>JAKEEE010000144.1:0-478476 GCA_021498325.1 Bactrocera minax
TATGCTTGCGTTGGATACCATAATAGTATTTTACTTTACGGAAGGCAACTCAAGCCAGCGTACTTGAAAACGCAGATAACAACCCTGAGTTTACAATTGTGGCAAGCACTGTTCAAAGTGCTTGGTAGTATTGCTCACATTTTTGACATAAATCACAAAATGAAACATAAAGAAATGGGAAATAATAACGTTTTAGAATTAGAATTAAAAATCGTTCATTAGATTTTAAATAATTTGTACGTTGGTCGTGAAATTACAAATTTTGTGTCCGTTAAATGACTCAGTTTTTCAAGTTGTTTGATATTGGGATTCTTAAATAATCTATAAAATTGTTTACTCACTATTATTTTATAAGAATGCAGCAATTAGTCACTATTTTTACGGTTATAAATACTATTTTAATCATACTAATGCATCAATAGACGATCTAAATTCGTTCGTTGTAAATTCAATAGTTGGAAACATTCATAAATAAATAAAAATAAAGTGTATATATTTTCTTTAAAGATATTCAATGTATTCAAACTCCAAAATTTGCAAAATAGTTTAGGAAACGGCTCTTGAGCAATTTTCTGATTTTGGTATTTCTAACTACTAGAACAAGGGTGGACAGCAATCAATAATATACACAAAATGGCAACTGCCGACTCAGTTGCCTGCGGTGGTTAGTCGATATCCACTCATAATGTAAATTTTGGAATACTATTGTCTAACGGCAACTAAACTCGCGCTGCCATAGATTATATTAAACATACGACATTATAAAATTAAAACTGAATTAAAAACTGAAGAGAATAGTTAATTTTATTAAATAAAATTATTTAAATATAGGTAAAAAAAATAAGCTGAAGTAAAAATATTTAAGATTATCAAATAACAATAATAAAGTAGCCACATATAATATATTTTTGTATAATAAAATTGAAAATATTAACAAAAATTTAACAATATAAATATAATATTAATTCAACATATGTATTTAATGTTTGTTAAATAATTTAGTTCCAGCAAAATATTTATGGTAAACAACATTTACTTTTGAAAAATGTATTTGTTGTTTTATCTTGACTGCACCCTTTTACCGATAATATATAATATAATCCTGCGTACTTTGACCCAGCTGAAAGATAATCAAAAAACAAACAGTTCCCACTAATTTCCACCCACCTTGTCAGCCATGAGTCAACAAGACCAATTGCAATCTGCTTGTATCAACTTTTAATTGGGGTCAACCCACTCTCTTACACTCACCAGCTCTCTTTTCATAACCAGTTGCTTGTGTGAGAAAATAAATTGTGCTCTTATTCTCGGTGATTACTCTTGCATTGCAATGCATGCAGCGAAAGAGAGATGTGAATACAGAGAGAAAGTGGTCCTGCTGTATAAACTATGTATATTTTGCTGTTATGATAGTTTAGTTTTTTAGTGCAATTATCATTCTTCTCTTCTCACATCTCTATTGTGGGCTTTTTAAGGTCACTACCGATGGAGAGTACAACGAATATATCTTATTATATTAGTCTGATATGCGCTCATCCTTTTTAAAAACACATCCTATTCATTTGCTTTATATACATTCTTCCTCCAGCTTGATACACATTTTCATAGTAGACGTCCTTCAGTCTTGGATAGACGTTCAGTCTCCTGCCAAATGTATAGGTAGGTGGTCGGTCCGTTATACCCACGATAAGTTGGTGGGCGTTTGCGTTTAGAAGTTTGAGTGACGTTTATTGGCTTAACTGCATCTTACCGTATTTGTATGTCTATGATTGAGTACGTGTGTATATGTGTTGATGAGTTTTAAAGCTCACATTATTTATATTACAACATTTCTAACACTTTCACTCTATTTTTTATCATTGCAGCATTTTGTTCAGCCATTTAAGGAGGGAAATAGAGGAAATAAATTCAGCAACAGTCTAAATTTTTGTGCAGCAGACAGCCGTTGGAAAACATATACAGAAACAGACATTAAAATAATACATATATATAAACTTATATACAACAGCCATAAATAAACGTAAAAAGAGCAACAAAAATGACTGAAGTTGAACAGCAGCCACCGCCACAGAATGGCATAGACCTTACCGCTGCCGAAGAGGATGATAGCAGTAAAGCGCGTCCAGCCGATATTGAGCAGGTATGCATTCCACCAAACATAGCGCATTTTCACACACATCCCTTCCCACACCATACCGTAAGTCGCTAAGAGCAGCCAAAATGCAGTGCAGTCCAATGCATTGACCGCACGCAGCTGCATCGATTTTTCGCACTTGTTCAAATGGCCTGAATGATAGCCACAAATTACCGATTAATTACCATGTTTACCACCCACGCATCCTGTCCAGATTTAATGAATTAAAATTAATTAATTTATTGGCATTAAACAAATAAGCTTTTTTTTTATTTTTGTAGGATATGCGCGAAATGGAGCGCCGCAAACGTGTTGAGGCCATTATGGGTTCGAAGCTCTTTCGCGAGGAATTGGAACGCATCGTGGACTCGGCACGTGATGGTGGCGGTATACTGCAACAATTATCGGACATAATGGGCGTACCAACATCGACGCGTGTCGGTAATGTCTTCAAGGCCACCAATTGTATGCTGCCGATTAATGATATACGTGGCGTTGAGTCGATGGGCTATGCCAAGGGTGAAAAGATTTTGCGTTGCAAATTGGCTGCCACATTCCGTTTGTTGGATCTGTATGGTTGGACGCAAGGATTGGGCGCACAAATTACCGCTCGTCTCAAGGTCGACCAGGAGAATTTCTTGGTGAATCCCTATGGCATGATGTATCATGAGATCACAGCGTCATCGCTGAATAAGGTTGATATGCAGGGCCAGGTTGTGGAACAGGGCACCACCAATTTCGGAGTTAATAAGAATCGTAAGTTTTGTGTTATTATACCATATTTAAAAGATTAGTAAATAGAAAAAATAAAATAAATATGTAACAAAAGAAAAAAAAAGGAGAAATAAATTATAAAAACAATATAAAATATACAACAACAGAATCACACAGATGTTAAAAGAAAAATTAAAAAGTTATGAAAACAAAAGAAGGTGTAATTTAAAAAGAGGAGAAAGGAAATAAAATTACGCATAAGTACTTGACTTCGAAATAATGTAAAAAATGCTACAATAATTATAAAAAAACAAACAGAAAGGTTATGAGAAAAAGTACGATATATAAAATCGATATATAAATATACGATGTATATAAAATAAATATTTAAAATATAGATAAAAGTTTAAAAACAATATAAAAATTGGAAAGAAGAGAAAGAGTAATAGAAATTAAAAAAAAAAGTAAAATTAAATAAAAAATAATAACAATTAATACACATAAAAGAAATAAATAAATAAAAATTAAACTGTTAAATTAATAACTGTTAGTTAAGGGATACAAAGATAAATAGATAAAAAAAAACAGTACTAATTAATTATTAATAATAATGTGTTGAGATTGAGAAAAAAAATGAACTAAAAACTGAAAATTAATTTAATTTTATTAACAGATACATATAAAGATTTCTAATATTTTCTGAAAATTCCTGATAATTGTTCTGAATCCTAGAGTTTTTAATTTCACAATTTCAATTATACATAATACTAATGATTCCATCTATTTTTTTCTCCTTTAGACTTTGCCTTGCACTCGGTGGTGCATGCTGCCCGACCAGACATCCGTTGCGCCATCTATATTGGTTGCACACCCGTCGTTGCCGTCTCTTCGTTGAAGGTTGGTCTACTGCCATTGACCCGTGACGCTTGTGTTTTGGGCGAAGTAACGACACACTCGTACACGGGCACACAAATGGATGCCGATGAACGTGATCGTTTGGTGCGCGCACTCGGTCCCAATTCTAAAGTATTGATACTCAGTAATTATGGTGCATTGTGTTGTGGTGAAACCATCGAGGAGGCATTCTTTGCTGCCAGTCATATTGTGAAAGCCTGTGAAACACAATTACAACTACTGCCAGTCGGTGTGGATAATCTGGTATTGATACCGGAGGAATCACGCAAAGCTATTTATGCGGATGCGCGCCGCCCACCTGAGGATTTGGAGAAGAAATTCGCCGCCGCTGTGGCCACAGTCGAGGCAAATGCTGTCGAGGCAGCTGCAGCCACTACCGAAGCTGGTGGTGGTGCTGTTGTCACTAAGGCCACCGCTGGTGCACCCAAGTGGCGCGTAGGTGGTGCTGAATTCGAGGCACTTATGCGTATGTTGGATAATGCTGGTTATCGTACTGGTTACATTTATCGCCATCCGTTGATCAAGTCGGATCCTCCGAAGCCGAAGAACGATGTTGAGCTACCACCAGCGGTTAGCTCGCTGGGTTATTTACTCGAGGAAGAGGAACTATTGAAGCAGGGGTGGGTGTAGAAAAGTTTAACTACGCTTGGAGAAATTATTCGTTTAATGGTTTATTATAATTTTAATTTGCAGCATCTGGAAGAAGGGTGACTTACGCAAAGGCGGTGATCGCAGCCGATGGCTTAATTCACCAAATGTCTATCAGAAGGTTGAGGTACTGGAAACTGGCACGCCCGATCCCAAGAAGATTACAAAGGTAGAGATTATTACTTTTGAAGATAAATCTGAAGCAAGTCAGAACTAAAATGAAATGAAAATGCTATGAAACCTTAAAAAAAAAAAAACACAAAATCAAAAACCCCAGTAATCAACCGTACCAAAAAAAAAAACAAAAATATTATAAAAATATTTACGGAATAACGTAACTTATAACTAAATCTTATACAAAATGTAGGACAAATATTTTTGGGGTTAAAAAGTTTGCTAATAAGCTCATAACAATATTTAAATATGAATTATAAATGTAGCTTTTATAGAAAAACAAATACTGCTAAAACTTTGCTGCCGCCGCTCAATTTTTTTTATATTAGTAAAAAGATACAGGCACTGCGTTTATTTGAACTAAATACCTGAACGCGTGTCGTTATATTTTTTGCGTTCATATGTATAAATATTCATCAAAAATTTTTTACGCGTTAAATTGAACATTTAAAATTTTATTAAAATTGTGCTGAAATTTTCAAAAACATTATTACACGCGCACATTTGATTTTTCTTTTAAATTTTAATTTACTTTTATTAATTTTTATGTCTACTTTGAAAGAACTGCCATAAAACATTTAATATGTATTTTTAGCTAGTCAAAAAGACTTTCAATTATTTTGACCAAAAAAGAAATATAAGGACTGGATTTAGCGATTTAGCAGTTGCGCATTGAAATTTTCCTAAGCGCCTTAGTAATAAAGCAATATTAATAGCAATTTTATAAATTTAATTTAATTGGTTTATGGAATTATCATTTAGTAAGTAGCGTAATATTTTTTAAGTTTTCTGTTTTATTTTTGTTATAATTGCGATTATTATTATTTTTATTGGTTTGTTTTAAAACAAAAATTTTTTTTTATGTGATAATGTTAGATATTTTAAATTTTTTATTACAATTTTTAGTTTATTAGTTTAATTTATTAATTTGTTCCTATCTTATTTGATTTTTAACACAACGCAACATTCCATTTACGATTTTTGCTTCTTCAAACCTCTTTAGAATTTCATAGCAACCGATTTTGTTAGGTTAGAAAGACATTCAATTATAAAAATATACAATCAAAGAAACAAAACTGCAAAATAGTTTGTAAAATAGCACAAATTACTGTGAAATATGACCGAAAAATATGTACGCTTATTGGTAATGAATATACATTCGTATTTAAATTGATCAGTTTAATTGGAATACTAAATATTTGTTAAAATTATTGCCATAATAAGATTAAAACGCGGTATTTATACATTTGCAATTGAAAAAAGCATATTTTTCGGTCCATTCTCGCTTCATAGTATCAGCTAATAAAAGCTCCTACCTACCTAATGATAACCGTATATAAACAATCTAACACAATTTACAAGATAGCCATCCGTAATACTATTACTTGATTGATTTTACAGTAATTCAATAAAATAAGTAATTCTTTAAAGCAATAAAATTACAGAAAATATGAAGCACACATTATTAGCTAAGTAAATGCTTTCATAACTATGTGTGTAAAATTTAAAGCAAAGCAAGTGAAATACATAATAATATATATTAATGAAAATAAACCAATCGAAACAAAACATTTTTGTTTTTAATTACTTCACGCCCAACCAAAACTAAACTAAAATAATGTATCGCCTTAATAATTTTCATGTTTAAACGATATTTAACCCTTTGATGCATTGACGCAAATATTATATCCTATTAATTTTGCTTGAGTGATTAAACATTTGTGAGGACTTGAGCTTGAACTACGGCTGCAAATAACCTATGCTGACGACGCCTTTTCGCTTTTCTACTGGGAATCGCTGTTGGGCAGCGTAATGTAGTTAGATTATAAAATTTATGAGAGCATGTAGAGTGAACTAATACAATAATATCTTTTTTATTTAATAAAAATGTTTAATGAAATATAAATCAAAAGTAATCACTCGTGTAATGCAAGTTGCATTGAAATAAATAATAATAATATGGAAAGAGAAAGAAAATGTTAACCCATCAAACGCATTGTAATTTAATAGTTGTAATATAAAATATTTTTACAACGTTTAAAAAATATCCACATACATGTGTATATATTCTTAATGAAATTTTTTGTTACCTAAAATAATGCTAATGCTAAAATAATACTGATATATATATGTTGAATTATTTTAAAAATACTTGTTAATAAATTTTTGTACATAATAAAACCGAATGTCGACACGCAAGAAAATGCTTTTAGAAATATTTTTGAAGCCTGCTTCAAATATTAATAAAAGCAGGTAAATGAATATATAATATATATACATATATAATATGTTATTGTTATGTTAAAAGTAATTAAAAAAATGTAACACAAGAACGTTTTAAATTGTTCCTAACACTTTCTCATAAGTGTTTTCTTGCGTCTTGATAATCGATATAAAAATTTTTTGCACACTTTGTTTCTCTTTACATTTTTTTCCAGTCTTAATAATTATTTGTATATAATGTTTGTTGCATGTTTGTATGATAAATTGTTTATCATTTGCATGTTATTTGAATAAACTTTTTTTTAGTTATGGTGTTTTCTAAAATTAATGAAAAGCACATCAATGCTTTTGCAAAAATTACAAAAAAATGGAGGGATCTAAAATCGCTTGAAAACTTGCGCCATTGAGCAAGAGAAAGGAGCTAAAAATTAAATTTTTTCGTTCAATAATATCGGTAATTCTCAAATGCTTTACGAAAAATTAATAGGTTACGCATGCGCGTAAAAATAATAGTTTATTCTATAAACATTATTATTATTAAAACATTAAATTCGCCAAAACACTAAATTAGTAATTTTGAACGGAGCACTTCCAATGTGTTGAAGGTTTACCTAAAAAGTTTTTTTTTTTTTATTTTTACATGTAAAACAAAGTAATTTTTAACCACATACGCCAATTTAGGTACAATCCTTTTGCCATACAAAATTTTTAAATTTAAATTTGAAATTGTATTGAAGTTGAAATCAAGATCTTGTTTTCGCATTAAATAATCTACTATTTGCGCAATGTCTGCTTTTGTGTTGTAATTTATATATTTTTGAAAATTAAAAACAGTTCTGTGACTTATATAACTGTTATAACAGAATATAGACAGATGTGTTTAAACTTTGTATACAGACAAGTTATTACGTTTTAATGGCTTTGAGCTGTTTATGTTTTATTAAATTTTAAATAAAAATTTTTTTAAATATCTTTAATATAAATTTTTTATAATTTTTTTTACAAATTTTTTAATAAATTTTTTATAAATTTTTTTTATGTATTATTTTTTTATATATTATTTTCTTATATATTATTTTCTTATATATCTTATATTTTTTTTTTATATTTTTTTCATATTTTTTTTTTAAAATATAATATTTTTAAAATATTTTTTTTAACATTTTTTTTTAGTTTTTAAGAATTTTTTTTATATTATTTTAAATTAAAAAAAAATTTTTTTTTATTAGTTTGATGTGATGTATATATAATTTTGTATGAATTGCTTTGCTTTGTGAAAAATGATTATAATAGTGAAAAATATAACATTAAACCTAAGGATTAATTTAAATCAAAAATTAATAAGTTATAAATCTAAATATTCTTATTAATTGTAATTAGTTTTATCTAACTGTTTTCTTCTCATTTTCTTTTATTATTTATTAAAAATAAAAGCGTTGTTATTTCAATTTTATAATTTATTTCGAAATATATTTTACTCCAATGAATGAGAAGCGTACTAACGTTATACTAATAAACTGGCACAAATTTAAATTACTTTTTTATATACACTAATACATGCATACTATGTATATTAAATTTATTTTATTATACTGTTTTGTTTTATTTATTATAGGAAATAAGCACAATATATTTATATTTATATATATGTAGGTGTATATCTGGGGGATTAAATTATTAAATTTTCAAAAATGGAATTGTTTTTTTTATATATATACATAGATGTATGTATATTATATGTATTGTGAATCCGGAAATTATAAATTTTAATCTATCATAGCAAATAATTAAGCTATCCTTGAGCAATATGTTAAATTTACTTAGTTATAGTTAAAAATAATTGCATTGAAAACTCATCAATATTTTCTTTCTCTTTCTACTTTCATTGCATATCTTTTTTCAAACTGCAAATAAACGTCACATTGCGCTGCCTGAAATCCCAAATTCGTATTAAATCTAAAATACTCAAATAAATGGCATATTCCCATTTGAAATACAATTTCGTGTACGCTCTTTGTGTATATTACGAAAAATTCTCGACCACCTTTTCTACTCCAACCAAAATCCAAATTGCCTCCAATCCCTACCATCACATTATCTGCGCTATGTTTGTCACCACACAATGTTGCCGTTATTAGTGGGTAGCCGAAGATTCACCAACACACTCGACACCAGTACGCATCGAAGATCCCTTGCAATTTGTGCCAGCGGGAACAAATCCAAAAGAATTCAGGCGCTTACAACAACAAGTAAGACATTACAATTACAAATAACAACAACAAATTGTACAATAAAAATATGTTTCTTCTATAGATCAAAGACAATCGTCGGGCTGATAAAATATCCGCCGGTCCACAATCACACATCCTCGAAGGTGTTACATGGGATGAGGCCAATCGTATCAAGGATGCAACCGTTTCATCGGCTGGTGATCATGTTGTGTTAATGGGCGCAGCCTCCAAGGGTATTATACAACGCGGCTATCAACATAATGCAGCTGTTTATAAGGCACCATATGCCAAAAATCCATTCGATAATGTCACCGATGATGAGTTGAACGAATACAAACGCACGGTGGAGCGTAAGAAGAAGAGCATTCATGGTGAATGTAAGTGCAACTCTAAGTTGATAGATTTTGAATTCCTTGCATTATAAATATTAATTGTTTCCTCTCTGCATAGATACCGATACTGATTTCTCCGAATCGGAGCCACTGAGTTCGATGCCAATCTCAGCACCACCACAGACGAAACAAATAACAATCGCAACTGCCGCAGTTAGTCAATCAGAGCCAGAAGATGTTTCAGGTGAGACAAAAAATTCCTTTAAGTGAATTTTGCATATGTGAAACACATAGAGATAACAAGGCCACTAAAGAGAGGAATTTTCTGGATTTGAAGTTATGGGTCTAGGCTCAATTTCACCTAAACTTTTTAGTAGATTTTACTTACGTGAACACCCTATAACATACATAATATCATCAAACAATTTCTAGAGATCTTTTCGTGTTGAGATACAAAAATAATTTAAATTTTGTTTAGAATTTACTTCCTTTATGTGTGAAAGGGATCATCGAAAATATTAACTAATTGAAATTGTGCTCAAAAATAACATATATATTATGTTCCTTATATCTAGAACACCAAGTGATGAGAATAGAAACCCAACAAGCGCCAGTTCCAAGCCAAGCCGAAGTAGTATTGAGCGATGGTAAGTCCATTCAAGCAATTTTTCCATTTTTATTTACAAACCTGTATAAGTTTCGTTCTTAATCACTTAAAAAAAAAAGAAAAATATTTTTTGCCATAAAATTATAATATGCTGTCTGTGAAGCAACTTTACTTCGTCATCATTAAACCTATTTAACAGGGTTTTGTTATTGTCTGAAATTTTGCTTTATGTTATATATACATAATATATTTGTGTATGTTTATATTTTTCTCATTCCTGGTTTGTTACTTTCGTTAAACATAATTGTTGATATATTGACATATATATATATTGTTTTGTCCGAGTATTTTAGTAGTTATACATTGCTTATAATTGTATTGTTTTGTTTTACATAGTCAATAATTGCATTTTTAAGTTTATTTTTCCTAGTATTGAATTCTTTAAATTATTTTTTATTTAATTTTTATTTAATGCGCATTGCTGTCAAACGTTTGTGCTAGCAGTTTATTTTATATACAACAAATTCTTTACTTCTCAATTTATGCCTAACATTTCTGCTTAGAAATTTTAATTATGCCAAAACCAAGGCGGAAATGGTGTGAGGTAGCCAGAAAAAATGCAAGCAACAAAACTTAAGTTTTTTTTTGGCTGGCTACCTCTCAAATTTAGATACTTATATTTCTTAATATTTTTTTTATGTATTTTTATATCTTTATTTTAAGTAGGTAGTTGCCACTTGTCAAAATTAAGTTTTTAAGTATTTACTTTTAGTTATAATTTTTGTATTATTTCATTTTTAATTTATTTTTACAATTTTATTTTCTCTTTCCCTCCTTAAATACCAACAAAAATTCAATATATTTTATGCCACATTGTGCTACAACGTAAACCACAAAATAAACTCACTTATTTTTATAATATTTGTTTTTAACTTTTGTTAACACATATTTTATTAGTTGTTAGAAAGAAAATATTACCCATATTCGATAGCGTATCTGTCACATTTCTGTAGTGCGCAAGCAAATATTACCGCAAAAACTATTTAACAAATTATTACATTAAAAACTGACTATCTATCTTCTTTATGCGCTTATAACTTAAATAAAATTATAAATTCTTATATTCTTTATTTACACAAATAAAAAAAATCTATTTTAAACTCATGTTTCAATTTGTTTGCAAACAGGCCCAACATGTTGTACGGCGTGTATTAAGTGATTTATTATTTTCTACTACTACCACTTCTGCTACTATTTCTACTATTTCTTCTACTACTACTACTACTTTTTAAACACCAAACAACTTTATACATACTTCGTATTACAGCCACTGTTGCGACACGCTATTGCGACACTCTCTACTCCCTTTCAATACCGACACTTTTCATATAGAGATTTCCATTGTTTCTAAATTTCTTTTTCAAAATTACTACCCAACATTTCTATTGGCACAAATTTTTCGTTAGTATAAGTTTTGTGTGCAGCTGCAGTTGTTTTCTTCGTAAACAAAATTACCGTGATGACAAAATTTTTGTAAGCTGTTAATGTATTTTGGGTTTTTTTTTGGTATAAAAACGCTTTTTTTAAGAAAACGATTTTTCTTCGAAATTTTCACACAATATATTTCTTAAATTGTATGAGTATTTAAAATTTAAAGGCAACTAAAAAAAATTAGTTAATTGTTTTAAATAACTTCATCTAAAATTTTTTTCTCGGTTTATTTTCGATGTGTATAAGCGTAAAATTTTTGAACTTAAATTTTTTTTCTTTTAATATTTTCCGTTTCAAAATTTTCCTACATACATATGTTATACGAATAAATTAGAATTTTTGAAAATTCGTTTAATTACATAAACCAAAATTTTTATCTTCTTCCACTTCTATTTCCCTTACCTGTTATATTTTGTAGCCAGCTCCAAACAAAAGTGAATTGGTAAAATAAAAATTATTCTAAAGTAAAAAATTCGGTAAAATGTGAAATTTTATTTTGTATAAAAAATCAATCAAAAATCAATAAAAAATTGAAATGATGAAATTTTATTTAATTTAAGCCAGGAAATTTGAAATTCTTTTTTAATTTTTTCCCCAACCAAACTACAAATGAACAAAAAGAGAAGTTGCCCACCTGTATAAGTGTAAATTTCGCGCAATAGTCCGTTAGTCAATGAAGTCAGTGGAATTAGTCTAGTCGACAGTGTTAGTTAATCGTTAGCTAGTCAATTCAATAATTTGCGCAAAGTCAGTGAAATGAGTGAAAGTTAAGACAATGAGGCAGGTAAATCGACGAGTTGCAGTCAGTCCAGTCAGTGAACCCCTTATTCAGCTACCAACGCCTTGCGTATGTATGTGTGTATGGCGCTGCTATATTTTATCGCTAGCTTTATTTAACTATCATCATCAACAACCACAACAACAACAACACCAACATCGATAACGCGTTTATAGGACCACAATCTACTATTACTACTACCGCTACTGTAATGTTTTGCATTAGTTTTTCTATTATTAAACCTTAGTACAATAATTACCTACTATTTTCCGGCACAACGCAAAAACGAAAAACTAAAAAGAATACAATACAGCTCAACAGCAAATATACGTTTGATTTTTATCTGACAGAAATGTCGAAACCTAAACCACTGTACAGGCGAACACCGCTGAGGTGAGTTCAAACTTGAAGGTTAAACAAAAAACAATTAAGTTTACCTTTCCACATTCGCTTAGTGAGTTTCGTAGGCGTTTAGTTCACCGTCATAATGCAAGTAAGCGTCATTTTCAGTTCAAAAGTGTGCAAGGATAAAGATTTACATGCACAGGTGGCACAGTAGAGGTTAAGAAAAATCATAATAAATATTTTTTCATCAAAATTGGTTTATAACTATATGTCCTAAATGAAAAATAAGAAAATAGTTATAAATAAATTTGGAAGTTGTTATAGTCTGTCTGTTAATTAGTAATTTGTAGGTTAGGACTTACCTAATTAAACAGTCAAATATAACATTTAACTGCATTTGTTTTACATTTTCGAAACTAAAATTGATTTGTTAGCGCATACAAAACTTGAATATATGTAAAAAACAATGTAAAAGCAAAAAAGTGATTTTTGGTTTAGTTAAAAATTTGAGGTTACTTTTCAAATATTTATGCTAAGTGCGCATAATTCCATTTTCCACACTTGCAACTGAAAATGATGCCTTTTTATCATCATATGCCATAAATAGAGTCATTTACAAATTTCTCACATATAAATATATTCCCTTTTCGAATTTTTGTTAACATCAAATCACACATTTTTTCATTTTGCATATATAATGGATTTTACTTTTCACACAACATACACCACAATTGGTCTAAAATTTTTCAGTTACACGCATACACATAACTCAACATGATCACATTGCAAATTGTATATTGCAACAAAAAAAAAATTTTTTTAAATGTCTAATTTGGTTGCATCTACTGCCAGCATACTTAAAGCGAGAAAGAAAAATAAATCGTTTAACTACCACTTCGTCATAACACAGTTTTTCCTAACCAAATTTTATTTTTGAAAATTTTTGAGTGTGCTCGTTATTTGTTGTTTTCCTAGCTGTGTAAAGATTTTTCCTTTGCTAATGAAAATGCGTGTTTTTACTTATATTTTTTAATTACATATTGTGGGCGCATATAAAGTCATGCTTTTTCTAAGAAAAAAAAAATTATTATTAAATTTTTTGTGGCTAACTCAAAAATTGCGTTAAATTGTAATTATTTTTACTTACTTTGTATGCTGAAACTTTGTCATTTTCTTTAAACAAATATTTTTTTTTTTTAATCTTTTTTTACAAGAACGCAATATGTTTTTTTTTTTGCTTTTCAACCCTGTCTTATACCTATTACTAATAGTTGAAAGATTTTAGTCTGCATTCTCTCCAACCAACCTTTTATCGTTCGTTCCTTGGGTTATACGATTTTGCCTTGTTTTAGGTGAATTTTTAGTTGTTTTGTTTGTTGTATTTGTAGCAAACATTTTTTGTTATTATTTGAATTTAGTTTAGTCGGCGCTGCAGCTGTTAGTTAACGTAGGTGCACAAACACCACTTCTTCGACGCCTTTCGACATTTCTATTAAACTGTTTGCACCTTTTTATTATAAAAATTAAAAGTTAAAAAATAGTACAACTTGAAAATTACAAATAACAATAACATGCAAACCATGCTTCTTCTGTGCTCTTCAGTGTATGAAAAATGTTATGAATTTTTGTTACCACAAAATAGTCAAAACTAAGTGCAATCACATATTTGTTTGCTAACTATGCACTTTTTAATAAAAATAGAAAATTATGATTGTTAAAATTTCTTAACGAATATTAGCACAAAAAAATAATAATAATCACTTGCATACATATTTTTTTGTATTATTACTACATTCACCTTTAAATTTATATTTTATTTTCTCTTTTTTATTTAATAAATTATCTTAAATACGAAAACAAAAAAACTTTTTTTAAATTACTTGCATATGTATGTGTATTCTTTTAGCAACTCTTAGTTTCATAAATGGCGAACGTTCTCATACGGCTGTGAATCGCAAACCGCCTACGGGCAGAGGTAATAAATATTTCTGTGCGTTTTTATTTTTAACAAAAACCGAGCAACACAAAAACGCTCGTCCCTACTTTCTGTTGTAAAACGTCCTAACCCCATGACAAATACATACCATATATGGTGCCACAACAAATATTAATACAAAAACGCCAAGTCATCAATTTACCACCAACTTAACATCTGCGTTTGTAAATAAAAATCACTTGTGGAAGTAAAGCGCTCCAAAAATTTACATGAAATTACATTTAATGGTGGTGATTTAACCCTTAACCTACGTACAAAAAATAATATTTTTTAAACCAAACATTTATGGTGAACTTTTGGTGTGCCGCCATTCCAATTCACTTTTGAACATACTGTAAAATATATATATTTGCTTAGTCTTGAAACTCACCTTGATATTAATATTAAATACTCTCTTCCTATCCACTACTGCAACTAAACTGTACTCAATTCTACACTGTATATTTCATTAAAATATCTTACATACTAATTAATTCTAAAAAAATATAATGTAAAAGAAACTAAGTGCTGTAGTATTATGACGTACTGTAATGTCGCTTATACTCGTATTATATGTGTTTGTATATACAAACATACTTAGCGAATTAAATTACTCAATTTGACAAGTTTGTTTCTTAGCTGATGAATTGTATCACTGTTCTGATTTAACCAACCTTAGTAAATATTAATTCAAATTTAATAATAACTTTTTTACTAAAATGCGTAATAATTCCTTGTCTTACTCTTTCTCCATAGTTTCTTGTGTAGCAATGAGTAGTAATTTAAAAATTGTGCAATTCTAAATCCAAAAAATTTAGAAATTCTCTTAAAATATTTAGTGTGGGCCATGGTAATAACGGTGTGTTGGTAGAAAACTCCATTTTAATATTTTCTATTTTTATATTCAAATTTAACTAATAAATACATAATCTTTAAAGATGAATGGAAAATAAAAGTGATGGTTACCCTGTTTTAAAAATTAAAAACCTTTTAGAACTACTATTTCAATTAACTTTTACAATGCATGTAAGTTTTACAAAATGTTTTTAAGAAAACATATATTTTTTATTTTTAGAAAAAAATGGGGTATGATTTCTGTTGCCTTATAGTTGTAACAATACAAGTTTTTAATTATATATTAGCTTTTTTAACTTGAAAAAAAAAATTTTTTTTTTTGTAATTATTAACGAAAATTTATTAAATAACAGTAAAAAAATAATAATAAAAGAAATTATTTTGCAAACAAAACACAAAATGTCCAAAAAAATAATTTTTATATATTTTTTTTATAAAATTTATATTTTTTACTATAATTTTTGTATATTTGTAGTAATTTTTTCATTTTTATTTTCATTATCATCATATCATTCATTATCATATTTTTCTGGAAATTTTATTATTTCTTTGGAAATATTTGTTTGTTATTAAATTATTGTATTATTTTTTTATGCAAAATTATTTATTTTATTATTATTTTTATGAAAACATATTTTTTAATACAAATTACTATTTGTATTTGCTCTGAACAATGTGAATCTTACTTTTTTATGCTAAAATCATTATTTTTCCTTTGGTAGGGCTGCCGTGATATTTATTACTTTCTTTTTATTTACACAGGGTTACTACGGATTTTTTTTTTTTTTTTGACAGTGTAATAAATAAATTATAAATAAAAAATGTATTTAAAAATTGTATAGAAGAATATCAGCAAAATAATATCAGATTTACCATGGCGGCCACAAACTTTTCCTCAATCCTGCATATCTTTGTATTTAAATCTCTTTTAGAAAAAAAAAAATATATTTTTCAAGTTCAACAGAACTTTTAAGTCTTATAAATGCATACTGTTGTATTATAACATTAATAGATATGCTATATATTCCCCTTTTCGGTTTTAACCATGCACTTACTATTTATCAATCCCCAACCGATCCTTAGCCATAGAAAACCCTGATAATTCTGCCGAAGAGGAGGAATACTCAAAGATTGTGCAATATGAAAAATGTGTGGAAATTGCGAATGCATGCAAAAATTTGGCTATAGAAAACAACACCAATAATAACATTAATATCAACAGAAATAACAACAACAACCAATTTCGTACGCATGCGAATGAAGCTTTAAATTCGATTAATATGAATGTTGCCGCAGCTGAGTCGTCCGCACAGCGTTTATATCAAGCCAACAAAGAGAATATCTTTTGCGGCAATAACAATAACAACAGTAGCAGTGAAATCAAACGCAATCCGGCGCTCATAGCCGAACTCAAGAAAGACACATTATTTCAGCGACAAAAGCACAAGTTACAACCGCAAGAATATGAACTGTTAGATTGTACAAATAGGCAGGTCCAACATAGTAGCCATACGCCGACCAAGTGTGCTGATATTGAAAAGCGTTTAGGGGATCGCGTTGGTGACATTGATAGCGAGGCAGTTGGTACACAATGCCATGAGTTTTTGGGGGGTGATATGCAACAACGTGTGCATATAGATTCGGTAGGTTTTCGTCCCATACAACCAGCTCAGTCGCGTCCCAATGCAACCGAGACCATAGCGCAGCAACCGCAGTTTTGCTACATCGATCCCAATAATAATAACAGTAACAATAACGACGTTGGTGCTGGCTGTGTGCACACACATCACCACTGCGCACACCAACGCCTCCAGCTTGCGGCGCCTACCGTTGGCATCGTAACTTTACCGAATTTCGAGCAGGCATTCGGTCATTTGTTAGGACGCCCAACGACAGATTTGTGTGCCGTTTATTATGATAACTATGCCCAAGTCTACGAGCAAGTCTATGAGAAAGCGCATAACCGCCCAGACACAGGCAATGCCGCCTCCGTCGTCACCACCACAACTGACACGGATCAAACGGAGAATCCTTATAAGAAATCGCATGCTTGTTGCACGCCAGCTGTTTGCGACAGCATTTTTGAGTCGTTACGCCGGCCGACAGCGAACGACAACAATCTCATCTTCAACATACCGTTCACTATCGAATCGCCTGATACGACACACAGCACATCGGTAACCACGCCACGCAAAACCCGTTTCGATATGCCGCAAAAACACGCCGCTGCTGATGGCAGTTCTGGTAAGAACCAGGTGCAAGCGCAAACCACAACCAGTCCATATCGCACGCTGTCACACTTCGGCTTCAATTCACCGCAACGGGATCCACAGCCCGATCACAAGCATTTACCCTGTGCCAAAGAGCAAAAGAAATATGTGCCGTTACGCAAATCCATCTCCTACGAGGAGATCTTTTCATCGCCGCGTTATGTAGATCTCTGCGAGTTCTGTTTTGAAAAGGTCGTACGCGTTAAGCCGGAGGTGGCACAGCAAACACAAATGCGTTTGCGTAATTTATGCGATTATAATGGCCCAGGTGACGGTATAACTGGACGTGTGCCCGGCGGCACTTGTCCTGGTATTATGTATCAATCCGGCTCCGACGGCATGGCGTACGATTATGTAGAGTATGCCAGCTCAGACACCACCGAGGAAACGTTACCGCCATTTTCATCACAACTCGAACCGGTGCTAGAGGTGGTGGAGGAGGTTGAGCCGGATAGCAATGAAGATGCACATATAACAAAGAAAGCCTTGCCGCCGCCAACGCATACACAGACAATCAGCCGTACATCGTCCAACTCCAGTTTCATTGAGAAGATTATGCGTCTAAACTATTCCGAAGAGTCGGCGGATTGGAGTTATGGGCATATGCCACACAAGGTCGCCAGTAGCACTAATCTTACATTGGAACTGGAGCGCGCCATTATGGAGGATAGTCAAAAGCAACAGCAACAACAATTGTGTAGAGATTGCGCACCCGCGCTGCAGACAAATCACAACAATATCGAGCGGGAATCCGAAGTGGAGTTAAGGAATGTGGAGAACGCCGCGACACCATATATAAACGTAGATGAGCCTTCAGAATCACAAGACTCGAATTCAGCAGATTGCCGTCGTATATCCGTTACAGAAATTTGGGAGTTCATGCAGTGGCCCGATGAAGCTGGCACATCACAGGTGGAGGCTATAGATCAGTGTTCTGATGAAACGGCTGCAAATCAAAATCCAAATAAAGGCGCTATTTGTTTATACTATGAAAATGCGCGCGAGCGCATGACACACGACAATGAATCAAACGAAAAAACTAATACACTTATTGATGCCACACCACAAAACAATGATTATAACGACCAATGTAACGCATCCGGTACAACATCTGATAATTCAGAAAATCAGGAGCGGCGCCGTTCACTGATGACGCGCGAGGAACGGAGTCGCCGCAAGCTTGTCTTTCAAGAACTCTGGGAAGATCACATCTTCTTTCTCGATGGTAAGGAGCTGAATTCATTGAGCGATACCGAGTCGGCCATTGATGGACAACAGCAAGAGCGAGGTGTTGCTAGTGCGCGCGCAATTGAGGATGCGACTACAGACGTCGACATTCCTGGCGGTCATATTGGAATAGAAGAATTAGGTGCGCTGCAGCGTGGTGAGCGTAATAAGTTGAAGACTGCGCAAACTGAAGAAGAGTACACAAAAGGCAGCTTGATAACGGCTTTAGCACAGTCTACACCACAGCCCGTCGAGGCAGAAATCTTTAATAGCCGTAGTGTGATTCTCAAGAATTGTCCAAGTGGTACTGCTATACGTATGAGTGACGATAATGAGGATTTAAATAAGACTACCAAATCGGAGACGCTAATGAAATTGCAGAAAACAGAAATTAGACGATTTTCAATACACGATTTGGCCAACGCTCGTAGAGCGTATGAAGAAACGTCAAATCAGGCTGCTGTAATGCTGACAACTGGGGCACTTGAGGATAAAACCCAAGACGTGTGTGAAATTTCAACCGATGAAAACTATGTAGTAACGTGCCCGAGTCAAACAACAGCCGAGGGTCTACCGACTGCACAAACTTCGAGCGTCACTATCACAGCTGAGACTGTTAATTGTTTTGAAACATCTGTGTGCAACGAGGCGACTACAGTCGCACCAGAAATATATGAGAATGACACACTCCTAACACATACAGCGAGCAAACTTTTAAGGAAGACAAAGACCAAGGAGTTACAGTCCATCGAAACAAAATCGCAAACCAGACGCATTTCGCCTACCTTAATCCATAGAGTAGCCACTCAACGAGCTTCGACACCGACACCCTCTTTAAGCAAACCCAAGTGCCGCAGACTCTCAGCACCACAGCCGCAAACCACTGTATTTGAAGCTGATCTGAATATGCCAAAAGACTTCGCAGTCGCGAGCGGCCGGAGTACGTCCGGCAGTGATGACGAGCAATCGGCACGCACATACAATATCAGCACCTCCCAGGAGGGTTTGTTTTTTCGTGAAGATCAGCTGGGCGAAATTGTTACTGACGCTACTACTGGTCGAATGCATAGGGAAATTAGCGAAGCTGCTTTCGTTATAGATGAGAAGAATATAGAAGAAGACGAAGTAATGATGGGTAATCTTGGCCGCACGGTAAAGAACCACTACGAAAGCATCTCTCAGCTGGAAGTAGCTAAAATCTTGATCAACGAGTTCAAGGCCCCAACAATAGAGCGTGCAAAAGCCGGTATGGCATTACCAACCGATGACCAGAAAACTAAGTCCGATCACGATACTAATACTGCCACAAGAAGCATGCCGGATGTTACGCGCGTCGCACGACTAACCGCCGAAGCATTGAACGAGGCCTCAAGTAAAGTGTGTACTGCACCTAGAACAACAAAACGTCCACGAAAAAAGACAAATGTGCTGAGCAAAACGTCGAGCAACGAAGCTTCGACCTCCATACAAGCCGCAGCACAACGTACAGCGAAAGAGCTAAAATCAATGTGCGAACCCAAGTTCGAAGAATACGCGCTCTTTAAGCAAAACACACTTTCGCCAACTTCACCAACACTCAGCGCCGAGCGCAACACCGAATATGATGATATAGAGTTCGGGGAACTTTTGGAATCCGACGAATATGAGGATCTCACTAAATTGAGTGAAGAGTTCGAAGAGCTGCTGCTAAACGTCGAAAATTTACAGTTGCAAACACAAACGCGTACACGGCAGCGTGGCGGCAAAGCGGTTTATGCGACAAATGATGTCGACGACGAAGACATAGACGAGTCAGATAGTCACTTCAATGCAATGGAACGTACAATATTGCGAAAAATCAAGGAAAATCAGCTGAAGGAGAGCGAGGAGATATTCGATAAAATCGAAACGACTATACGCAATAAAATGACGCCTGCACAGATTGAGCAGTTCGTTAAAGAACAATCAGTAAATACGACCGAACACGGAGCTGATGAGTCGCACAGTTCCCACAGCACGTTCACGGCATCCACCTCAGATTCCAGATTTTTGTCTGCACACACCACCTTGGGAGAATCAGGTGGCGATAGCATAGTGCGCGACCATGCTATGACGGAAGCGGCTCAGGAAGGGATGACAAGTTCTAGGAATGCTGATATGGAGAATGCCCATAACTGCAGCCATGAAGCGAGCAGCGTTGGCGCATGTGCGCTGATTACGCACTCGTCTGCGCTAAATTTGAGACGTTCGCGCTCACTAACACCGTCTACAGGAAATTGCGAGCTCGCATCACCGCCACCAAAGCTTAATAAGACAACAACACCGCCACAAGAGGAGCGCAAGACATCAAGCGCACGTGCGTCTACAAGTAAATATGCTGGCGGCTGTAAACATAAGACTGGGGCACGCACCGCATGCAGATGGCCACGAGCCAGTAGTTCCACACCAGAGGTAAAGTCATCAAAACGCAATTTCATATTGGAAAATATACGCAATGCATCCATACCCAGGCATGGCAATAGTGGCAGCATCAGCGATGTTCGAGATAGTTGCGTTAAACGCTTGCAGGGCAATGCACAGGCTATATTTTGCAAGAATCCCTTCGGACCGTTGAGCGCAAAGAGCAATTGCGGAAAAGTGCTATTCACCAGCATGTCCAACAGCAGTTTGACCAGCTCGACAACATGCTCTAGCCGTACGGTGGTGAAAAGTGGCAGCCAGACAAGCAAACAGTTAAGTCCACGTAATTCTTCAACTGGCGTCTACACATTCCAATCGAAGTTGGTGGGCGGTTCACCACGTTTCTGGGTGAGTCTAACACAACCCAGTGTTAAGAAGTTGCAAGCGCAAAAGCGACGCAGACGTTCACAGCATCACACGTTACGTGTGGAGCCAAAAGATTCCACAGGCAGCTTGCGTGAGCACGCTGAGTTGCATGACAAAGATGAGGAGAGTTGGGAAGAGGAGCAAGAGTTGGAGGCATGTGAAACAGAAGCCGTCTGTAATGAAGTTGGCGGTGCACAGAAAGACACAACGAATGTCTCGGAAGATACAGCTATGTGCGTAGTGGGCGCTGCAAGTGGCCTCACTGCGGAAGTGGCTCACTCAGTCGTAAATGATGACGCTGAACCACTCGTTGTCGCTGCTGATGGTGTTCAGCACGAGATCGAGGCGCTCGGCGAAGAAATACAACAATTGCAGCCACGGCTTGATAATTACAAACGTAAAATGCGCGATTTCGGTGATCACGTGGCCAAGTGTACGCGCCACATGGACGATTGCATTGCGGTGCAGGGTGATATTGCCGAAGGGCAACGACAATTGCGCCAACAAATGTCGTTGCAGCAATATGCGGAGCAAATAATGTGTCAAGTGCACACTTATTCCATCTCGGAGACGGAGGATTAGTGTGTGCGGGTTGTAGGGACTGTGAGCGTAAGGGGTATGGGACAGCAGATATCAATTTTTTATGTAGTCATGTTTAAGACTTTTTTCGTTCCATATATTTTTTTGCATATTTTTTTTTATTATTTTTTATAATTCGCGAAATTTGAGAATTTAAATAAAATATTTTATTAAGCGAGTTTGTTTAAATTTTCAAATTTTTTCAATTTGAAAATATAACTAAATGACAAAAAATAAGAAATATAATAATTCTGACGCTTTTATTAATAATTTAGTAAAATTCACAAATTTTAATTTTAATAAAATTTTAATTTTTGGTGGAATTTAGTGTTTACGATTTTTCTGAAAATAATTAAAATTAAAATTAAAATTTTGTATACAAACATTTAATTTAAAGCTAGAGTTAACAAAATAAGCTGGTGCCGCATTTGAATTTATGAAAAATTAAATTTTTTATTTAATTGCTCTCTGAAAGTTTTGAATTTTCTAAAAAAAAAAAGATCTAACTTTTCTAAAAGAAAAGTACCACATTTGAATTTATAAAAAATTATTATTTTTATTTAAGTTTTTTTCAATTAAATTTAGTTGAAGATGCTTTGATATAAAATATTAAATTCAAAATTTAAATAAGCTTTATCTCCAAACACAAATACCACAATTAATAGGGGCATTAAAAAAACTGATAAATGTATTCGTTTGATTTTCTTTTTCAAATTGTTTTTTCGAATACATTCGAAATTCGAATAAATAGAAAAAGAAAATAAGAATTTAAAAATTTTACGGTAGTTTACAAAGTTTTTGTTACATTTACTTAAAATTTTTGTTTGCCAATTTTTGTCAAATAATAAATTTGTAAAGAAAAACAAAAACCTGTCATAAATAATTACAAAATTGAAGAACATAATTTTAATTTTTGATTTTAATTTCAATTTTTTAATTTTGATAATTGTTTGTTTGATGTGTATATAAAACGTTCTCTACACGAATGAATTTCAGAATTAAGAAGAGAAAAATTGCTAGATAAAATATGGTTATGTAAGTGTTCGCATAGCTATATACCTTCCAACTGCCCCTTCAAATGTCACCAACTCTGCCACTTAAACTGAATTGTGCGCTCTTTATAAAACTACTCTTTTTTCCTTTTGAAAACAATCAAAATTAACTTTATTCTTCTTATGCATTTTTTGTTTTATTACGAAGAAAATTATTTTATACCAACTGTTGGATTATTAAAAAAAAATATTTTTCTATTTTCTTTTGTTCGCTCAACACCGTTACATAATCATACATATTACCCGTTTTTATTGCAAAATATTGAAATTTTTATAAACTCTTTAAAATTGCATATATAAAATACGCTCGATTTTTAATTCTTATATGTAAACGAAATGCACAACGAAATTTGTAACCATTTAAATTCTACAGAAAATATTATAATATTTATAAAATTGAATTATTTAACTGTTTTCGTATTTAACTTATGCATAAATATTGCATATTGCGCACACTCTCATTTTTATAATGAGTTTTGGTTTATTACTACATACATACATATATACATACCACATATGTTTATAATGCACTCATATTCGTAATTGTATCAAAAAGTAACTATATTAGACCAAACGAAAATTTGCGGTGTCATCAATTTCATGTATTAATTAACTCATCACCATGTTATATGTGTAAATATATGTATATGATTGTTTGTGCAGCAACATTAATATTCGCTTGTATGTATTTATTTATCAGTTTTTTTTTTAACTTGGTGGAACTAACTATTTACTTTTCATTTGAAATACTTTATAAATTATTTATTCATATTTTTCCTATCATATTGATAAAAAAGGTTCAATACTTGCTTCACTGTAACAAAAATTTGCTTAGAATAAATAAATAGAATAATCTTAACTAAATATGTATATTTCTATTTTCTAATATAAGCAAAGGTGAAATTTTTAATCAAATAATTTTTTAAGGTTATGTGATAGTTTTGTGTTAAAATGTACAGATTTATTTGACTGTAATAACGTCAGTTATTACAAGTTACATTACTTTGTATAAATATGTACATGTTTTAGACACTGAGATATTGATAGTAGGACACAAAATCAAGTTTAAGTGTTTGTGAACAACTGTCAAGTGTTCAAGAAACTTTGACATTCATTTGACTTTTTCTGTACATTTACTTTGGCGAACTGTCAAAATACTGTAGTTATCATTACTGCTAAATTTTCGTGAAAAATGCACTTTACTTTTTATAAGCAACAAATTAAAAGGTGATTAAGCCGAGTTAAATTGCAATTTTTCGCATTACAATCTCCAAAATACATTCACTAACCCGTGTTTAAAACTAAGCATGAAAATAACACATGAACCCGTTTGAATAAGTTAAATTTAGCGAGCTCAAGTATATTAACATCTCTATTTATACGTATTTCTACGTATTTATAATAGTGGGAGTATAGTTTCCGTTCGATAACAGTGTACCAAAATTAACATTACCAGTGGATATCGACTACCTAGCGGAGGCAACTGAGTCGGTAGTCGCCATTTTATGTATATTATTGATTATTATCCACCCTTGTTATAGCGGGATGAAATGTCCAAATCAGGAAACGGCTCAAGAGCAGTTGCCACACAATTTTGGAGTTTGAATACATTAAATATCTTTAAAGTAAATATTTCTACTTAATTTTTTTTTTTTTATTTACGAACGTTTTTAACTGAATTATTTACCAGAAATGATCTTCAAAAAATCTCTGCTCTCATAAATTTCCAAGTAATTTTTACTTTCACACTTTTTTGTTGTGAAATATTTATTTTTGTAATAATAAATAAATTTTTCAAATTCTTTAAAATTGCCAATATTAATCAACTTGAAAAACTGAGTAATTTAACGCACACAAATTTAGTAATTTCACGACCAACGTACAAACTAATTTAAATCTACTAAACGATTTTAAATTTGAATGAACTTCATTGTTTTCTTGTTGTTTTCATCGTTTCTTTATGTTTCATTTACAAATTTGAGAAATGCTGCTAAATATTTTGAACAGTGCTTCCCACAAATGTAAATTCAGGGTGTTATCTGCGTTTTCATTGCGCTTCTTGAGTAGTCTTCCGTAAAGTAAAATCCTATTATAGTATCCAATGCAAGTGTACCGGCAACTATACTCCAATAGCCTTCCGCAATAGAGGTGTAAAAATCGCAGAACAAACCTTAAATGACGCGTTGGTAGAAAAACGTTTACGCAAAATTTAATATCTGTCATATAATAATTATAACTTAATATATTCTTATAGTGTACTGAGATTCTAATGTGATTGGGAATCTCATTTCCGGAGAGTAAATTTGTCTTGAAATAGTCAAGAATTGTTTATAAAAATGATTTCAAATTACCGCGCTCACATAGGACAGTCTAAATTATGGATCCTGTGTATTTAAGTGTTTAGGTTCTCCACAATTGATGAAATTGACAATGCCAATGATGAAAGGTGTAGGAGTCTACCTACACTTGAGAGTGAGTCTACCTCACCTACACAGAATGAACTAAAACGTTTATATAACCGTTATGTCAGATAACAGTCTACACTAATTCACTCCATACACGACTACAATTATGGTAAAGGTAAAGAGTGAAGAGTGAAGCTCTCAATTCTCATATCGCCGGCCGTCAGCACTTGGAGGAGAAGACAAAGAGACGTTATTGGCAATCTGCACTGGAATGGTTCGGCTGCTCATAAATTACATAATAATGTTATGGTCGCCAGTGACAAGTAGGGCGTAGAATAGAAGCTTTGGACAGGTCTGCAGACAACGATAGGATAACTAGATTTACTTACTCGCCGTTTAAAAACGACGTTTAACGAAATGGTCTAGCAACATAATTTGTTAGGTTTTCACCATAGAAATCATCCCTTCGACACTTGGAACAAAGTTGTCTCCAAGAAATATTAATGGTGACTTCCTAAAATGCACTGACGTCATCCAACCATGCAAATATCACACATCGGACGAAGTATAATATTAAAAGGTGCTTGGTATTATTCAATAACCGTGTCCACCGAGAGCTTTGTCAAGTCTCTTCCCGTTAAAGATATCGCGGGAGCTAAAACATTAAGTGATTGGTTCGTGAGATCCGAAAACATTAATTTCGATACCACCTTTTCGCATATATCGATCCATTCCTTTAACTTAAAAATCCTCTACTAGACAGATAGATATTCTCATCTGCAAAGCTAATGCAGATCTTCCAAACATATGTAGACTGTTGAAATTAACCTATAATAGATTATCCAACATTTGAATTGTAATTTATAGTCGTAGTTTGCCTCCCACGCATCATCTCATCTTGTCTCATCTTCGTTTATATTCGTTAATTGTCAACTTGTCGCCACGTATTGTCTCGTCTCGTCTCGTCTCGTCTCGTCTTCGTTTGTCTACATGTGTTGAGTACGCGTCCATAGTAGAATGTGTCGGATGTTTTGCCTATCGTGTCTTACATACCCATATACGATTTCTCATACCATTACAGCTACATTACACCAACAAATTCCATTATCCCTTGCAACAAACACAAAAATGCATACAAATTATACTCTTCAATCAAAAATAAAAATCGAACTTGGACATAATTTTACAAATTTGGCAGACATTGCTAAGAAATATACTTTTCTATACAAGCCGCACGGAGTAGATTCGCGCGAAATATATCCGAGCCAACATTTGCTGGTGTTTAATGTTTGGATGATACACAAAATTGAAATATTTCCACATTACACATACCCATTACCCGATGGAGCGGCTAAACTCAAAGCGAAAACCAATAACCTGGAGCGCACACCCGAACAAATTGTGCGTGAAGACGAGCTTGAGGACGCCGAACAGAATAAATTCGCAGCGGACGAGGTTTTGCATTGCAATCACACAAACTCTACCGCTCATACGCCATCACTATCATCTTCACCGCCCACGCATACCAACTTGGTGCAGCCGTATCGCACCTGCTCACACTATGGCTTCAACTATCCAATAACTTATCAACCGCACATCACCATACATCCAGCTCACTTGCTCACCGCCGTACAGTTGCAGCGTGAAAAGGTAATCGCTTTCATTAAATCGACCGCTTTGAGTTTAAATACTAGTTATTTACAACAACAACGTGAACTTTACTCAATTCGGCAGCCGCGTGCGCCACGTTTGAAATCCTGCGAACCACTACGATTAAACGGTAATGCAAGCAAAAAGGCAACGGTGCAACATACAACAACTCACAGCGACAGCATAAATAACAACGATTCGAATGGCTCATATATTTCGGTGAAAGAAATAAAATTGGAGCCTACCAAACGTCGGCGGCGCGTCAGCAAGGTGTCGAGTGAACGTGGTTGTGACAACGAGAGCGTGGTGCAGCAGCTATCCGAACATGATCGTGATATGCATACGCCACATTTGACGCACGCGCACTCGCTCTCCGAGCAGTTTTCGTCGCTGCTCTCCATCGGTGGCACCTCTTATCCAGCTGGCTCGCATAGCCATACCGCCGATCTTGCGCACTATCACGACGAGGAAGAGGAGGATCATCATGTAGACGACGGCGTTCACCAACAACACTATGATGACGATTCAGCTGATAATTATAGCGCAGTATTTGCGCGTACTGTTACGCCCACCACCCAACGTGCTACATATTTGATGCGCGACTTCGTACCCGCACATGCGCAGACAAACGAGATGCCCGAACACAAACCCGAATCGGAACAGGAATTACATCTTGCAGATATCAAGTTGACAACATCCACACCGAAAGTGCGCAAATTGCTTAACTCGTGCGATGATGAGGAACCCGATGATACACACTTGTACGCTCACCACTCGCACAAGCAAATAAAGTTGACTTTGAATCCGAATGTGCAATCGGCTGCACTGAAACGTCACTCTGCGCAAGAAACCGCCGCCGCCGCCCTAGGTGTTGGTCTGCCCCATGAACGTTACAGACATGTCACTGCTTCGCTTTCGGAAGCCGGCTCATCGTCAGTAGCGTCGTCGTTGCGCTCGCTAGAGATACACATCAATATTAATGTGAAGAACTCGGATTGTGCGCGCACACTGCAAACGCATGAAACGGAATTCCGTCGCAAATTGGAGCGCATCATTAACGAAGAAATCAACGTGATTGCTCAGCAATTGTGCGGCTGCGCACAGCAGCACCCAACCGATAGCAATAATCTGTGTAGTGGCATGCATATAGAACCCAACGATAGTTCACCACTTGGCATGTCGCACGCCAGCGCCCGTCATCTCTTGCAACACACCGCACACTTGAAGAGTTTGAGCGACTTGCGCTCAGTTGGTACTCTAGCTGCTGGTCAGCCGCGCATGCGCATGCGCAGTAAGGCAGCAAAGTTGGCGCATGCGCAGACGCAGTCGCAATCAACAAAACATAAACACAGCACCACATCGCTCAACTCTACGGACTCCACCTGCTGCGTTGGTGGTGCTGCCACTAAAACCGATCAGACGCTGTCACCGCAACAGCGCGAGGTGATCGCTATGCTCGAGCGGGAGCTGGAGAGTCTGTTGAATGGCATCATTTGCGCTAATGCACTGCACAATCACGCAGTCATGTGCGATTGCAAGATGAAGGTGGCGCAAATTTCGAAGGAGTTGCGCACCTCCTTGAATGCCGGCAAGTGAGCTGTCATGTTGTCAATGAGCAACAATTTACTGAAATACTACAGTATACCCTATCACAATAAGTGTGACCATATATTGTTAAATTCATAAACCAAATATGTGATTTTTTGAGGTGTGAACCTTATGTTAAAAACCAAACTGAAGTACGTAATGAAAATATGTATTACATAATAAGTTCTATAATTTTTCCACAAAATTTTGAAATTTTTCAAAATTACTTGAAATTACTATTTTTTTATTTTACTTTGAAAATAGTTAATTATCTGTTTAAAAATCTCTATCTTAGCTAAAAGAAGAAACTCTGCTTAATTTTTTCGTAATAAAGAATTAATTTGCGTTATTTTTGTAAAAAAAAAAACAAACGTTATATGAATATTCACAAGGTCTTTTCATAAGAAACGCTCTTTTCGAAATTTTTTATTTTTTATTTTTTTGAGGAATGTATTAAAAAAAATTCATTAAAAAGTTGTAGTACAAAAAACAATGAATTTTTACCAATTCTTAGAATGTTTTTTTAAAAAAGTTTTGAAAATATTTGATATATCGTTGGGTTATCCTTTTAAATAACATTTTGTTGGTTAGTGTAAACCAGTTGGAAATTTTAATTTGTTAAACAATTATACCTATCTCTATAAAATCGAAAGTTTTATGCGTGAAGAAATTTGTTTCAAAGCATTTTACAAAGAAAAAAAAAATTTCTGAAGCCTCAAGTAAACTATCTTCAGAATCCAGACCCACAAGTGGACCAGCCGTTACCTTTATAATCGATAATCTTAATCTTTCACTTAGTTCACCATTTTATTCAAGTTTTTCACCATAACCTCAACTGTCAACTCGATCTTAAAAATAAGCTACCACAGAAAAGCGCCAGTTAACTCTCTAGCATATGAACTATTAATAAAAGTGATGAGAATAGTCTTACCGTCAACAAGCGAAAACAAAAAAGCCGACATTTAAATTAAATTAAATGTTTCTAGCTGGGACTATCGGTTTTTGTTTATTGTCTTACTATATGGGTCTATGTACATATGTGCACAGCCGGGAAGGTTAATTGGGAACTACTCAAGAAAGTTGCAAAAATAATTTTTTTTTTTACCACTTACCTTTGCCGAAATAAACCGTACACTGACTATTGGGTCCAAGTAATCGCGACGAAGCCTGCTTTCAATCGGATAAACAATCACATTGGCCGAAACCTTTTTCGGCAGGTTTTTCGTTACTGTTACAACAACAACAACCACAGCTTCAAAACTAAGCACTAACTCTGGAAAGTTTGAACTCTGTGTGTATCGGGCTTAGACAATTGTTTGTGGTGATTTCGGTGACATTACAGGTGATGATTATTAAGTTATGTTAATTAATAAATCTACAGTGAATTTATTAAGGTATTATGCATTATTATTATAGTAAAAGAAAACCGAACAACGAATGCTTGAGCCAGTGCTCAATTAACTTTAAGCTATAATAAATTCAAATTTTTAAGCACTTTAAGCAGCGGAAACAAGAAGCCTACAAATTAAGCATGCAAGAGCTCAACTAGACTGTAAGAATTAAAAAATTACACATAATTTTAAATAAGTGAAGCACTAACCAAGTTGGAACAGGTAAACATGATTTTATCATTTTATTTTCATTAAACTACTTTGTTATTTATTTTTATAAAATGCAAATATAGTTAGCTATAAACTGCATGCTTATTTAAAACAAAAAAAAAAAAACATTTTAAGTAAATATTTGCATGTTTGTAAAGCAAAAAGTATTTGATTAATATAATTTTCAAGCGCTACATATGAATTATGTACACAATTTTTTACTTCATTTTATTTTTAAATATATATTTAATTAAATGCATGCTTAGGTAGCGTAGTTTATGTTTGTGTAAACGCTGTATATATAAATATTTATTGTTAAAAACCCTACAACAATCATACACTATTTAAATTTTTAACAATATTGCCACACATTTCTCAACATTCACAGAAATCATATGTATGCCTTTTAACATATGCATGTACACACGCATACGCAAAATCTCACTACTTCCATGTCACATTTGCTTCAGTTCTGTGTATATTAACATTTGTGTATTAATTGTTTGCCATCAGCAGCCTTCATTTGCGTAAAATCGATTTCGTTTCGAATTTGAAATATATTTTTTTAAGCTCTTTTATTAATATTCACTTTGTAATTGCTATTTCAGGTGAGAATGTACAAAATGGCGATCACTCCGAGGCTCATTTGAGCACATTTTCACAAAGCAGTAAAGAGGTAAGTGGAGTTTAATTATATTATTTTTTGTTTTTACTGTATTTGGTTTGCTTTTTTTTTGTTCCAACAACACTTTTCGTTCATATTGTTAATTTTTTGCTATTGTTAAAAACATACCGTGTTGAAAGTCGAAATCTAAAAATTTTGGGGGGTTTTAAAAAGTAATATTTATTAGCGCCTTTAAAATTAGCAGCTGCTTTGAGTCAACACAAGTATAAGAATAACCCTAATTTCTTTAATTTCTTCTTTTCATAACCTCGAATGACTTATGGCGCGTACAACCCTGTGAATATTTAAGATTTTTAAACAGAAAAAATCTGCATGAAGCCATATCTATTTAGAATACGTTTGTTTCGTTAAAAAGCATATTATTTACATCCATTACTCGACTTCGTTAAACAAAAATTTTTTACAAGTACAAGTCTCGCAGCGACGCTTTTCGTTCCAAATGTTCGCATTACCAATTCCCAACAGAATTTTCAAAATTTCAACACCAACGATTTTTTTCACTGCTTAAATTGTCGGATGTCGGTAATGTTAAGCTCTATAGTTTCAGATATCGTAATAATATCACCATGACCATGATGAAGTATATACAATCGTTTTATTTATGCGTTTTTGTGCTTAAAAGCAGTTTTTTTTTAGGTAAAGCTCTGTCTCTGTAATTTTTATGCATTTGTACTTCTTCACTTCCCCTCAGTAACGAAAACGTTCACCAATACCGTAATTTTCATGATAATATAGATGGCATAACCTCACTTTGTAGGGTGCTTTATATTATTTGTTCGATTTGTATATACTTAAATAAAATAAAACTAGTTTCCCAGTTCTTTCGGTCAAACGATGTGCCTCAGACTTGTGTTGTTATCTTCGGCTTCGCTTCGGTTAGCTTCGTTTTCTATTTTGACTTTATTCGAAACAAAAAAATCTATTTAGTTTAGAAGATGTCAAAAGTCAAAAATATTTTCAACATAACCTCATTTAAATTTAATATTCACTTCAATCGATCTTATTTTTTTTATAATTTTTTTCATATCATTTAAACACTTCAAGTGAATATGATTCGTTATAAGATTTCACCTTTTCTTTTGTGTGTTAAAAATTACCAAAGATGCGTAAATCACATTTATCAATGCAACCCTGCTTCAATGTGTGTGTGTATACTTTACTAACACTTTATAGCTACAAACGATATTCTCATTGCAAATTTCTATTACGGTTCCAGGATGTGTCCACAGATGGTTCGCCCAAGAAAGACAAGAAAAAGAAGAAGGGTCTTAGGACACCATCGTTCTTGAAGAAGAAGAAGGAAAAGAAGAAGGCCGAAGCTTAAGTTGAAAACGAGCAACAATTAAAGGCAGCATAACGGAAATAAGAAAAGTAACAAAAACAAAAGAAAACAAAGCAACTAAATTAATGCAGCTACGTAAAAAGAGTGTGGATGAAAGAAGGACGAAGCAATGATGCGAGTATAAACGAGCAGTTTATACATAATATACAACATATACAATATATAAGGAAGTAAGGATTAAAGCAAAACTTGATAATAACAAAAAAAATCGTATAAATATAAAAATATGACTACAACAAATTCTATAAATTATTTATGAAAAAGTCATGCAACAACAACAACAACAACAACAACCAGAACAGAACAGAGAACAATTGCATTTGAAACAAACAAAAAACCAAGCAACAACAATTAAAACGATTTGGCAGCAAAGCAAACAACAGTTGCACGAAATACCAGCGAACATTTAACATACTTATATAACGGTAAAGCAAGTAAATTAAAATACATTTAAGCGACAAAGCGATGAAGGGGCAACGCCGGCAGCAAAAGTAAAAAAACAAAAGATAATTAAGATATTAATTGAAAACAACAAATTTTATTAATTGAGGCAAAATGCAAATTTATTAATGGCAGGACAATGGAGAGCAGCTCTTTAATTATATAAAAAACGTAAAATTATATATTATATTTAAGTACAACAGCAAAAAAGTAAAAAAAAAAAAACAATTCAAATGTAATGCATAAATTATAAATTTTCAGATAAATGATGAAAACATTAATATGACAAACAACAACAAACATGATGATAATTATTTTTATTATTGCAAACAAACAAAACAAAAGTATGCGTATTAAATAAAAACAACAAAAAAGATTTAGAACACACAACACCTTTTTTATAATAAATAAATATAAACGTTTATATATGAAAACATAAATTGCGAAGAAATTTAGATTTATAACAAAGAGAAAAAAAAAAAACACATTGAACATATGTCAGGTAGGACAAAAAATTAATTAAATTAAATAAAGCTTTTGCGTTGATAGACGTACACATGTAAATTAGTAAAGGGTAGGCGGCGTTTAAGCGAAGTGCATTAGTTAGAAGTGAAACATGAGTGTTTTTATGTAAAAAACGATTTGGCTAGAGCAGTTAGGGAAAGCAAAAAATTGCTGCATGAAAAGTTTAGAAAAAAAATATTTGAAACATAGCATTTATTAATTTAATAAATTATGAAAAGTTAAAAACAATTGCTTAAAATCTAACTAAAAGTTTAAATTAATAAAAATAATACGAAATATTACCGAAACTAACTTCTAAGAAAGGCTTTTTCGTTTTTGTGGCGTGTAAAATATATCAAGCATTTTTTTTTGTAAAGGCAATGTAATAGTGCGAAGTACAGCGAAACTTTCTTTTTTAGATTTATCTATATATGTACTATATATTCTAGACAAAGACGTTGCCGCCGAAGTTAAGTAAGAAAGTTGACCTAAAAAGAAAATATACTTGATAAGGGTAATACACACTCCCACAAGTTGATATATGTAGCATGCAACATTTTTATTACACATGTGTACACATAAATCTGCATTTTAATATGCATATGTATAAATGTTACTAAGCGATAAACACAAAACAAGATAATTGCTACATGTTGCGCAGTGTGAAAAACTGAAATTTGCAAAAAAAAAATTTGGTTTCATAACTTAATTTACTACCAGCGCGCTGAAAAGGTTAGTTGTGACTGGGTGACTTGGGTGTCCTTAATCATTATATTATTGTTTTCTATATACTTCAGATTTCATTTCCTCACCTCTCCCTTAAATTCATATTGTATCAAAAATATTGGAGTCAATATCAGATTGTGGCACTTTGGTCATTGTAGCAGCATATCATATAAAATGCCTGAACAAGAGTGCTAGAAAACAGACTTGGGACAGATTTGCGCGCAGTACTCACAACGCTACATGTATTCTTTCTTCATATATGTATGTAACAAGTATTTGAAGCTTTCATTAAAACTGAGAAATGTTGAAAAATGTTACAATGGTAGCTATCATACGATTAGTTAATGAATTTGCAACACTAGTTTTCTTTTTCAGCCTCATAAATAAATAAAAAAATAAAAATACTCGAATGAGGCTTCCAAAACCTTTTTTTTTGTTTAAATAGTCTGTTGATAAAAATTATGAAATTTAATTTTTAGCGCATAACATTTTTCCAAATAAACAACTTTAACCTTAATCTAAATAACGACTTTGCAACTGCCATAAATCTTTAAATTTAAATATTGTGTTACACAATTTCTTTAAAAATCGATTAATTCCTTAATTAGAGATTAACTCAGTATACATTCTTTAAGATTTGAGAACCAATTAATATTCATATGTACATATATAAAAAAAAATAATGATTGATTTTTCCTTAAAACATGCGAACATACACGTATTCAAAGGTGAATTGGGTTATGTATGACTTTTGAAATTGAAAAGTTTAAAAACTGAAAGTAATAAATTTTAACAGTAAAACGCGCTTGATAATTCTAGACTCAGGATAAGACAAACAAGGCTCTAGGCCAAGGTATTTGGCTCGATGTGCAATGTTGGTTGCTTTAACTTTTTTTGAATATTGCAATTGTATGCAAGCACATAATACTCGTACATAACAATTAAGCAGATGTGTACTTTTAGTTAGGTAGTAGTGTCAACAATTTATCACCACCAAAAAGCTTCGTAACATACCATCAACAACAAAAACACATAGCACGCCGCGCTTCAATGTAAACTCACACAGCGAAAAAGTAAAAAAAATGTTATAACTACATGAAAATTTTAATTAAAACCTCCTTTATAAAAATCAAGAAATATTACGAACTTAAAGTTCATATAAAAAAAATAAAAATAAACGTTCTACGTATAAACGTAAACACACACACACACACACACACACACACACACACACACACACACACAAACACAAATCAAATAGTTAAAAATATAAATAAAATATATTTAATAAACTGCCATAGCGTGTAAAATATAAGCAAGAATGGAAATCAAATACTTTTACTCATGCAAACACATCTAAAAAATGAATAAAATCGATAATATACATATTATGAAATATAATTCGTGCTTAAATAAACAAAATGAGAAAAATAACGTGCTGAAGGTGCTTAAATCTTTAATACGTATAAAAGTATATTTTAGATTAAAGGAGTTTGCAGTAAGTAGTTACCACATTTTCCTTTTACAAAAGTTTACTTTGACGAAATTTGGATTTTCAAATTTACTGCACAAAGCTTTTTTTATGAGCATCATTATTAATACGCTTTAATTGTATAAATATTTCGATAATTTTTTCAAATATTTGCTTACAAACATAAATATTTTTTCTTACTTTTTTTGATGAATTGTGTTTCCTTAAATTTATTTAAAAAATATAATTTTTTTTTTGTAAATTAGACCATCATACGCTCGAAAATTGTTGGAAAAGCATTTCAAAAAATACAATTTTCTGTAAATTAAAACTTCATATGTTCAAAAATTGTGCGAAATTTATTTAATGTTGCTACAAAATTACCTTTTAGCGCAATTTTTTACATTTATAAAAAAATCTTTTTTATTGTTATTAATTTTTGTGGAATATCATTTAACTTAGAACTCATATTATGCATTTTAAGTATTTCATACCACATTTTTGCAAATATTTCATTGCACACAAATGTAGTATGCTTCAAAAATTGTTTGTATTGAGAAAAAAATATCAAGTTTTTCAATAATTGTATAATATGTACTCATGTTCTCACGTAGAATGCACTTCGTCTTTAGCGCCGCATGTGTTGTATTCTGTTTGTTTCTCCGCTTTTTTTTATTAATTTGTCCAAAATAAAATGTTGCGTTTTCTTTCAAATTTAATGTCAAACAACTACAAGTATGTTTTATGGCAAAGCAATTAATTAAATTATTTAAAAAGAAAGCAATTTAGCAGCTACAAAATATTATATATAATAAAGTTATGTTAAATCGAAAAACAAAAAATATTCCGCTGGCAATTTTTATTGTAATATTTTAATACTTAAGTCTTATGTTATATATTATATATGAAAATCATACACATATATATACATATACATATTAAACGGATGCAATGTGCGCATTTTATACAATGCTTATTAATGATTTACTTTTCTTTGATAGAAAAACCACGGAAGTGTATACGTATTGTTTGTTTTTTTTTCTTTTTAATTTGAAAGCTAATATTTAGGTACTAGCGTGTGATTGTTAAAATATACTTTGTTTATTATTTGCAGTTGTGTTTTAGTTGATTTCAATAACTTTATAAACCTGTATCTAAAACCATCAAATTCAACTAAATTTTTGTTGTTTAGAAAAATATTTGAGTGCTGAGGGGTTAGTGGAATTATCAAACAAAAAAAAAACATACAACCAAACGAGTGCCAGGTTAAAAAAAACATCACAGAGTAATATTGATAGCTGATATGGGAAAAATTCAAGCTTTCGAAAAAGATTTTGTGATTTTTTGATGGCTTTTAAAAATATGTTAATTAAATAAAATTTTGAAAATAAAACAATTCATACGTTATTGTTATAAATATTTTTTAATAAATTACTATTTCGCATGTTAAAACTAAAATTGCACCTTACACATACAGAAGCATATTTCTAACAATTTTTTGCACGTTTAGCAAAAGATTAACTTTATTGCTTAGAAATACTGAAGACACCATTCTGTAGCAAGTTTTCTGGCATTTGCATTAAATTAACGATACTTATATTAAATTTTACAACAAAAAAAAATTTTTTGGTTTTTGTTTTTTATTACTTTTTTATTAAAAATTCTTTTTTTTTTTACTTTAACAAAGTCGAGTTAAGCTTTCCATTTTACACACAACTGCAAATCATTACAAAATTATGCATAAATTAACATTATAAATTCACTACGCTAAAGAAAAAAAAAAATGATATGCAAATGCACGCAAAATTCACAATAATTTTTAACAAAACTCTCGTTTAATATTTAACTATTATATACATATAATAAATTTATAAAAATAAATATACGCCTACGAAAGAATTGCATTATATTAAGATAAAGTGAATAAAAATTTATATAATTGTATAAAAAGTTTACAATTCAAAATATTTGGCTTTGTATGCTTCATTAATGGCAATTAAAAGGCACATGTTCATTTTTGCACGAACACCTTATTTTCTCACTTGATATACTAGTATAGTTGAACTAAGAAGAAGGCTTTTGAAGAATTCAGAGGTAAGTTGGTTGAGTACTGACATCTAATACTTGTAATTAAAAAAAAAATGATCCGCATTAATGTGTCTTAAATTAAAATATAGATTTCGATACAATGAGATCTCGACATAACAAACCATTAAAAGGAAATTGTTCTTGCATCTAATGGAAAATTTTAAATTATAAGCAAATTTTAAGTAAACTGGAAATTAAATTTGAATTGTGAAACAAACAACTGTATCGATAAGACTGTTAAACACAGCTAAGGCAATTGAAGAGGCGATCACTCGTCCTGCAGTATTACAGCACACTGTTCAAAGTAAAATGAAATAAGGCAGAATGAGGAGAAAAGATGACGAGAAAGGAGGAGAAGGAAGGAGGATAGGATAATTCATGACTAAGAAAACGAAGTCGTAATACGAGTGTGTGGAAGCGTCGTAATGGCAATGCCTTTTTAAAGGAAATCGTTGAAAGTTCTCTTAAGGGGTAGGCTAGTTTAGGATTTTCAAAAAATTATTAGTGTATACAATAATACAAAAAAAAAACAGTTTTATTGCTACTTTTTTTTATAAACAATTTACTGCTTATTTTTTCCCCCCATTTTAGAAAAAAATGTTTGTAAAGTTAAAAACTTAAGTACTTTCCTAATGAGTTTTATACAAACTAAAATCTTGTTTTTAATTTTGTTTCAGGCAGCATGACCTATTGCGCCTATTGAGGCCGTCTTGAAAAATGTGATTCCGAAATTAGGCCCAGTAGCCGCCATATTTATAAAAAAAAGTTGTGTGCTCCCAAATGCATGTTTAATAAAGCCTGAAAGAGAGAAATTTGAGTCCATTTTTCTTTACTTCCAGAATAAACTCAAAGTTAGGTTATCTTGAGGGCTCTAAACTGGCTTAACCCTTTATTTAAAATTATGTTAGCAAATTCTGAATGCATAAGGTCAACTAGAGTCAGTTCGAGTCTTATCAGCTTAACTTAAGCTTAGTAGCTGCTTTTTGCTGGTTGTTAAATATAATTTTGTTCCGGAACAAAATGGTATGAGTACGAATAATTTCTTCTGGTTATGTGAACTACTTTTGTTATTAGTGAAACTTGTTGCTTGTTTTATGTGTATTTATATACAACTTCACACACATTCCATAATTTTTAAAAACGCCTTATAGAAATTCACGAACAACTTGGATTTGTTTCTGTCATCAGTACTCATGTTCCGCTGATTATTCATGTGATGAATACGATATTGTAGATTACCCTAATGTAAAGCAACTCTGAGCAAAACCTACAGGTGGTAAGGCTTATAACAAAATTGGCTTGCCTTTTGTTGTTGTTCTTGGTTAACAGCTGACATCATTGTTTTATTTCATTGCTATTCGTAAATTGAAGATTCATAATTTAAGTTTAGTGTTATTAAATTCAACTTTTTTCTGCCTTTGTTTTGCATACAAGTAGTATTTCGACAAAGAGAATTACAAAAGTATATGAGTCATATCTGTGGCTATTATCAGCAATTCACACAGCTTCTGAAATACCGTGATTTTATATAAATTGTAACACAAAACTTAATTTCAGCATAGTCGTTTATCGACAACAGAACACTGTGATTATAAAAATGGCACTAGTTTCCGATCAAGAATGGGAGGAGTATAAGGTATTCGTCATATTAGGTATATATGAGGATCCATAATTTAATCCGTAATTTAATACTTTTAGTCGAAGTTCAATAAAGCTTACTCCGACGATGCAGAGGATAAAAGGCGTCGTGAGCGGTACATTAAATCCAAGCAAATGGTGGAAGAACATAACAAAAAATACGAAAATGGTGAAGTGACATGGAAAATGGGTATAAACCACTTATCCGATTTAACAGAAGAGGAGTATGCAGTGCGTTGCGGAAAGAAGGTGACGCCACCGACATGCACTTGAGTATTAATTAAAGTTTTGTTTTTGACTTCGAATATTTGCCATAAAAATGATTTTATATATATATGTTCTAAAATGTGTTTCCATAGTCTTCTTTAATGTAAAATTTCAAAAATATTAAACTATTGAAAAAAAACTCCATCGATATATGTTTATTTTCATTATGCTGGCAGGCAGTAGAAGTAAATATTAAATAATGAATCAACAAATCAACAAACCAACCAATATTAACAATTGTGAATAATGCGGCATTCAGTATGCACGTATTGCAGGCGGCACAGTTTCCACACTATCATCTAATGGTGTGTCAATAACGGCACGATATTTAATTCTAACTTCGCCGGTATCGCCACACATCCACGTAAGTGTATGTTTGCGCCAGTGTTCATCGAATGAACACTTTTCTTGACATTCAATAGGCTCGCTGTAGTCCTGTGGATAGATTCTCATGAGTACATAAAAAATGTTGTAGTTTCTATTATTCACATCTTTCATAGGTGTTAGTTACTTACATATTCATCAACACGGTTTTTAAAGTCCTCGCGCATATGTGAGCCTCTGGACTCCTTGCGGTTTTCCGCAGCTACCATTGTGCACATAGCATTCACCAACAAATTTTGCAGCTCTAGTGTCTCAATCAAGTCGGAATTCCAAATTAAGGATCTAAAGAAAAATAGACATTAACTATAATAATTGAGTATTGTAACAAGTTTTGTTTACCGGTCTACCGTGCGCACATCTTTAAAATTATTATAGATTTTAGTCAATGTCTCTACGCCTTTTTGAAGATTTGGACCAATGCGAAACACACCTGCATACTGATGCATTGCTTTCTGCATTTGAAGGCGTAATGCGGCAGTGGTAACACTTCCATTCGCATGTAGCAATTTGTCTAAATTGGCCACAGACATTTCGCCTGCATTCTGCAAAATTCAGTATTAGCAAGGCATTTAATATATTTTTATTAAAGCAAAACTCACATCCTTCAAATTCGGTGCCGGACAACCAGCTCGGAAGTTTTCGGATATATGTAATGCACTGGAGCGGCCGAAAACCAAGAGATCTAACAGTGAATTAGCACCCAAACGATTTGCGCCATGCACATTACATGAAACTTCGCCACACGCATACAAACCAGCCACACATCGATCGTTACCATCCATATCAATTGTTAATACTTGTCCACGATAGTTCGTTGGTATGCCACCCATGTTGTAATGTGCGGTAGGTATTACTGGTATAGATTCTTTAGACGCATCTATGCCAAGAAAAATTTTAACCGTGTCTAAAATACCAGGCAAACGAGTGAGTAATTTTTCTCGTGGTAAATGGTGTAATTGCAAAAGAATGTGATCTTTATCGGGGCCTACACCACGTCCCTCCATTATTTCGACAGTCATTGAACGTGACACCATATCACGCGGCGCTAAATCCTTTGCTTTCGGAGCATACTTTTCCATAAAACGTTCTCCCTTTCCATTCACTAAGTAACCCCCTTCACCACGACAACCTTCTGTAACAAGTACTCCGGGACCATACATACCCGTGGGATGAAACTGTATGAATTCCATATCCTGTAGTGGTAGGCCTTGTCGTGTGACCATTCCATTTCCGTCACCAGTACTGGTGTGGGCGGAAGTGCAGGAAAAGTAAGCACGTCCATAGCCACCTGTTGCTATTATAATATTAAGTGCTCGAAAACGATGTAATGTACCATCTTCTAAACAAATGGCAATAACACCACAGCAAGCATAATTATCAAAAATTAAGTCTAATGCATAAAACTCAATAAAGTATTTAATGTCGTAAGCAAGCGATTTGCCATAAAGCGAATGTAAGATGGCATGACCAATACGATCGGCGCATGCACAGGCACGTCTTGCACGGCCTTTACCAAAATTTGTGGTATGTCCCCCAAATGGTCGTTGATATATTTTACCATCCGCAGTACGTGAAAAGGGTAAACCTTCATTTTCGAGCTCCAAAATGGCCCGTGGTGCTTCTCGTGTCATATAATGAGCAGCATCTTGATCGCCTAACCAATCTGACCCTTTAACTGTGTCATAGAAGTGCCAACGCCAATCATCTTCCACTTGATTACCTAGAGCGGCATTTACACCACCCTGCGCAGCAATTGTGTGTGAACGTGTTGGGAAAATTTTGCTAACCACTGCTGTTTTAAAACCCAACTCTACTAGAGTGGTCGCGGCACGTAATGCGGCACCCCCAGCGCCAACGACAACAACATCAAAGGCGTGATCTACAACCGGATAGGCCTTTGTAATACTTTTGCTTACTTTGGCCTCGCCGCGTGTTTTACTATCACAAGTTAATGCACGGATTGAGGACCGAAGCAATGATAAGGAGGGGCCCTGAAATCGCAAAAATATAGCATAATTCAAAATTTACACATATAAGTAAGTATAATAAAAATTTCTTTAAACCTTTGTGGTTATTATAGACCTTTAACTATACTTACCACTTTTCGGTTGCTTGTGCGTAACAGAAATGGTAAATGTTGAAAAATTCTCATATTTAAAACTATTTCCAATGTACACTAAAATTGAAGATACACATATAAATAGCATTCGATCAAGTCGAGTGATTTTAAATATTTTCATTCATTTTTTATGTGACTTTCATTAAAAATACAGACTTTCGTTTCAAGAATTCACATTTTCGAAGTTTCCATATATAAAATTTAATATACTACCATTTTTATAAATCTTATTGTTATATATAGGTATATAAGTTAGTAATAGATCAAACATGTTTTTCTTAATTTCCGCCCATGTATTTCCGATTAACTGCAAATGTGTTAACTTTTGAAAAGGGAAATAGCATACATGTGGCACATATACGTAATGAAATGACATATGTACAACTATCAAATTGATTGCTCTGATATTTAATATTTTCGTAGATATCTGTAACTAATCAAGTCATACGTTTTTTTTTTTTGAATTTTAATAAATTAAAACTTACTAAGGCATATTTACATAAGCAGAAGCGGAGACTGCAATTGAGAAGCACGCATTTGTGGCACCCTGTGCCTGCGAAACAGCGTCTTCATTACAACAACTGTGCGGAAAATTACAAAACAAAAATATTGTAAGTTTCAATCATAATTTATTATTAGTTTCATCCATTATTATTTCATTTTTATTTATACAATTTTATTCATACAAAATATCAATTGTTTTACCACTAAAAACATTTTATTTAAAATTGGTAACGCTATGGCCAGAATTGTTTCTGTTTTCCCCATTGGAACATTGGGTAGCTGCTTCTCATCAGTCGATCGGTGCGAGCGCGAGAAGTTTCATCGAGTTGACAATTCGATTGGAGCAAATTTAAATTGTAATAAAAATAAGGAAGGAATACATTTGTTAACACAATAATAATTGGTTCGATTTCAAAATAGGCGCAGTGCAGTGAACATCCAAATATAATTCAATAAGGGAGATTGCAGCGAAGTGTTTCATCTAACGAAAATGGCGAGCATAATGCGTGTACCATCGATTTTGGCCAAAAATGCAGCGACAATGGTAAGTTCAACATCGGACCTAAATCTAAGGAATAAACTTGTACGAGGAAGTGTCTATAATCTAAACAAGGACAAAATAATTGCATGTGTGCATATGCATTAAATAATATGTAAATCTCGCTTTTTCATTGGGTTACACAACCATTATTATACATTAAGCTCAAACGTTGCGATTCTCCGAATATTCGTCAAGGGGAAAAGGGAGATAGCAACACATTCAAAGGATACGCTAACAGTGAGAATGTGAAATTTGTTTATGCTGTAATATTTATAAGAATTTTTTAGTGAACATTTTCGTTAAGAGGCTCGACTAAATAAAAAAACGGGCACGGTAGCACCAAAGACCGCATGCTTTCACAAACGTACTGTATGCCAGTGACGGCGACGGCTGTTACCGCGACCAGCGAAGAAGCTAGATAGTGTTGGCTGTTTTGTTATGTAACTTTTTTATGCGATTTTTCTTTAATATTTTTTTTTTCTACGTAAAATTAAATATTTTATTGATAACTTAAGTTCACTGCTTGCCCCAATTATTATTTTCTTCACATATTTTTAATTTCATTTGGAGAATCAGTCATATACGTTGAGGTGTATATAAGTATAACAATTTTGTATTTATTTTGGTGTATTGCTGAATATATCTAGCATAAATGATGGGAAGGTACTTAGGAACATTATCATTCTTCTGCTTTATTTACAATATGCAGCTTACTTTTTTCTGCGTTTTGAAGTACTTGAGCATTATTCTTAGCATGGCTCTTCTTTTATTTAAGGTGTGTCTACCTCTTAATCGTTAATTTTATTTTTGCCGAAGTGAAATTTCTAAAATTTGCAAACTTATGTACATGCATATACATATGTATGTATGTATGTATGTATGTATGTTTATTGTGTTATGTATGTACATATGACTACATGATTAGTATAAATATGATAATTATGGCTGATAATTAAAATTACAACGAAGTAATATAAAATAATGTTTAAATATTTTACTTTTTGCTAAATATGACACTGTGCCATGACCTTCACTATTATATACGTAATGCTTCTGGAGGGCTCGCTTTCTGGCTCCTCACGCCACTCTTTCACGTATTGCCTTATACACATCTACAAGCTTTGTTTTGAAAATCAGACCTTGCGGGCAATTCTCTTTTCCTGTCACTTTCGTTGGTTGTGCTCGCTTCTTCTACCATAATTGAGGCACTATATATATATTCCACGATTTTATATGGTGTGGGTAGTGCGTGACGCGAAGAGTGTACGAAATAGTTTTTTATGCTGTTTCACCGCCTATTCTTTATAATTGTTTTATTTTTTGTAAAATATTAATTTGTGTATCAGTCATTTGTTGTACCATTTCATCACTAAGCGCACAGAAATAAATTTTCTAATCTCTTGGCGAGTCTAGGCTCTGACAAATTAAGTATTAATCAATTCACTAGACACTCAATACGGACAATTACTTATGCATGTAAGCGTATATATAGTGTTACACATAATTGCCTCGTACGATGAACTACCGGCATTTGGTGGCGCTAGTTTTTAATTGTAATGTGTACGTCATTGTTGTCTCTAATATAAATACTTGTTTTCTTTCAAATCTGACTTATGCTTTGGGATACATTGTTTAAATTTACGTAGAAATTAACTAACTCTCAAGAACATTTATTTTATCTAGAATATATTTGATTATTCCCAATGCTGGACTACACACATACATATGTACATATACACATCTCTTTATGGCATATAAAAATGGGGTAAAGAAATAAAACTGTCAGCTGATTTAATTTCGTCCATTGCACTCGCCTCTGTTATTACGTGGCAATTCGTTGTTTTGCTTTATACTCTAGCAATATGTTGCAACAGAGTATAATAGTTTTCTTCATATAACGGTTGTTTGAAACAACTAAAATTAATCGAGATAGATATAGAATTATATATATATAAATGATTAGGATGACGAGACTATTTGAATTCTGTGTGATTGTCTGTCCGTCCGTCTGTCCGTGCAAGCGATAACTTGAGTAAAAAGTAAGATATCTTTATAAAGCTTGGTACACATGTTCCTTGGCACTGTGAGGAGTTTGTTATCACAGATGGGCGGAATCGGACCAGTACCACGCCCACAAGATGCTATAACTTAACTCCCAATTAAGACATACAACTGGAATTTGGATTTCACAGCCAGTATGGTACTTAAGAGCTTCAAAGGAATCGGTTTAAAAATTGAACAATTTGAACCAAAAATGTCAGAAACTGCTATAGAAATTTTAACCAAATGCATGACATGATATTTGCACCCTTATATTATAGTGTAAAAATGGACCGAATCGGAATCCAACCACGACTACTTTCCATATAGCACAGTTATAAATCCCATATGATTCGTTCTTTTTACTGTCTATAAATCAATTACCAATAAAAATATCGGAGCAAAACTTTGCACAAATAATGCCTTTAGGGTATGCCACCTCACGCCTACAAATTGTTGAAATCAGATTATAAATTTTCAAGCCCTCAGATAGCGACTTTTTAGACCCAGTGCCTTTGGCTGACTTTTTACCGAAAATATCGGCCAATCTGAGAGATATATTATTGAAATTCAGAGGAAATCGTTTCCTGGTGATTATGTGCCCCTGTGTAAAAATGGGTAAAATCGGGTAGATACCACCTCTAGGGCCCATATACAAATTTTCGAACTTCCGGTTAACTTTATACCGTATCTGTCGGTCGATATGTGAGTTATCTCAGTTGAATTCAGAGAGCGTCGCGTGCTCATAACAATGTGTCCTTGTGCCTAAAATGGATAAAATCGGGTAAATACTTCCTCTAGCTCCCATTTACCGGTTGACTTTATACCATATATATTGATCAATCTGCTAGATATCTTAATGAAAATGCCAAAAATAAATAAAATCGGATTAATACTACCCTTAGCCCTCAAATACCTAATATAAGAATTTCAAACTTCCGGTATATTTCGGTCTATACGGTATGTTATCTTAATATAATATAGTTTAATGCCGAAAATGTGTCAAATCGGTCAAAGAATTTCACTAGCTTCCATATAATACATATAATGATTTTCGTTATTATAGCAGACTTTTTGTCGAATATGTCAGTGAATGTGGAAGTTATCTTCATAAAATGTCATGGAAACATATTTTCGAATATATTTGTCTAATGCCAAATACCCGATATATTAATATACCCGATATAGTAATTTCCGACTTTCCAATTGACTTTAAACCTTTTATGTGTGAATATGATAATATAGTGGATATGTCTTCTTAAATAAAATGTGGTTTAGCGCTGAATATGAATGAAATCGATCTAGACCTTAGTCTAAACTCGTTATTCCTAATATAATGATTTCCTCTTCTCTGGTTGACTTTTTCCTTATTTGGGTTGATTTTAACAAAAAAAGGTTTCAATTTCGGACACGAAGCAAAATATAGTAATGAAAGTGTGTGAGTTTATGACCTATACTATAATAACATAAAATACCAAATATGATTTTAATCCATTCGTGGTTTCGTCGAATAATGCTTTATGAATACTTACGCAACATTTTTTAATATAAAGTTTTGCCAACACCTGAAAGTATGCCCCCGGCTTTGAACTTTGAAAAATGCGAGATTATAAAATGTTCGGTTACACCCGAACTTAGCTCTTCCTTACTTATTAAATGATGGGTATTTCAAATGTTATCTAAGAACGATTTTATTAATCAAATGAGCGATACAGTTAATTTTAAATCTGCATATATATTTAGTAATATTGTGTTAATGATAAAAGTTTAATAGCCTTTAATATATCATTCCCGCGAGTCGAGTCTACCTAACCGGAACAGTATCTGATTTATATTAAACATCAATTTCCATGACAGCTCTTGAATACATTATAGTACACTAGCTTCAAGCTCACTCGTAGTAAAGACCACATTCAGTTATAGTGTAAATGTGTATATACAAAGAAATAAATGTATATTATAGATGTGAACGTCTGCTGGCGACTTTCAACTACTCGAATATATGTATATGATTAATAGCGCATGTTAAATATTGACATACATATGTAGGCCTGTTTTTATTCATTAGTGTTTTTATACTCTCGCAACATGTTGCACAGAGTATAATATTGCTCACCTAACGGTTATTTGTGATACCTAGAACTAATACATTTCTTGCCAAAAACGATTTATTTTCATATTCCTCAATATAGATATAATGCATTTTATATACAATCAATTATGAGCATATACAACGAAACTCAAGTAAAAATTCTCGCAATTTGAGTAAACTTAATATACAAATTTCTCTAATTAAATTTACTTCAATTGTAAATAACGGTGCAGCCGTTTCTACTTTTAATTAAAATATTTACGTCAATCTCATATGTACGTGGTGTGTTCAAAAAATAACGGGAATGTTCTTCGACTGTGTTGTAAAACTTTAGTGGCATGATGCACTATGCCATTCTTGCCTCGGTGTCAAACGGTCAATAAGGAATACTACCTACAAGTTCAACGTCATTTGCGTGAAGCAATCCAAAAAAAAGACGCCCGGATTTGTGGAAAAACAATGCATGGCTTTTGCTCACGTTTGCTCAATTCTGCTCAGACTTCGTTGCCTGTTCGTGAATTCTTGACCGAAAACAATACTGTAACGATACCCCAGCCTCCATATTCGCCAGACATGCCTCCATGTGACTTCTTCCCATTTCCAAAAATAACAAGTACTTTAAAGGGTCGTCGTTTTACAAGTATAGATGACATTAAAAGCGCATCGCTGAAAGCGCTAAAGGCTATCCCAAAAAAATCGAGTTTGAGAAGTGTTTCGACGATTGGAAGAAGCGCTGGCATAAGTGCATAATATCGAGTGGAGGCAATTTTGAAGACGACAACATTAATGTAGACGAATGCATAAATTTTTTTTTCAAAAAACGAAAATTCCCATTATTTTTTGAACACACCACTTATATCACTTCAGCATGCGAATGTATACAATGTTCGGTTACACGCGAACTTAGTCCTTCCTTACTTGTTTTATTTGTAATTTTACTATAATGCAGCTTTAAAAAATGCAAAAAAGGAGGCATGCATGCATTTAACCGCCTATCAATTGTCAACTGACTTTCTGTTGAAAAATTGCAACTAATAACTAATACAATTAATTTACGGTTAATGTTTGTGAGTTAAAATTGCTTTGCCATTCCAGCATGCCGCTCCGAAAGCGTTTAGTTGTACTTTATTGTTTTAATTAAGTGTAAACAAGGAAATTTCATTTTTATTATTACTTTTTGTATAATTTATAATTTATAAACTTATGAGTTGTCGTTTAAAATGTCAACTACAATGGTAGAAGAATATAATACACAGTAATACAAATGGTGCAATGGAAAAACCAATAACTCTACACATTTGGCATCAAGGGCTTTAGGAAAACTATAAGGTTTCTGGAATTAGGCTGGTTCAGTCAAATTATGATTAAAATATTACATAATTAACACGCTTTTGTCATTAAATAAAACAACGGAAATGCTTTAAAATGCATAAATGTGGCTGTAGAACAAACGACTTTTCTATTATGTAAATATGTATGACGGATATAAATTTGTACGCATTCAAATTTTGTAGTTACAAACACACAAGATCATGAAAGATCACAATCAAAGATAAGATATGTTGCGGCTGAATTGCATTTACTTATACAATATAATTTTTTCGCTGATTAAAACAACTAAAATGTCATCAAAGCTGATATTTAGCGAAACACTTTGCCGAAAAAAGTATTGCAAATATTTTTTAATTTCTAAACATAGAATCAAAAAGTGTTACCCAATATTCAGTTGTGCTAAAACCATTGTCAAGTTTGTGTTGCTTAGCTCTATCGCATGCCACTTTGAATAAATAAATTTTGATATGCATATAGAGAAAAAGATAAGAGCGCTTGCGATAAATCGCGTATTTGCGATTAAATAAAAACTTGTTCAGAAGTAAACAGGGGAAACGAGTGCACATAATTTTCGACTCTTTTCGATGTTATTGTTTGTAATACACACGAAATTGTAATTACATTTGGCATTCAAAGTGAATCGTCAATAAGGTAAATATTTTCGAGTTTTAACGTAATGTGAGGCATTAGTAGCTTACTAGTAGCTTATTAGTAGCACATATACACACATGAAAGTGCGAAGAGTAAGTACTAAAACGTTTACTTAATTCAATATTACAGGTACAAATCATACATAGGTAAATAGTATATACTAATAAAAATCATGCTAAAGAAATAAACAACGTATTTTATCTAGAAAAAAACAAACGAATGATTAGTGATAAATTAGTTTCGTAATTACCTTTCATAAATAAAACATGACAGAATCGTAATAAAAAAAAGAAAGCAATTGTGTTCTCAACTTATTTACCACTGAACAATTGTTGTTATATGTAAGTGTTGTAATTTATATTAATCCGATTTTATTTTACCTATTTATTTCGTTTTTTTATTTTTAATTTTTTTTTGTTTTTTACTTTTTTTTGTTTTTTATTTAATTCTTTTTTTTATTTATTTATTTTTATTTTATTTTTTGAATTATACTTTTCTTACGTCATAATTTTTTTTAATGCCCAAGACAACTGTTATTGATAACTATAATATATAATAGAATATCAGTAAGTAAAAAATATTAAAAAAGTAAAAAATAAAAAGTAGTAAAAAGTATTGGTAGAACTTGGGAACCTCTGTAGTATTTCTTTAGCAAACTCGAGCTTATCAACAGAATCTTATATGTTTAGTTGGGATTTAAAGATGTTCTAAGCACATTCAGGGGGCTAATGCCGCTTTCGCCTAGAGAGCTCTGGTTATTTACGAACAACTGGTTGAACTTCTTGATTAGTCGAAAGATTGGTTCATTGTTGAAATGGTCACCTGGAGATTCTGCACTCTCTTCATTCACACTCCCTTTGTGTACCAAATGTTTTAGTTAATACCATTTTTTGTAACGCTGCAGTTAAAGAATCACTGTTATGATATTACGTTCATTATAGTATGTAACACCTAAATATGCAAATGCAATGCTGTTTACACGCTACATCCGTTCACCATCCGTTACTTTTGACAGCAGCTTATAGAAAATTACTGACCAACGAGTAAAAGTGTTTTTTTTTTACCGTATTTTAAATTTATTTACAACTTTTTATAACTGTTATTTGTCTGTGCATTTTCAGCTACGCACTGCCTCTGTAGTGCCACAGCGTGAATTGCACATTACACATGGCAAAAATGATGCTAAAGTACGCACCGATGCCATCTCCAAGGAGTACCCGATTGTCGATCACTCTTACGATGCCATTGTCGTTGGCGCTGGTGGTGCCGGTTTGCGTGCCGCTTTCGGTTTAGTGGCTGAAGGTTTCAAAACAGCTGTCATCTCCAAACTCTTCCCCACCCGTTCACACACAATTGCCGCACAGGGCGGTATCAATGCAGCGCTCGGCAATATGGAAGACGACGACTGGAAGTGGCACATGTACGATACCATAAAGGGTTCCGATTGGCTGGGCGATCAAGATGCCATTCACTATATGACACGCGAAGCACCACAAGCTGTCATTGAATTGGAAAATTATGGTATGCCTTTCTCACGCACACCCGAGGGTAAAATCTATCAGCGCGCTTTCGGTGGTCAAAGTTTGAAATTCGGTAAGGGTGGCCAAGCGCATCGTTGCTGTGCCGTAGCTGATCGTACTGGCCACTCGCTGTTGCACACGCTGTACGGACAGTCGTTGAGCTATGATTGCAATTACTTTGTTGAATATTTCGCATTGGATTTAATATTTGAGGACTGCAAGTGCAAGGGTGTTTTGGCACTAAATCTAGAGGATGGCACACTACATCGTTTCCGCGCACACAACACGGTCATTGCGACTGGTGGCTATGGACGTGCCTTCTTCTCTTGCACATCAGCGCATACGTGCACGGGTGACGGTAACGCAATGGTCGCACGCCAAGGCTTACCCATACAGGATTTGGAATTCGTGCAATTCCATCCAACCGGTATCTATGGTGCTGGGTGCCTAATTACTGAGGGTTGCCGCGGTGAAGGTGGCTACTTGGTGAACTCAAAGGGTGAACGTTTTATGGAACGTTATGCGCCAGTCGCCAAGGATCTCGCTTCACGTGATGTAGTATCACGTTCAATGACCATCGAAATCATGGAAGGACGTGGTGTCGGGCCCGAAAAGGATCACGTTTTCCTACAATTACATCATTTGCCGCCAGAGCAATTGGCTCAACGTTTGCCCGGCATCTCCGAGACTGCAATGATCTTTGCCGGCGTAGATGTGACCCGTGAACCCATCCCAGTGCTACCGACAGTGCATTACAATATGGGCGGCGTACCGACCAACTACAAAGGTCAAGTACTGACTATCGATGAGAACGGCTGTGATGTCGTAGTGCCCGGTTTATATGCCGCTGGCGAGGCTGCGAGTTCGTCTGTGCACGGTGCCAATCGTTTGGGCGCTAATTCATTGTTGGATTTGGTCGTGTTTGGTCGTGCTTGCGCGCTAACGATTGCCGAAGAGAACAAACCTGGCGTGCCAGCTCCCAGTTTAAGGGATGTGAGTGAAATTTGTTTTTAATTGGAATTTATGTAATTTTAGCACAAATGCAATTTTCGCATTTTTTTTTCTAAAAGAACGCTGGTGAATCATCCGTGGCTAATTTGGATAAAATTAAGAACAATAATGGCAAAATCACCACCGCCGATTTGCGTTTGAAAATGCAAAAAACAATGCAGGGTCACGCTGCTGTGTTCCGTGATGGGCCCATATTGAAGAAAGGCTGCGAGAGGATGGTGGATATCTACAAAGAGTTCCAAGATGTCAAGGTCATTGACAAGTAAGCCTAAACTAAGCTTTTCTCTTTTATGTACCAGTGTATACTGAGTTTAACTCAATGCAATTAGATCGAATGTGTGGAACTCCGATTTGGCTGAAACGCTCGAATTGCAAAATCTTTTGGCCAACGCTAAAATGACTATTGTTGCAGCAGAAAACCGCAAAGAATCACGTGGTGCACACGCGCGCGAGGACTACAAGACACGTATTGATGAATATGTAAGTAACCGTTTTTTTTATTTTTGGTAGCAGCATTTTTGTTTTACTAAATTATTAATTCTTAACACCATAGGACTTCAGCAAGCCAATTGAAGGTCAACAGAAGAAACCATTGGACGAACATTGGCGCAAACATACTTTAACATGGGTGTGCGGCGAGGCTGGTGATGTGAAAATCAAGTACCGCCCAGTCATTGATAAGACTTTGGATGAGACCGTCAAAACTGTGCCACCAGCAATACGTTCCTATTAATTAAATTTTAGTAATTTAATGGATTAATGTAACCACCAGCACTACAAATTGCATAGGAGGGGCGTACATTTGTACTTATGTGCATGTCATCTTAAAGTAATTTGCTGAATAATCATTTTGATTCGTGAAAAGTTCTAAACGCGCTGAATCTATGCAACTATATTGAGATAAGCTATTTTTTAGCGGCAAACTAAACACCTTCCCACTACTTTATGAAACTTATGAAACGTATGTAATTTATTAACGAAATGGTTATAATGTTTTCTGTCCTCCAAACCGCACATAGGCACACATACACACAATTTTACCTACATGCAACACTTCTAAAGGTCTTGCATTGCAAACTTAATGATGACTTTTAGGCAAGATAACGATCAATTGTGTTTTTATTTACTTAATAGTTTTATTATTTTTTTCTTAGTATATAATTAGAACTCGGTAAAGCAAAACAAAGTCGCCTTAATGTAACGCATTCGTTGAAAAAAAATCTAACACTGTCTTTAAATACTTCAAAACTTCATGATATTCTGCTGGAAGTGGTATGTTGTGTATTTGTAGTATGTTTTTGCTACTTCTAGTGATTTGTTAAAATTTAATTAAATTATATAACTAAACATAAAAACAAAAATATTTAACGACAATGAAAAGCGGAAGGAAAAATTGTATATGAAAGTTAATGAAATAATAAAGAGCCAGGAATAAATATTTTTAAATTGGAAATATTATTTATTTTTTCATTATCAGTAATCCACAGAGCATTTATTAAAAGTTTGATCTATGTGTGGCTATATTTTTACAAAATCTGTGAAATTACAAAATATTTTCCAACTACATAAATGGAAAAAAATAGACAAAACTTAACAACAATAATAATGTGCTACAATTACATTTTAATTTGTCTACTTTTCGACTTTCGACTTGAAGTTCTATACAAACACAACGACTTGATTCAACCCTGAAAAATATGTAAATTTTCCAAATTAAAATTCAACTCTTGCAATATGTTCTTAGCTGCTTGGCTAAATGCGCTAGGTCCACATACGGCCACAAAACTAGCATATTCTGGTGTATTTTTCGTTGTTAGCGGCGCAAGTACTTCGTTGCATATGCGTCCACGTAAACCCGTCCAATCTGCGTCGGCTGCGGAGAGCACATTCACCAATTGAAATCTGCAGATATTAGTATTTATATATTACATAACTTTATAATAAAATTAAATAATTTTATACATATTTTACTTTGTAACATATTTTTCCCCACATGTACTACCTCACCTCTCATCAGTTTTTTGCAGCTGTTCCAGCTCATTGTGACACCATATGTCTGCGGGCGTTTTATTGAAATACATTAAACGTAAATAGTCGCTGTAAAAGTCAAAAAGTGTGAAATTTTGCTATTATACACCCATTCGTTATTGTGCTAAAGTACCATAATTGTTTTTGAAATATATAGATATCATATATATATTGTTTTTTATTTATATATATTAAATATATAGATATTGCAAAAACAATTGTTAGTGACTGGTTAATGAGAACGCCCCAACCAACTCTTACAAAGGGGATTTATTTAATAAAGGCATGATAAAGATAACATATTTACATATATGACATTAACTAACATATACTCTGAAGTCTGTTTGTTAGTTAATCTTTACTTTTACTCACATTCGGCTTGCGTTTCGTTTAAGCAAATGCTCAATTAAATTTAGCATAGGCGTCAAACCACTGCCGGCAGCGATAAGAGCGATTTGACGATGCGCCAGCAAACGTTGTAGACGAAAATTGCCATGTGGCGTTGAGAGTAGTAACATCTGACCGTCTTGCTTCTGACGCAAATGCGTCGATAGTATGCCTTCAGTATAACTTTTAATAAGGAAATTTAAATTTGTACTATTACTTTCGTTGTCAGCATAAGGTTGTGGTAGAAATTTGCCGAGAACAGGTGTGTAACTGCGGCGAGTCAAATCACCTGTGAATATAATAATATTGCTTAAATAACATCAAAATCTCATTGAATTTCTCTTAATTATACAACACCTATACCCTTACCATTTATTAGCGCCGCCACAGTCATGTGATAACCAATAGGTAGCACCATTAGTGTATCTTGTATGCCTCGCAAACACAGCACAAATGAATCGTGATTAAACTCCGTACATTTCACAACTTCGTATTCATACTGTAAATCCTCTGTTTCGCCGACTACACCTTTTGATACAGTGTGTGCACCATACGTAGGCCATAGGCCAAGCTCAACTTTAGTGAGCGTAACTTCGATTTTACCTGATTCACTACCAACACGCACCGTCTTCGGTGGCCAATCTACTTCTTCATGCAACTCGAATTCGAAAATATGTTGCGCGCTATCTATTTGCACCTGTAGTTGCAGTAGCTTAGCACATTTTTGATGCAACAGCAGTCCAGGATTGCAAAGTTGGCGTGTATAAAGGTAGATTGTGAGGTCTTGGCGTTTCTGTATCCAGTCGAAACGTGGTACAATTTCGGTGTTTGTGTTTACCGGTTTATTGCTGGACGGTATGTTAAAGTTAGCTGTCGGAGCGAGTGTTTTGCCTTCTGGTATGGAACTCATTTTGACCAACGCACGAAGTGGGCCGACATAGCATTTCACCAGCAATTGCTGATAGTTCACCCAGGCATGTATCTCATCGAAGAGTTTTGTGGCATCGCGTCCAACGCCACGCATTAGCTCATCGACACCTAAGTAGAGATGAAAATTAGTAGAACTTCTTCCATTTTCAAAATTGGCAAATTTAGCTTACCACCAGGATGAAAATCCATGTAACGGGTAACATTGTACACCTTGCCACGTATCGCCAACCAAGCATCTTCCCGTGTATTATGTCGCGCCAACTCATCGCTATATACTGGCGTTATACGACCACGCGTGCCTGCTAAATCTGCGCCTGAGTTACCAAGTCGTATCCAATCCATTAGCGAGTGACCAGGCTTGAGTGCGCATTTGTTACGTGGATTGCCTGAAGCGGAGCCTGAGTTAAGTTTTTGTGGTGGAGTGTTTGCAGGTGCTAGCATTTGGCCTGTTGTTGTAGCAGTTGGGAGTTGTTGATTGCTCATTAAAGACGTCTTATTAATATCGGACATGTTGTTTGTAAAACTATAGATAGAAAACAAAGCAAATGCATGATTTTATTGATCTAAAGTAACGAAAATAAATTATCGCTCCAATATCTTAATAATAAAACAATTAAATAAGTACTACTATTTTTATTTCCTAATTTGCCTTGCCAGTCCTCACAAAAATACGTTTCCGTAAGTAATAATAATATGGCATCACATTTCCGCCAACATTACCTTATCAGTCCTTTTTATGTATGTATCCATACATATGTATGCCGTATGTCCAACTTACTATATAGTATACATTTTTCTTCAACGTAATTGAAGAGATTTTTATGTTTTATCAATCAAAAAATAATAATTCTGCTAAAAAGCTTTTTATTTCAAAATACTCTGGCAACACAAACAATTTTCAACAACGAGTACACTTATACTTTATTTTGCTTTTGAGTGCTCGTTCTTCGCAGCTTTTCTGCATGTACAAAGTTAGCAGCAACTAGCAGTTATTCAGTTTTTAACGAGTCGTTGCGCTAATGAAATGTGAGTTGAATTTTTAAAGAAATAATTATACATATACAGATGTGATTTTTGCGGAATCGCTTATATTATAAATCTTTTGTAATTAATATCACATTTGTGTGCGTTTGCCTGATATAGAATGAAGTGTGCGGAAAAGGAAGTTGGTGAAAGGGGAAGTATACTAATATACCGGCTACGAATAGCTTGTGAAATGTTGAATGAGTTTTCGTGCAAATTAGAAATGATGAGAAAGAAATGTAATTTCGTGAAAAACTGAATAGAAGTACTATGGAAAATAAACAAAATTTGGTTTGAGTAAATATTAAAAAATATTATGCAATATTTTCGGAACTGACACTAATATTTAATTACAAATTTTCCATTTTTCCCATACCGCCCATACAATGTATTTATACATACATTAATTGATTTATATAAATCATAGTTGCCAAAGGAATTCACTTCTCCAATTCTAATAACTTACCACTCTTATAATAGCTTTTTTTTAATTTTTTATTTACGTTAATATAGTTAAAGAGAATATACATTTTTAATGTTTAGCTAAATATTTTCTTAACAAAATCATTTGAAGCTTTCATACCTATACTTATACAAATCAATTACAAGCAATGCAAAAGCCGGGTGACACTTATGACAATTTGTTGGGAGAAAGTAAAAGTAAAAAACTTCAAACTTGACCTTAATAACTGCCGTCCCCATAAGAGCGGTACAATACTACATGTATGTATGTACATATTTATGTGTATTATTATGTATATTATGTTGTGTACACTTCCAAATGTAAATACAAACTTATTTTATGTTATTGTCCCTTAACAGTTTTTACCATTCATATTCCAAAATGTATAATAATTATATGCGCTTACATACATACATACATATGTAGGAATCGTTTTCTAATGCGAGCTATCGTGACTAAGAAGAAATACATAAATGACCAGCAGTGGATTAATGAGCATTTCCCCATTATTAATTAATAGCTTGTATAAACGTGATATAATTTAATCCATAAAAAAAAAATTTATATATAGTTTAAAAATACTTGACGTCCGCATTTTATTTTGCTAACAAATTAAATGTTCCATGTATTTTTATGCATACTTACAATTAAATAATTTGAATCTACGGTGCAAAGCTTTTCATTTAGTGCCTAAGTTTGAATATATTCAAAAAATAAAATTTTGCTTAATAAAAAGAAAACATCGGTTTGGATTCTTTCAATATTTATGCACAATTAAATTAACATTTATGATGATTTATGAATTTAAACTTCTATGGATGTAAATGCAATATCTTTGTCGGTTTTCAAGCAAGAACATTATGTTTTGTTTTCCATCAGTTATTTATTATTGTACATTAAAATTACACACATTTCTTCATACATAACTTGATTCCTCTATTATGACACATACATATGTGTGTATGTATGTATATATATATATTAATGTTCTTTGTTTTCGGATACAATTTTATCTTAAGAAAAGTAAAAGGCAAAAAAATAAATAAATAAATAGAACCAGTTGGCTTTGTTTATGTCCATACCGACGAAAGAAATTATTGTTCAGAAACTCTGGGGCAATACGATCCAGTACGATTCCAATACGAATCCAGTGAACACAAAGCAATCACATTGTCATATAATCGCATGGCAGCCTGATGTGTAGCAATACAATGGAAAATTTCTAGCAAAAAAATAATAAATGCAGCAACAAAATGCTAATGCGTCACACATATGTTTGACTTAAGTTTTTCTTAATACAGTTTATTAAGCTATAAAAAAATAATGAACCAGTTAGAGGTATTTTCAAAGGAAATCTTTTCTGGCGTCACTTCTGTCTTTGACCTATTTACTATATAGAACCACTTCACTTACATAAAAACTTGTTTTACAGAATTTTCAACTCCTTTTTATCAAAAATATGCGCATAAGCTAATTAATATGTTTTATTTCTATACTAATATATTCGTTTTATTAAATAACTGTTAATTAAAGTATTAAATTACTATTAATTACTATTACTGTTATTACTATTAACAATAAGAAATATTTTTTAAATTATTAACAACAGCACAATGACATCATTACGCGCATCCACGTCAGTGCGTTAAGTGGCGTTAACACTTTTATTGAAAATTCGTGAGCGGGAGACTAATTCTTTCCTATTATATAATCGGTGAAAGAGAAACATGGAGTCGCCATTTGTATGGGCTGTATGAGTTTGGAAATTAAATCAATGTACTATGGGTGCCAAAAAGCTACCAAAAATGTTATAACTTTTATTTTATTTTTAATATTTACTACGCTAGCATAACTAAATTTTACGTAAAAACTTCTAATATTAACATTAGCTAAATTATATATTGTATATATGTATGCATGTAGATTTTTTTGTGTGGTAGGCACGCCGTATTTGATTTAGAAATAACACGGCCACTATCAGTCAATTTATTACTCATAACGGGTAAGCAATCAATGCTAGAAAAGGGAGATTCTGCAAAATTTATAGACGAATGAGATAATAATATGATTAACAAAAGTTTTATTTTTATTATTATAATGCAAATATTTTACTATTTACATTCATGATAAGATAAACTAATTCAATGGAAAGAAAATTAAAAACAATTTAACCGTCAAATAGGTGATCATTTGTATGTAGGTATTCACTATGTATTAGTTTTATTTAGTAAAGTATAGCTTCATCAAATCTTGAAAGAAGAACAAAATTTGTAAAATATGTTAAATCTGATTATTACAAGTTTAAGAACAGAATTAATTCATTATTTTATAAGACCACAAGTATGTGAACGCCGCAACCCAAGCCAAATAACGGATTAGATGTTCATCGTAAAAGCTTAATAATACGCGTAAACTTCTATATAAATGAGTGTTGTAAGTATAGCTTGGGGCTAGACTAAAAAATGAATTTTCATTGGAAAGAAACTCGTTAAAAAATTGAGCAAATTTTTTGGTGCATACCAAAACAGTCCGAATACACTATGAATTAGTTACTCAGCAATGATAACAACTTTATATAAAATATATTCCGAAACACTTCGAACAATTGAAATTAACGGAAATATATATATATATGTATATGTTTGAATATACATGCATTTACCTTGTTCTCGTTGTTATTAAGACCGGCAAAATTTTACTCATGTTGATTTCTTACATCACTGCCAGCAAAAAAGGAATTATTAAATTGTTAAAAACTAAGTATACACTTTGTGATAAAAGTATGCGTATAAAATATACGCCGCTAAGTTTATTTAATAAGATGTTACCCAAAAAACGAATTTTAGGAGAAATTTGATTTTATCAAAGTCGAAGAGCGACGATAACTGAAAACTTATTCTTTGATATTGGTCGGAAACTGGAATAGTCCCAATTTTTGCGTAATGATAAAGCTCGTCTCAAATCACTCTACCATTGCGAACACCATGATTAAGCTGAGGGTTAATAGAGATTGAATTAAAATACCCATACCCACATTTCATCAAGAAAGCTACTGGACTATAAAAGCCCACTAAACACACTAAAAGCCCAATGTATCCTCTCAGTCAGTTATGATGTGTTGATAAAAGATATGAAAACTCTCACTCACAAAAACTCACTATATGAATATAGTGATATGGAGCATATTCACGTTTGTTGGGTCAAAAAACTAAGCAATCGTTGGAAAAAAAACTCGGGCCTCTGTATAAAAAATTCAGACCTTGTGTTGTTTGTAATAATCGTTGCCATGATCGTGATCTTAAAACCAATTCACGTTCAACTGTTGTATATACAATTTAGTACAGATACATGTAAATATTTTTATGGGAATTTGGGCCATAATATTCAAAGACACCCCGAAATTAAATGCTCAAAGGAATGAACCAAAGGAAAAATAAATTTTTAAAAAATAAATTTATAAAATAATTTTTTTTTTTTAAATTTCCTAATCCTAGTTTTAAAGTTTAATTATGAAATTCCATTTTTTGTATTATTTTTTTTTGTATAATATTTAGTGTTAATGAATCACCAATTAATTAATAATTATTTTTAACTCTAAAAAAAATGTATTTTTGCGGTTATCTGTTTGGAAAACCGCTATACACATAGTTTTATTGCTATGTGTATTTATAATGTTTATGTATACAAGCTTTAAAGTGCAATTAAAACGAAACACTTAGTATTTACAAATGTACGTACATACAGATAACATGTACCCTTAACACATATCCAGCGTGCAAACAAAAAAACAAGTGGATAATGGGATTTAAATTATAATAAATAAAGGGTTCTACAATCAGCACTAAATAAACTTCAAATAATTAAAAAATAATAATAATTTAAACACCTTTCTGCTAGATTTTCTGTTATAGCGGCATGCTAAATCTAGGGGATCATTTGAAATTAAAAGCTACGAAAATGTTTGCGGCTTAATTCTAATTTTTTTTTTAGATGCATTTTCAAAGACGTTATGAACAAATTTTTGAGATTATTTATATGTAATAAAATTCAATGGAAACTTTAGGTATAGTACGCCAAATGTCCAAGTACCAATCGTCCTATAAATGAAGCCAAAAAATTTCAAACGAACATATCTTAACATGATTTTTCATAATTTCGTCTAATTATCTTTATTCTTTGCATCTCATTCCGCCAATTGACGATAGAAGTCAACAACCGATTCAGATACCAAACAAAAAAAAAAAAAAGTATACCAAACAAGTCAGCCACGTAGTTGGCAAATATGGAAACGATATTACTAATATGGAGTAGACCATTACTAATATGGACTTTAGACCATTGCCAAAAACACAAAATTTTCATTTGCTAAAGGTGTTTTCTTGCAAAGACAAATTATGAAGTAACAAACACGATTTTATGACTTTCATCAATGACGTAAATTAAATACACTAGATGTAACTCGTGTACTTACATGCATATATATGTATGTATGTAATTTAATAAATTTAGTAAATGCCATTAAACGAGTTTTTACACGCTGCTCAAAACAAGTAACTATGCTACATAACTAGCTCGGTGGTAGCCACTAGGTGGCTTTAGTAGCTTCCCAATCAGTCATGCGAAATTCTCGGCCTTTCAAACAACACATACTACAGCAACATCCAGCAATGGGACATAAACAACGCGCCAGCCGCTTATACGCTCAGTCAACCAAGCATTTTGCTTTTGTGTTGGCTGCTCGCTCATTGGTTAGGCGACGACAAGTGTAGTGTGTCCGCTGCTCTTCAAGAATGAGGAAATCTGCTAGACACCAGGTTACAGACTTTTGTGTGCGTCGCAGCCAAAGCTCTTTTTACAAACATATACTATACATATATGTTGGTTGATGTAAGCATATGCATGTGCGTATGCATGAAGCCACTGCTGCTGATTTATCCATAATTTCTTCGTATCTTTTATATAATTCAGTTCCATTTGAGTTTTCGCTTTGCGCGGTTTGGTATTCCTGCTTCACATTCCTCGTATAGTTGTACATACATAGTATATGTAAGTATGGACATACATATGCATGTATATTTAAATAGTTTTATATATATATATATAAAATATATATATGTAAATATGTGTCATGCACAAGCGACTTTTGGAACTTTGAACCATTCTATTGTAAACTCTTGTATTACAACATTTTGTGTTTACTTCGAATTTGTTTTCTTTGTTTGTGTAATGTTCATACATATATATATATATATATATATATATATATACATTTGTTGTTGCAATAAAGTTTTGTTTGCTCAATTTATCGCAAGCTTTTACAAATGCACGCGAACTGGATGTGATGAATCAGTGTGTTGTGCTGTGCAATTAATACACATATGCGTACATATAAATATACAAAAGTCTATCGAATATCAAAACAATGCATGCGCGTGTGTAAATATTCTACAATAATTCACAATTCGCTGCTTTACCTGTAATCAGATCCATACATACATATGTACATAGTTTGTTGCAATTGCACACTTCGTTGTGAATGGGCGGCCAACAGTTGCAAATGTTTAATAGTTTGTTGGTGCTTAATCATTGCGCAATGAAATTAAATCGATATGGTATAAAAACATCATAGGAATTCATTAATCGAATGGAAAGATAGTGTTGCTCGCACACGTAGAATACACGCTGGCACATTAAGGTGGTCCAACAGTGTGTAAAAACAATATTTTATGCGTGGCGGATCGAACAAGCAACTGGCTTACGCCAAATAGGCAGACTTATTCGAGGTAAAGATAGCAGGGCCGGTGATTAAAACATTTTAGAAAGGTATGGGAATACTCTTTTGCATTGAGTTCAACTGGATAACTTTGTTGTAGCCATGTACATATTTTGACATTTGAATTTGACGGACATATTCGGCATGGAGCGCACTAGAATAATGATAATTATTATATCTTTTATATGGCTGCTGGCGTAATTCATGGTTCGATCTCACCACCAAACTCTAGTAAATTCAAGATCATATATTCATTCCATTTTATGAAAATAAGATATATATGAAAATATATATAGATAATAACATATATAAGATATATATATAGATAATAATATATATAAGATATATTCTTAAAATATATATATATAATATATGTTAAGATATCTTATACATATTGACCGATATATATTGTATAAAGTATTTTTAAAGTATATACTAATTTTACCCATTTTTGGCATCAGGATACATTATTAGCAAGAAGAGATGTTCACTGAATTTCAACAGGATATTTCGCAGACTGGCCGATATATACGACATAAATTAACCGGAAGTTCGAAAATCCTTATATTGGCAACATGCGGGTTGGGAAAGTATTGACCCGATTTTAATTTGGTAAAAACTATTTTTAACATGAGGGTCTAAAATAATAAACAATATCTCTGAGTTTCATTAAGATACCTTACAGTTAGAATGATATATACGGTATAAACTCAACCGGAAGTTTGAAAATCCTTTTATTAGGTATATGGGAGTTAAAGGAAGTATTGGCCCGATTTTAGCCCTTTTGACACATTTGCACATTATTATCAAAGAATGAGCGATACCCTCTGAATTTCACTAATATATCTGACAGACTAACAGATATTTTCGGTAAAAAGTAGGCCATAGGCACTGAGGTCCATAAATTCGGTATCTGGTGGCTTGAAAAGTTTTTGCCCGATTTCAACAATTTTTAGACGAGAGGGATGGCATACCTTGAAGGCACTATTTGTGCAAAGTTTTATTCCGATATCTTCATCGGCGCTTGATTTATTATACTTCGAACTAAAAGAATCATATTGAATTTAAAATTGTGTTATATGAGAAGTAGGCGTGATTATAGTTCGATTCCGAACATTTTCGCATTGTACTATAAGGATATCAAATATAAAATAACTATATATATGTACCAAATTTGGTTGAAATCGGTATTGTCGTTCCTGAGATATGGGATTTCATCGAAAAGTGGGCGGTGCCATACCCATTGTCCAAATTTACGTATTCCTATTTATCCCTCCCGTAACATCTTCATTGTAATATTTAACGTTTATGACGTGTTTCTTCAGCGAGTTAATACGCTTTTAGTAGTTTTCAACATAGCCGTTATGGCCATGATTACCATGATTACTAGCCACAGCCATCCCCCATGGCCATGATTACTATCCGATTTCACCCATTTTCACACTGTATGAGGAGGTGCTTGAAGGACTTGTTATCAGCAAATTTGGTTGATATAGCTTTAGTGGTTTGTGATATATGTACATTAAACCTATTAGGGGACGGTGCCAGCCGCACTTTTTAAAAATACTTAAACCACAGTGTACCAATTTTTACTCCAGATACCTCAATTTTTACTCCAGATACCACAATTTTTACTCAACTCGCATTTCAACTCGTTTTAAGGTGCTGATCAATTTGATATATATAACTCTACATATATCTCGATTAGTTTTAAGTGTTACAAACAACCGTTAGGTGAACAAAACTATTATACGCTCTTCAACATGTTGCGAGAGTATAAAAATGTGAATAAATTGCTCATTAATTAAATTTTTCCAAGATATTTTATGTAAAGTTAAAAAAGGTCAAAGGTAAAAGGTCGGTCGAAATGTCGAGAGATTTACATCACATCATTTCCTCGAACGATTAACAGAATATTTTATGATGTTATAACAACCACAAAAACGCTTGAGAGCTAATAACTCCATACTAAGTGTAAAATGGCTAACAAGTTCCTCTTATACAAGTTAATTATAATATTAACTTATATGAAAATTATTAAAATGAAGACACGGGCAATAAAATTCCGTTTTATGCGGTGGGACTTATGGTAAATTTTATAGGAAAATAGTATAATATACCCAATATCAATGGAATATTTAAGTTTTATTGCCCATTCTTTAACATTTTTTAGAATAGTGTTTGTGTAATGATTGTTTATTAGAAAATTTAAGAAGAATTAAAAAATTTCAAAAAAGAATTTTTTTTTTACACCGAATTTCCCAAAGTAGATCAGAAAACAGAAAAATTTGTTTTTGTTCTTCTTAAAAGAATGGATACTTGGAATAACTTGTTTATAGCAATTTAAAAATATGAATGAAAACAAATTGATTTTAGCAATTGTGTATATATGTTTATATGGGTATATGTATGCATGTATGTATGCAATTTTAGAATGGAATATGCAAAAATTTTTTTGAGAAAAGTATGGTTTATTTTTAAACGTGAAACGATTACTTTAATTTCAGCACACAATTGATGCGTCAACATTTAACAGGAGAATAATACAGTAAAGATATAAGAAAGTTATAGACTACAACAACACTACCACCATTAGTACATATGTAAAATATAAACTCAAGTTTACTGAAAAATTTCTTAACCAATTTTTACTAAAACCGCTAGTATTTTTTATTACGACTACTAGAAATATAGAAACTTTACACAGACGTCGAATGGCCACAGGCATAATACAATAACATTCCGCAATACTGCAAAGCAGTTGAAAATCCTGCAAATCAATAAACGCTATTGAAAGTACAAACATTTCATTTTTCGAACATTTAAACATAATAATAAATAAATAACAATAAATAAAAAAAAAAAACATAAATAAAAGTTTAAGAACATGACGGAAACAAATGCATTTAATAATGATGAGAAATCGAAAAGGAGTCGGCGGCACAGTAATCGCCGCCATAGCACCAGCAGCAGCGTTAGCACCGGCAAAGGGGGTAGGCGGCATCGCGCACATAAACGTTGCTCCATCGGCGCATTCATTGGTCAACTGTTCTTCAATTGCATTAGCAAAATCATACGCCTTATATTCCAACTGATCTATGGTGTGAAGGGTGAAACTATGCCTGCCATCACTGATCCCGTATTGCTCGAGTCTGCCACATCGTTAGCGCGTAAGATACGCAAACAGGAGGTGAGCTCTTCATTTTTACACTGGATTATGTGGGCGAATTTCTAGCTTATTAATATTTTATTTTATTTTTTTCGAACCAATTAGTTGTCGAGCGTGCAAGTAATGGAATCATTTATACGCCGCATTAAAGATGTAAATCCCAAGCTCAATTGCTGTGTGGACAATCGTTTTGATGAGGCGCTGAAAGAGGCTGCCGAAGCTGATGAACTGATCAAATCTGGTAAATACACCGAGGAGGAGTTAGAGAAGTCAAAACCATATTTGGGTGTGCCAATATCAACTAAGGATTGCATTGCGGTGAAAGGTGAGTAGAGAGTAGAGCCTTTTTATTATACTCTAGCAACATGTTGCTAAAGAGTATATTAGTTTTGTTACCCGTCCGTCCGTGCAAGCGATAACTTGAGTAAAAATTAAGATATTTTGATGAAACTTGGTACACGTGTTCTTTGTCACCATAAGACGCTTGGTATTGCAGATGGGCGTAATTGGACATCTACCACGCCCACAAAATGTCATTAATCGAAAACAGATAAAGTGTTATAACTACGTAGCAAACTAAGATATAAACGTGTTATTTGGTATAGAGTATCCTAGTAGGGTGGGGCATCTGTAGGCAAATATTTTTTGTAAAAGTGGACATGGCCGCGCCACCCAATAGGTTTAATATATATATATATATCGGAAACCGTTAAAGCTATATCAATCAAACTTGCTCCGACTAATTTTTTCGGGCATCTCATATACTGAGAAAATGAGTGAAAACGGTTAATAACCACACCCACCTCCCATACAAAATTTATGTTGCAAACTACTAAAAGTGCGTTAACTCGCTGAATGAACACGTCAGAAACATTAAATACAGCAAATTACAGCAAATATGATACGGAATGGTTGCATAGGAATCCGTGTAAAGTTTTGATGATGGGCGTGGGACCGGCCACTTTTAGGAGAAATCCCATATCTCAAGAACCCCTTAATCGATTTCAACAAAATTTGGTACATGACATTATATTTGCATTCTTATGTCATGCTGTGAAAATGGAATGGAAAATCGGATGAAAACCACTTCGACTTCTCATATAACACAATTTTAAGTTTTATCTGATCCTTTCACTTTAAAGCTGATAAATCTAGCCCTTGATCGATCGATTTGTACGATATGTTAGCAAAATTAAGTGAACGTTTAATATCGGATATACCATAGTTCATTGGCTAAAATGTGTGAAATCGGTCCACGAATTATCCCAGCTCCCATATACTACATATAATGATTTTCGCTATTCTAGCAGACTTTATACCGAACATGTCGGTCCCTGTGTGAGTTACCATCACAAAATTGCCGGAAAACATCTTTCCTAATATACTTGAATAATGAAAAAAGTTAATGAGATCAGTACAGATCTTCCTCTATCGCAAAAATGCCCGATATAAGAATTCCCGACTTTCCACCTGACTTTAAATCGTTTATGTTGGTCAATCAATATGTGTGATAGTTTATTGAAATTAAGCGGATATGTTTTCTTAAACACAATGTGAATTCGCTCTAAATATGAAAGAAATCGGTCTATACTACTGCTCTACTTAGAGTTCCTCTGATTACGTAATACTTATTTCAGACTTAGATTTTGGGTATTGAGCCGGTTCAGCGAACTCAAGATACCATTTTGAAGTCGCTCTTAACACGAGTTGTCAAGCCGAACGTAGCCAAATGCGATAGCTCATAAAATAAAGTGCTTGAAGAAAAGGACAGAATTCATATGCTTGCTGGTCGCACTGAGGCTTCGTGGTGAAATTCATTAGTTTATGTCTAAAATACAATTTTGTAAACAATCAAATTTAGCCGAGTTTTTTTTTCTACTTTGAAGAAGCAAAGTTGTATTCTAAAATTTTAAACCACGTCCAAACGGCTAACGGAAGACAGTTACTTCTTATGAGAAAAAGAAACCAGCTCCAATTCGAAACTAAATTAATAAATTCTTATCGTTTAGCAGTTCTGTTCATTTTATTGCATGCGTTATTAAATTAAGGAATTATTTTTAGAATTTTGAATATATTTTTCATCAACGTGAAAATCACCGGCTATTTTCAGGTCTTCTACACACTGCTGGCCTGTATGCACGTAGAGATGTGCGCGCCACTGAGGACTCAACTGTCATGTCCTTGATGCGACAAGCGGGCGCAATACCCTTCGCGATCACTAACATCTCGGAGGTCTGCATGTGGTGGGAGAGCAACAATGTGGTGCATGGGCGCACGAGCAACGCGTACGATTCAAATCGTATTGTTGGCGGATCCAGCGGCGGTGAAGGTTGCATACAATCGGCGGCCGCTTCAGCTTTCGGCCTTGGTTCGGACATTGGCGGCTCTATACGCATGCCAGCATTCTTCAATGGCGTTTTCGGTCATAAGCCAAGCAAATTGATCGTTTCGAATAAGGGCCAATTTCCAATGCCATTCACCGATGAACAGAATTCATTTTTAGGCATTGGACCAATGTCACGTTTTGCCGAGGACCTAAAGCCCATGCTGCGTATTATTGCTGGAGAAAAGGCGAAGGAATTGCGTTTAGACGAGCCGGTCGACTTGCAAAAGATACGCTTCTTCTATCAGGAGAGCGATGGTGGCGGTCGCTTAGTTTCGCCTGTGGACGCCGATCTATTGGCTAGCATGCAACGTACCGTACAACATTTACGACAGCAAGTAAAGCCTGTATCGGTTGAGAAGATACAATTAGAGCAATTCCGTCAATCGACTGTCATTTGGTTTGCCAATATGAAAGATGACTCGGGCTATACATTCGCACATCAATTGGGTGATCTCAAAGTCGCTGTAAATCCCTATTTGGAGTTGGTCAAATGGGTATTCGGCGCTTCCAAGCATACCTTTATCGGTTTGCTTACCGCAATCATGGATAGAACGCAAGTGCAATATGGTTCGAGCAAATATAAGCATATGGTGAAGAAGCGTGATGAATTGCGTGCCGAAATACAGGAACTACTTGGTGAAGATGGTGTTCTACTCTACCCTACACATCCCACCGTTGCACCATACCACAATGAACCCATCTTCCGGCCCATCAATTTCTCTTATACAGGTATTGTGAATGTATTGGGTTTCCCCGCCACTGCCGTGCCACTGGGACAACTCGGTAGCGAAGGTGTGCCTTTGGGTTTACAGGTGATTGCCAATTTCAATAACGATAGGCTGTGTCTGGCAGTTGCCGAAGAGTTGGAACGCGCTTTCGGCGGTTGGGCGCGTCCCGAAGTGAAAGTTTAGTGATAGTTAGTGATAGTTAGCTAGATGTCACAACATTCGCTGATATCCAAATATTATATAACTGTTATATTACCTATATTACGTATGTACATGTAAAATTCTTAAATGAGAGTTTGTTTTTATATGCTGCATAGTATATAAATAATATTTTTATGCAGATATAATGAAATTTATATACGTCGTTTTCTATGTATGAATACAGGTGTATGTATGTACGTGTGTATACCTAATTTTCTTTGATATGCAACTTAAATTATATACGAGTATATAGTTACTTAAACTATATATGAGTAGGTTTATGTAATTTAATATACACGTAACTTTACATATATACTACAAGTAACTGTTAAGCATTTAAATGCGTTAAATAGACTAACATGTTGGTATTGTAATAAGTTACCAGTAAACTGTATTTAAATATATACGTGAATTTGTTTGTATAAAAGTAAATATTTTTATAAAAATAAAATGTATTATATATACGTACTTATGTATGTCTATCTTGGTGGAAAGCTCAAGTTATATAAATGATGCGCTGGGATGGAAATACATACATATGCATAATATGTTAAAAATGTATCAGCGAAAGGCACTATGTGATATTGTTCCGCAGATAGTCGGTATATGGCGGTGGCAGCAATTATTCTAACCCTGTTTAGAAATAAGTTTAGATCGGTCGGTACATATAACGATAAGTCAACTTTGATGTTTAGGTCTAGGCTGTACTTTGCTGCCAATTTGTAAAGAGTCCCGTCAATTTCGTGGGATATAGAATTTGACTCCTCACCTTCGCACATATGGATCAATTTCGTGGACACAATCAGCAGTAGGTGATTGAAATTCCCTATATTAATCGATGCAGTTTGGAAAAAAATTAGGAACTAAACAAAAGTGGAGAGAATTCAAGAATTAGAATTGCTTGGTTGATAGTGTCGAAAGCGTTTGGCTTTTCTTTCCCAATGACACGTAGGAATTTTCAAGCAGAACTACCTCAGACCAACGGCCAGAAAATCAAAAAACTCGTTAGTCATCTGAAACCAATTGGTGTTACCTTTTACGACTTACTTTAATCAATTATATTCACGATCTAACAAGAATTCGAACGCCAAAAAGCGAATCGAATAAAATTGGTCGAATAAAATTGGTCGAATAAAATTGCGTGGCATTCCGAAATACGGTAAAGGGAACAATTTGGAAGCGTCCAAGAATTTCAACCTTGACACAAAACCCCACAAGTTTTTTCTTAATTTTGTTGGAACAACAAGAAGTAGATACTGTTCGACAAGTCTTCTTATTTTTCGAAAACGCAAATTGAATTGTCTAAGAAGACTACTCTTATATGTACGGTCTTGTGTACAAGCGGCCGATTGAAAAAAGTCGGTGACATCTGAATACAAATTTGTGAATTTATTAAGTTTTGATTATCAATATGATATAAGCATGGTTCATGTTCTACAATATTATAGAAGAAAATAGTAGCTTTCATAAACAATTTCGCGAAGAAAATAATATTTATGTAAATCTTCCAATAGCCCAAAAATTACATAATGCATATTTGTTCGTGACACGAATATGTGATTTTTATTAAAAATAATAAAGTGTGTTTTATAATTAAATTTAAATACTAATTTAATTACTAAATAAACATTAGTAAAAAGTGCATGAATATATTTTAAGGTGAGGAAAATGGAATTGCATTCTTAACGTATACAATATTTGTATGCATTTATTCCTACAAACAGATTGGGTTGCATGCTCAATCATTTTAAAGTAATCTATTATTTAAACATATTTCGAGAAAGTCTATGTGTATTTAAACCGTGGTATGCACAGATTGGCGAAACTAAGCAATACAAATGTTTGAATAAGCATTTTTAAGGAAACAGCAGTAGGAACTAAGCGGCAATTCATTGTTTAAAAAAAAAAGGTGATGTATAAAACTAATATAGCCTAATATAATCGGGTAAAAATATTCCTTTTCACGTGTTAATGTATGTGTGTATGTATATACTTATTGTATTTAAGTTACATATATTTTATAGTGGGTATTTCGGTAAATATGAATCCCTTTATATAAAATTTAAATTATGTTTTAATATATATTTTATTTTATTTATTTAACAGCTTTTCAAAAATATTTTAATTTGGAAATTAAAACTGTCTACATTTTTCAAATCAAGTTTTTACTGTCTCAAAATTTATATATTATCTAGTATTACATTCTTTAAAACCAAATTATAATACATTTCAAACAAGTAGTATGTATATCAATTTTAATTCGGTGTCACTGCAATTTTTAACACAGAAGATACTAATTTATCATTTTCGTTTTTCTTCTATATCTATCCCTGTGCTTTCCTAATACAAAAATAAATGACTTTCTAGCGATCCTTAGGCGTCATTTTCTTTAACAACCGCTAACAAATTATATCTCACTGCACGAATTGGTGCAGGAAAGCCCTTAAATTCTTCATCATGGGTAAATGTTATAGTCTTGTTTAAACCTTTCCTCCTAACGACTGAATTAATTTCAGTAGTTCCGACCGTTTTGCGCTTATTATATCCTGATGTAAAGGTCCCACACCCTCCACACACTCATATCTGTTCACATAGTCTGCTATATTGTCTGTCATACAGATAACATGTATGCCACAATCGTATCCATTTGCTTGTTGCAAGCAACGTATCGGTTTTATATGGCATTGGCGGCAATTCAAGGCAACTTTAATTTGATGAGCGAATTGTTGTGATGCTAACGAGTTATTGTTGCCCCATGAATCAAAATGGAAGAACGTTTTTTCTGGTCGTGAAAATACTAAGAGCGACCAGTGAGTTCCACCCGCTTGTGTGGATTCATTGTCGTTAAGTGCAAAGAATATAAATTGTTTTCGTGGCGCTTCCAATTGATTGAGTACTGTTTCCAACGCGTCATCGTCTGTCAATTTCATACATTGTGTTACCTCCGGTGCAACAAATAGTAAATCAGGATTATTTTTGTATTTAACTTTTTCCAGGTATTCGTAGTAAAATGAAAGTATTTGGTCGTTCAACCAATGCGGGCCCTGTAGTAATTGTACATCGCTCATACGAAGGCATGTGTCGTTAAAGCTAAGCGCTATTGGATCCGCGTGCGAGTAGGAACTCATTTTCACCGTTGTTCTCCCAATGTCCGAGTGCTATCTCTGCTGCTGCACTTTAACTGCCAATTCTTCGATTTATCCTTTTTCTACACGTCGTCTGATAATGCTATTACTTTTTTTGTTGCATTAATATCGCTGTGGTTGTCGCCAAGGCGTTTCAAATCATTCATATATATATATATATATATATATATTTACATATATAAATTATAGTAGCTGTGGTTTGTTATATGAGAACAAGAAATTTTAATATAAAAAGTTATTACCAACGGCTTTTTCAATAATTATGAAATTTTGATTGCTATAGCACCATTTACCTAGCTTGATAATGTATGCAAAACAGCTTTGCGGTTCGCTTTCTTCTTCCAAATTCACAAAATATAGAGAAAAAAACTTCGAAATCACTTTTACTTTTTTGTCGGCTATTGCTTTTCGCGATTAATACGCAATAAAATGAGCAAAATGCAATTCTGACTCTTCTATTTTGTTCTAAGTTTCGCTTCTTGCATCAAACAAAGTGCGAAAAAAATATGCGCCTATAAACACCGGTACGAATTCAACAGAAGCGGCGAATTAATAAACGTAATGGCAGCTGCGCGAATAGGGTTGTTGCCAGCCCTTCAAGAATCGGGAATAGGATAACTAAAGGACACTACAAAAGCTTGAAGTTTGATTTTCTGTTTTCGAAAAAATTTGGGAGGTTTCATATTAGTATTTCTCAAAACAAAATTAAAATCACTATTAAAGTAAATTAGTTAAGCTAGTTTTTAAACACTGATGAATTAAGACCTATAAAAAATATTAATTAAATAATAACAACTTATACTGAATCATAAACGTTTACGAAATATTTAACATCAAGTCGAACACTTTTTAAAAACACCAAATTTTTCTTTTAATAAGAAATGTCGGCAACACTACTGCGAGTGTTTTGCCCTTGTTGATTCAGCAGTCTGAGCGACAGAACGTATCAATGGCAAGGATTGTAAAAAAATAGTAATGTGGATGAGTGTCAGAAAAACTTACCAACGTTTTGTGAGTTTAGTGTTACACTTTACAGAGTCTTAGTTCACAAATAAAAATAATTTAAATATAACTATGCACTTTATTTAAATTGAATTAAAGAGCTCTTGAAAAGTATAGAAAAATAAATAGACTACAGCTGTTTTAAAGAATTCGCCGAATTCTTATATAGAAGGGTATCAGAGTTGCACACTAAAAATTTAACCCTCAAATGATTCACACTTTTTTAAATATTGTTTAGTCAGTATATGTTACTTGGTAATGATGTTTTGAATTTAACACATTTAATTTTCATTTCAATGGCCTCAAACTTAACTGAAGATAATACTTTTATTATATATTTATTCTCCGGTAATATGTTGCCACAGAGCATATTAGTTTTAGTTCCCCTAACGGTTGTTTGTAACACCTAGAACTAAACGAGTTAAATATAGACATATATATACATATATATATATAAATGCTCAGGATGAAAAGACGAGTTGAAATCCGAGTTTGTCCGTCCGTCCGTGCAAGCGATAACTTGAGTAAAAATTAAGATATTTTGAAGAAACTTGGTACACGTGTTCTTTGTCATCGTAAGACGGTTGGTATTGTAGATGGGCGTAATTGGACATCTACCACGCCCACAAAATGCCATTAATCGAAAACAGATAAAGTGTTATAACTACGTAGCAAACTAAGATATAAACGTGTTATTTGGTATAGAGTATCCTAGTAGGGTGGAGCATCTGTGGGCAAGAAATTTTGTAAAAGTGGGCGTGGCCCCTCCCCCCCAATAGTTTAATATATATATCTCGGAAACCGTTAAAGCTATATCAATCAAACTTGCTCCGACTAAGGTTTTATAGCATCTCTTCATATACTGAGAAAATTAGTAAAAATGGGTAATAACCACGTCCACCTCCCATACAAAAGTTATATTGAAACTACTAAAACTGCAATAATTCGCTGAACGAACACGTTAAAAACAGTAAATCTTGCAAAAAATTTGATACGGAAGGTTTGCATAGGAATCCGTGTAAAGTTTTGATGATGGGCGTGGGACCGGCCACTTTTAGGAGAAATCCCATATCTCAAGAATTCCTTAAGCGACTTCAACAAAATTTGGTACATGACATTATTTTTGCATTCCTATGTCATGCTGTGAAAATGGACGAAATCCGATAAAAACCACTTCGACTTCTCATATAACACAATTTTAAGTTTCATCTGATCCTTTCAATTTAAAGTAAATAAATCGAGTAGCAAGTGCTTTCAAGATATGCCATCTCATGCGTAAAAATATACGAGATCGGATTATAACTTTTCAAGCCGCCAGGTACCCAATATTAGGACCTCAGTGCCTCTACCTGACTTTTTATCGAAAATATCGGAAAATCTGTAAGATATCGTAATGAAGTTGGAGATTATCTTTTCGTGATAATAGTGTGCTCTGGTATAAAAAGTGGGGAAAATCGGGTAAATGCTTCCCGTAGCCCCCATATACCTCATATAAGGATTCAACCTTCCTGTAGACTTTATACTGTATATAAAAGTCAATATATGAGTTATCTCTTTGAAATTTAGAGAGCGTCTCTTTCTGATAACAGTGTGTCCATGCGCTTAAAATGGATAAAATCCCATAAGCACTTCTCCTAGCCCCCATGTACCTAATATACAGATTTTCAACCTCTGGGTAGACTTTATACCATATATTTCGGTCAATGTGTAAGATATGTTAGCAAAATTAAGTGAACGTGTAATAACGGATATAACATAGTTTATTGCCGAAAATTTGTGTAAGCGGTCTACGAATTATCCCACCTCCCATATATTGTACTACATATAACGATTTTCGTTATTCTAGCCGACTTTATGCCGAATATATCGGTCCCTGTGTGTTACCTTCACAAAATTGCGTGGAAACATGTTCTCTAATATACTTGAGTAATGAAAAGAGTTAATGTGATCAATGCAGATCTTCCTCTATCCCAAAAATGCCCGATATAAGAATTCCCGACTTTCCACCTGACTTTAAATTATTTTTGTTGGTCAATTTGAATGTTATTTTAATGAAATTAAGTAGATATGTTTTCTTAAACACAATGTGAATGCGCGCTAAATATGTAAGAATTCGGTCTAGGTACCATGGTCTAAGCCCCTTATTCCTAGTATAATGGTTTCCTTTTCTCTGGTTGACTTTTTCCTCATGTATCTAATGATGATAGATTTTAATATAGTAAATATCTCTGACAAGAAGCAAAATATAACAAATAAAGGACATGAGTCCATGGCCTGTAATATAAATTAATAAGATACCAAATATGATTACAATCCATTAACAATTTCTTCGAATATTGAATGCAGAATTATTCCGCAATATTTTCTAAGATAAAGTTATGCCAGCACCTGAAAGCATTTCCCCACCTCTGATCCTTGCACATTGCGAGAGTATAAAATGTTCGGTTACACCCGAACTTACCTTTTCTTACTTGTTTTTATTGTTTTCATTTTTCATACATTAAAATTCTGACTAGAAATTTAGGGTTAATAATTACATATTAATTAATTCATTTAGTATCATCATATTAATTCATTAAGTTCATTCGACTTTCCAGTCAAAGTTTTCCTAATCCTTCTAAAATGAATGACGCAATAATGGTTTGTTGTTTCAACAGTTTCGCTTTTCTAATTAGCAGATTAAAAGATTATAAATTGTCTGGCATGCAAATTTGAGTGAATGATAAACATTTATTACTTCTGTTCTGTGCATTCCTTCTTTTAAATCTTCAGAACTTTTTGCATTATTAACAAATAGTGAAAGCAAGATTTTTTTTTTTTTAATTCTTATCAGTTTAGAAACGCACTACCAAATATAAATATTTACATCTAAAAAATGGACCCATATACAAACCTTGTAACTGCACAAACACACATATGTAGAATATAACCTGTTCAAAAAAGTGGTGATAACGCTTAGCTAAATTTTGTCTGCGAGCATGCAATAAAAGCCAATACAGCTATATGTAAATTCAAAATTAATACGCAGGTTTTAAAAACAAACAAAACATCTGTTAACCTCGACTCTTTAAAGGCCATTAACCGTTTACCATTTAGAAGTATTAGTTTTTTAGCTTTGTGCGAAACATATTATAGGCATATTTATAGGCATATATGGGTATAAATAATATTAACAGTATGGCGCAAGAAAATAGTGAAAAGAATATAATGTAAATGTTGATTTAGTGCATGAAAATTTTACCTAAGTTGTCTAGTTAAAACTACAAATGTAGTACATTTTTTGATTTGAAAATGCAGATTTTTCCCACCACACTGTGGGCGTACAATCATTTACAATTCCTGAGACAAGATGCTAAATATGTACACAGCGTTATCAGTGAACTGTTTGCTTTTATTTTAATAAATGTTGTATTATTTAATTTTTTCTGTTTTCGTGTCTCTTCGCGTGCAAATACACACGCCAAGAGCAATAACAACTGTCTGCGAATTTCTCAGCAAGTTCACAATTTAGTGTGTTTTCCAAGATGCTTATTTTTTTCTCAGTTCATTTAACCTACTAAGTTCGGTGACAGTAGATTGCTTGAGTTTTTAACATTTTTACTTAAGATTTACTTATTTGTATATATACATTTGTATATATTTGTATATATACATATATATAAATAATTTTAATAATAAATCTAATAAATTAATTGATATAAAAAAATCTAACAATGACTTTATTTTACCTGTGTTAACACATTGTAGTAATTTATGTAAAGCATTTACATACATACATAAGCAGTTATCACTTAAAAATATTTTCGAATCAATTAGATTGTTACATCTTCTTTGTTCGAGCAATGCAACCCTGTTATATTTGGAGTCAGATACGTCATATTGAAATAGCATAAAAAGGAAACGTCAACTATTGTAAAACGTTTAAAAAAATTATTAATTTACATGTAATAATTGACAGTACTTTCAATTACAAATTCTGTATATTAAAGCTTTTATTTATAATTTGACAATACTTGTTAGCAACTAACACTATTTAGCATTATAAGCCAATATATATATAATATAAGCTAATAATAATAACTATAAATAAAAGCTTTAAGGCGAATCACGCTTACAAAGTTATTAAAACATTAACTATACATACGTATCTAACTATTGTACTTATCAATGCCTTATTTATAGATACGTGTACAACGTGATCTTCCCCATAAACGGAATGTCTACTAAAATAGAAAAGGTCCATCGTTTGCTTGTATCAAAATAAGTTTTTCTTCTTATTTTCATCTTGAAGTGCGAAATAAAAGTAATAAACTTCATACTCCATAGATAAGAAATAAGGCTTTTGTGTCTGCTATACACAATATTATGTAGGTACGTATGTGAGTATTTGTATATAGATTAAACAGTTCATCTTAGTGCATACCCCAACAGCCTCTACCCAGCACTGACATCACCGGCTTTGACACCCGCCCCGAATCTACAGCAACTTATAATATACATATGTATGTATTCATATGAATATTCTTTGCGTCACGGATTCATCCGATTCATTTAATCAACTAAGCAAAACAACGGAACAGTGTAGTTATAAATTTCAGCCGCATGTTGCCGACAAAATCAGTTCAATTTTGAACATCACGAGAGTTGAAAGCAACATCTTTCGTATACCTTACGATTTCTTTCAAGTGCATACAAATGTATGACAGGTCATTTGTTAAATTTTTTAGATTTAACTCGAAAGTTCTGTTTTACTGATAGTAAAATAATTATATTTATACGCATATTTAAGCGTGTGAAAGCGTCAAATAATTTTTAAAGAAAACATTTATCCCAGTGCGGAAAAAGCAATACTTTTTTGTTATCGTTTAAGCCAAGAAAAAGCTTGAATGGTGGTTATAAAAAGTGACGAATATCCAAACATAATACTGAATTTGCCAAGAAAGCGAAATTGTTTACAAGACTTATTAAAAAGTGACTTTACAGTTCACGGCGAATTAAATTTCAGTGGCAAACGCGTTATTTGTGATATACTAAACAATTGTGAAGGTATGATTTTTTATCTTTCCGATAAATATGTATACATGTATATATCTAGTAGTGTAGAATAGTGAATAAAAAAAGTGTTTGTTGTACAATAATTGAAAATATTCTTTTTAATATAAAAATATTGCAAAATGTGCATATTTAACAAATTCTTAACTGGCGAGAGTACAAAAATGTTAAGAAGTTCCTAATAAATAGTAAAAATTAAGTATATAAAAAATAGAATAGAATATGCAGAAAAAAAATAAATAAAAAAATTAAGAAAAAAAAATACAAAGCTCATTCCATATTTGAATGTATGTGCATATGTATGTAATAAAGAATTAACTTCTTTAATAACGTTATTGTGAATAAAGTAATAAATTAAAGATAAGACCATAATTTTATTTTCGCCAAGAGCGCTCTTTAAAATCAGCCTGTTTGACTTAACCTAACATCATAATTAAGGAATATATTTCATATAAATATATGTATTTAATATGCGTAACACCACCATACAATTTTCGGTAATTTTTAAAATATATTAATTCAAAACCTAAGAAGCAAAGTTTCTAAATCTGAAACCATAGGCATATATATACTTGCTTTGTTATCTCAATGTGCTTAGTTTATAAGCTGTGCAGGTTCACAGAATTGACCTCTAAATGTGTTTTAGTATTTCTAAATAAAAATATGTAAATTTTATTATTTTATTTATTTAAAAACTGTGTTTTTAATTTTATTATTAGTTAATTTTTCTTATTTATATTTCCATAGGCATTTAAAGCTATTTGATTCGTATGTATTTGTATTTTTGATTTTATTTCATATTGCAGACTGTTCCAAAATGGCCGCTTTGCCTCAAGGAGCCTTTGCCGCATGCAAATTGCGCGAATTAAATGATAGGGATTTACTGATAGCTCGCATAAAGAGCAACACTGATAAAAATGAAACAAAAAATATTAACACTAATAAAAAATGTGAGTTGGAAACTTTTTATGTAAATCAATAGGTATTTAAAGTTATTAAAATTTTTTTATTTATTACAGTGACTGAGTATACACCGGCAAAGTATAATGATAAATTGATGAATTCTATTTGGGGTTTCTACAATCGTTACTCTCCTCATAATATAAAAGGCAACGAATACGAACTTTCGGTGAAAGATTATATTATGCAACAGCAGTAAGTGTATATGAAATATTTTCATTTCTTATCATTCCATCTCTATCTCTTTCTCTTATTTTAGTAAAAGTAATTTTAATTACATTTCTATGGATTTTTGTCAAAATAACTTTTTCGACTTTAGCAGGAATGGAAAAATTAAATATCTTAAATCGGTCTTTAGCGAGATGGCCTTAAGAGACAAATTTTCGTTATTTAATGTAATCAATTCCATGTACGGCTTGAACGTTGTTTTACTAAATGTCTACATATTTTTTGCAACTATACTTTTAATTGAAAAAGCTAATTAAGAATTTAGCAATTCTTCTACTAAATTTGAAGTTTCTTTTTACACAGTAATTCTAAAGTATTACTATTCAATTTATCTATGTTATAATTTGCTTTTATAGTAGCGTAAAACATTCTAAGTTTTCATATTTTGCAACAATAAAATTTACGACCTGTAACACCTTTCTTAAATTCTTGCAGACTTATAAGTATTTAAGCTCTAAATATGCTAAAAAAAAAAGTTGACTTATTGTTTATAATTATAAATATTCGTTTCTTTAACTGTATAATAATAATTGTTGCTTTCTTCCAGAATTGCTGTTGCATCCTATGCTATTGCTGAAGATTTGGCAATGGCTCTACGTTCCGGAAAGGAATGGGACTTATGTGTGAAGTAAAGCAATTTTATTTTTTTAATATTGACCAACACATTTTAAACTTTTAAAAAAATTTTTTTTTTATTTTTATCAAGTTAAAAGATATGACTTTATGTACTCTTATATATGTATATATTTACTATATTCAATGATTAACAACTTTACAAATTTATATATAAACGAAAATATAAACAAAACATATGAAAAAATTTAAAAATGCATTTGATCTTACTAAATATTATTTTAAATATACAGATTTTTTTATGAAAGTTGTAAGCATATAATTATTGCATATTAATGTAATTTAATTCAAATAACAGGACTCATAAGTGGGTACCATATATTTGATATTTATGAAGGCATCTTCGCCGCCATGCAACTCCAACACTTGCAATGTCTCATCGATGAGATCTCCGAGATTCATATTGGTGCGCTGAGCGTAATCTATTTCATCGCCGCAATTCACTACAAAGAAGGGGAAAATAAATAAGAGAAAGTTGCAAATAGTTATTTACTACATTTGCACTTTTTGATGTTAAGCTTGTCAAATAACCCAATTTACAATCAGATCTACTGTACCGAGAAAACTTAGAAATAGCTTATTTATAATTCTCATATTTCTGCGACACCTTCCAAGCTTCTGAAGAGTCTTTCGGCTTTGAAGTCTCATATTAATACCTACTGGATAACCACTATATTTTCGTAGCCATCGTCAATTGTTCACCTCGGTATGATAGGGAATTTAATACGTTGGTAAATACATTTAAATATGAAGGGTAGACTTCCACTTGGAAAATTTTTAGTAAGAAAGGTAGTAGACAAAGAGTTTTACAATGGCAGATTTGTAGGTTTTTCGTCTGATTATATTGGGCCTTGAAAACGAGCCTTATATTGGGCTCGTTTAAAAATCACTTCAGAAACAGTATTTATTGAAACGAAGAAAAAACGTTTTTCACTGTTTATATGAGCTCTTGGATAATTCGATCCGAGTCGAACCGAACATTGTAGATCTTTACAGCTTGCTTTGAAACCACTTCGAAAACTCTGTTCATTAAAGCGAAGAAAAAACGTTTTCATCTGATTTATAGAACTTGGGTGGTTGAAACTTTCACCCTTTCATAACTTTGTAACCATGCAAAATGAGTTCGACTATTAAAAAAGGGTTACTTAATTATGCAAATTATATTTTGAGACAAAACGCTATCACTATTTCAAATAACTGATTACCCGTTAGTTAATTTAAAGCAATTTCATCTCAAGTGAGTAATCACATACATATGTACTTATTGATAAGCCTGGTTCAGTAAGTCATGCTGTCTATCATTTGTTTTAAGCATAGTTTCGTATGTGTAAATATGTATATGCAGCCTTATATGTACATGTTTGTATGCATGGTCACTTAGTTACAGATTTTACATTTGTTTACTGCATTTTTGGTACAAGGTTACATACATATAAACATATTTACTTACATATTACACATGTTGATAGTAAATAAATCGCTGTGCATTAACAAAAAATTGTTTTTGTTGTCCACATATTAACAACAATATACTTAGGCAGATACCCTTTGGCGATGTGGCTGGATTGAAACAAAAGGGGTTAATTGAGAGGCGATAATGTAGATTAGTAACAAAAAATATATAAAAAGCATACTGTTAACAAATGCATACATGTAAGTATATTTATTTGCCTATGATTTTCAGACAAACCCATTTCAGTTCTCTGCGAACAAGTCTGCTGGTGTTAAATTCATTAAATTGAGTTGAATTGAATTGCATTGAAATAGTTTAATTATATTTAATTCGAATGTTTATTCAACAAATAAAAATATATATATAAGATTTCAACCATTATAGTTAAAAGCAATAATAATAATAATAAACTAAGTCAATATTTGCACATGAATGGCATACTCCACAGAGTTAGGCCACCTTGGTATATCGCAATATTTTAATGAGAAGGCTTTTCACAATAAAAATACATTTGGACAACTAAATATCGGGCACACAGCATATTAATTGACTATTAATTCTTATTTTATAACTTAAACTTGTTATTTCACTCACCGTTTTTCACCTTGAAAGCATTAAACATTGGGAGTAATTGTCGATAAAACGGTACCAAAGCTGGACCCACCATATCTGAGGACATAACAAGTTGTTGTATTATCTTTAAAGTGGTGCACATAACCTCCAGATTACGTGTACTAAGTGCATCTATAGAAGAAACCTAATTAAACACACATAATCAAGGCGGCAAAACAACATAAATACGCTTGCTTGAGGTAGCCTACATTTAGGCGCACGCAATCAATGCGCCATATTGACATTCAAAAATTTACCGCTTAACACTTACTCTTAAGTGGTAATATTAATTGCGGTACGACTGGATGAATTTTATCGCCGCCAGCTATCAATAAATCGCTAACACCTTGACGAGCATATGTTTTATAGGGGTGCTGTGTCTCAGACAGACCATCAAAGAAGAGCGGCAAGTAGAGGCTGTAGTCGAGTTTGTCAATATCCACCTGCAAAAGTAAGTGATTACATTAAACTATTTACTAAATATACTAGTTATACTCTATAATATACCATAATATATATGTATGCATGTACCAGATGTTTTTATGTATGTTTATACATATATAATAAAATGAACGTTTATGTTCGTGCTGCATGCCAAGCACGCCTTTGCACGCAACAAAAAATGCAAGAACGCAAAAAAAAATTCAATTCAATTTCAATTACCCGCAACACTAACGTATCTGCTCGTAAGCGTGTGCCCTTTCACAGTATTTGCATTTTGAAGGCAGGCCGGCAGTTGTTTGTAGGTGCATAGATGCACATGTGAGTGTACATGAGCAATAAATCCGCAGTAAATTATTATTTTTCCAAATGCCAACACTGTCGTGATAAATTATTATTTTATTTATATATATATTTATTTATAGAAATTGTATGTCTGCTCATGTGAACTTTTTATTTCGCGTATTTGAATTTTGTTGCCATGAATGGTTTGCTTGTTGCCAATCCATTAAACGAAATCAAAATCTGCATTTGCAACGGAAATTAAATTCGAAATTAAATATCTGCAGAGTTATGCGCTGCAGTTTTATAAATAGCAAGCGCTTTATGATGAATTTCAATAAAGACTGGCAGTTGAGCTGTTTAAGATTATTGTTTAATATTATCATTAGTATCATTAGGTTAGGAATTTACTGATTTTCGGATTCTTCTGTTTACAGTTGTAAGTGTAAAAAAATAAAAATTTTTCTCAATATTTTATAAGCACAGAAATTACAAGCAACAAATATTTTCGGTGTACAAAAATCGGTCATTGTGAATATATACACTGGAATTATGGTATATTTAATTATAATTTAAGATTTAGAAATAATTTTGATTTAAAAAAGATTCTTAAAAATACCTAAATGAGTTAGTTATATATGCTATAACTTTTATGCCACTACACTACTGTATATATATATATATATATGTATGTTATGTACATATACAAACTTACTGTCCAACCAATTTTATCTCCTCCACATAAATATTCCATTTTTATGGGCAGGTCTCCACGATCAAAATACATGCGAAATGTTGTTGTAGCACGTCTATGACTATCTGCACCATTAGCGCTGCTTCCACCTAGATCCAGTTGCAATGTGGAAATTGTTTTCTTTTTTCCACTGTTCACATCTGAAATACATCCAGATGTTCTTACACGCACTTACATACTTATACAGATGGTATAATAATTATTTTCAAATGTTATTATCATTAAATTCAATACAAACTTTTTCCATTCACTTTTCCGCGTGCGCTTGCGGGTGCTGGTAGCTCCTCAATCGGTCCATGCACAACCACGGTATTTTTCTGCATCGATTGCACTGAAAATGGTGGCACACAACGCGCCCGTTGCGCAGAATAATTTACGAAAGGGCGTGTCGTTGGTGGATTTGCAGATTTAGAACGGTATTTGGTTGATTTGCCATATACATTACATTCGTGTGACTTTAGAATATGTACGCGTGCCGTCTGTAACATTGCTTTTAACATTTATTCTATTTATGAACTGAACTGCACTAGTAGAATCGTCGCGTAGGCGCGCTTCCAACACTTCAAAGAGTAAACAATGAACTAAAGTTTTAGGACTCGCTACTAGCCACTAAAATCTAAGGCATTTTCTAGCGCCAATTTAGTATGTATTGGAATGAGTGTAACGAATGGGTGGGTGGTAATCAAAACAAAACGTTGCTAGGCTTAAATCGAATGGTAAACAATATGAAGTTTGAATAACTTGTAGAGAAGGTATATTGTTTTGCCTTATTGGAATTTATTCTCTATAAGAATGATACTTGTATTTCAATAATTATTGGATCTATGTTTAAACAAGGTGTTAAGTTGAGGTTAAGTTGAAAGCCATTAAATCCATACATATTTTACATACTATATTTTACATCAAATTAAAATAAATATTGAAAAGTAGATTTGTGTATGTCATACATAAATAAATCAATGTACAGCAAAAATAAGTTAGCCTAACGGTACCTAATTTTTAAATTCGTCTAACAACAAGCCTCCCACCTAATTGCACAATGTACTACTTCATACTACTCCGAAATGCATCGAAGAAATATTTTTTACGAACCAAGCAAGTCTGGTTCAGAGTGGCGACCCTACCAATTCGATTTGGTATTATTATACAATGTCTATAGTATTAATAATTTAGTGTAGATGCCAGCGGCAGACATTGTTAAACTTTCATTGTTTCAGACATTGTTAACTTAAACAAATCTTTTCGCCAAAGGACTAAGCAATGAGATTTAATTATAATCTTCCTATAAAACTCTTGCCGTCATTTTATAACTATGCGGTTACTTAAGATACGGCAATTCCTATAAGTCTAGCATCTGGCATTGTAATCAACGCCATTTTTTCGGAATTGCGCCGCTCGCTGCTCGCTCAAGCTTATTCGTTCATTCGCGCAACGACAACGAAGAAATTACTAATCATCGGTTGGCCTGTGTGAAAAAATATTAAATCGTGCAAATATACACTTAAAAATAGTTTCAAATATTTAAAAAATATTGTTCTATAGTTATATTTGTGGTATTCAATGGAAATATTATGCAGATTGTGTAAAAAGTGCGAAAAAAAGCATTGAGAAAATTTTGCAGGGTGACTTGTATGATTTTCGCTGCTGTAGTTTTCTTCACTACCACTAGCGCCAGACAAGCAACGAGTAGAAAAGTAGCCGCTGTAGCAGCAGCGGATTGCGAGAAACGCATTCGCGCCGTTTCTCGTTTTATGCGACCGCGAGTGACCGCATTTTTTTTCATTTGATTTTTAATCATTTTACATATGCGTGTAACAAATAATTCTAACCGAAAATTTTAAGACACTAATTTAAATTACTTATTGGCAAAAGACTATAAACATTTTGCACAATAAAGAATATGGATGTATCGAAATTGGAAAAGATGAAGGTGATAGACCTTCGAAAGGAGTTAGAAACGCGTGGTCTTGATACTAAAGGTGTTAAAGCGGTACTAGTAGAACGTTTAAGAGCTTTTCTAGAAGATGGTATTGGTAAGTTTATAGTGTTATAAATCTTAATATCTCAGAATCGGAAGCTTCAAATTACGAAAAAATAGACATTGATAATATCTAAAAAAAAAGAACTAAAGAAGACTTCAGCTACTTCAACATATTGTCTAAGAAAATTGTTAAAAAGATATTTATAAAAATATAATTATTTCTATTTTACACCTATCTTATATCATTTATATCATATTTCTCATCAGGCCCTGCCCAAGGAACACCAGGAACTCCTAGTAGAAGATGCCGTCGTACTCGGTCGATGACCCGCTCTCCTTCACCTTCACCAGTAAAAGTTGCAGCAGTGGAACCTAACTTAGAGACACTAATTGAAGAAGAAAATAACGGTAACTCCGAAAACGTCCCTGATAAAGTTGACGTCATGGAGATTATGGACGAAGCAGAAGCCGTTGAGGATCAAAATCAAGACCAAGAGCTGGAAGAGAACGATGATGAGGAGTACACAGAATTTGAGGATGTTGAAAATATTGAACAGAATGGAGAAGACTCAAAAGAAGAGGATGTTGAAGAAGAACATGAAAATGAAGAGGTTGAAATTCAACAAGAGGAAGAATCGAAAGGGGAGGATGTTGAAGAAGAAAATGAAAATGAAGAGTTAGAAAATCAACAAGAGGAAGAACATGTAGTGACTGAAGAATTGAATAAAAGCGATATTGAGCTTGCAAAGGAGGCCCAAGATAGTAATGATAAACAAATGGACCTTGATGGAGATAACGAGGTAGAAGGAGGCAAAGTGTATCCTAAAGAGAATGATGAAAAGGATTTGGAAGAAAATAAGGCAAAAGTAAGCCGTAAACGCTCGCATTCACGTTCACATTCCAAAGAGCGTCATGAACGTTCTCATTCCCGCTCACGTTCACATTCTCGGTCACGATCGCGGTCTCGATCCAAATCCAGATCTCGCACACCGAAACGACGAAGTGGCGCTGGTAGTCATGGCACGCCATCCAAAGCAGAAGAGACAACAAACCCGGAAGATGAACCTACTATTGAAGACAAGCAATTTGGTTTAAGTTGGTGTAAGTAATTCTAGTATTTATTGATCCCCGTTTTTTCCCATTATTTAATCAATCTATTTTGGGGTTTTCAGTCGATTCCGATTTACATCTACGCATTGATCCCGTAACCTTCACATCGGCGAAACCTATGTCGCATGAAATATATTCGTTGATTTGGTCTGGAGCAAGGACTAATTATGGCGTACGTGAGGGCAAAGTATGTTTTGAAGTGAGATTGGCAGAGGAAACCCAATTAGGACGTGCGCATCAGTTCCGCGATGAACCACACGTTCGTGGTTTTCGTGTAGGGTTTTCTTTTCCGGACACAACTTTATTGCTGGGCGAAGCAGAAAATTCATTCGCTTATTGTGAGTCCGGTCGCAAAGCTAGTAATTCGGAGTTTCAAAACTTTTCAAAACCATATCAACTGGATGATGTAATTGGATGTTATTTGGATTTAGAGAGTACGCCGTGCAACATTAAATACACCTTAAACGGCGAGGATCTCGGTGTGGCTTTTGAATTTGACAAAAGCATTTTGGGCGAAAGTGGTGCACTATTTCCACATATTGTGACTAAGGGTTATGAGTACCACGTGAATTTTGCTGACAATGACAATTTGCTAGCTAATGTAGAGAGACCGAAACGTATGCGCCGCATACCGAAAAAAGAAAAAGAGGTGGAGAAAGAAAAGGATAAAGATAAAAATGAAAAATCTAAAGACGAAACCAGTAAGGTCTCCGAAGGAACTGGTGCAAAATCTGAAGAAGAAGATGCTGCTAAAGTGCAAATTGCTAGCGTTGAAGATGTGGAAATGAAAGAAATAAATGAAGAAGATAATGAAACACCGAAAAGTGAAAAGGGCGTCGAAAAAATGGATGGTGAGAGCTTTTTTTTTTAAGTTAAACAAAAGGATATTGTGTATCTGAATGCAAGATTTTTTTATAGTAGAAAAATTTTTTAAGCAATAAGGGTTGTTGCACTATTCTCTGTACATACTAGTCATATGTAGTTCGAAATTTTTAATTTCAATTAAAAAGTGTTATTATTTATAGAATTAAATTTCTTTCCAGAAACCAAACCAACTGGCAAAGAAGATGAACCTAAAGAACAGAAATCTAGCAACATAGATGAAAATATTGAAGAAAATGGTGTTAACAATAACACTGCAGATGAAGATAAAAAAATGAAAGAAGTTGAAAATGCTAAAGCGAGCAAGAGGAAGGAGGAAGAAGAGGTGGATGGACCCTCACCAAGCAAGCGAAAGCGTCTTGATGACGGTAAAGAGAAACGTCGTGAATCTTCCGATGAAGATGAATATGAAGAAATCATACCGGAACCACGTGAGCCAGTCTCTCTATTGCCCGGTTATGAACTGATCGCATTGATACCAGAAGAAAAATATGTACCTGGTCCACAGCGACCAAATAGTCGGAAGGAATGTGAAGTCATTCTATTAGTGGGCTTACCCGGTGCTGGCAAAACCCATTGGGCATTACAACACATCAAAGAAAATGCCGAGAAGCGTTATCATGTGATTGGAGCAGATGCATTGATTGCAAAAATGACCGTAAGTGGTAGATGAAATTATGACTAATTTGAATTTTAATTATGACAGAAAAGTAAACTTATTTTCATAAAATATTTGATTAATTTTAGATTGATGGCGCATCACGTAAACCCTTACATAAGGGTCGTTGGGAACGTATCTACGAATTATGCTTGAATAATTTGTCTCCACTAGAGGAGATTGCAACCAAACGACGTCGCAATTTCATACTTGATCAGGTAATTCGGTAATATTCGGTTGTGTTTAGGTTGAGGAAATCAAAACAAGATAGTTTTGGTGCAGACAAGGCTAACAGCAAAACTAGTAGGAAAGAAAAGGTTTAAAGTTTCTAAATTAATTTTCCAACCAAGAGGAGATAATGATTAATAGATTTCAGTTCTTGTTAAAAAAAATTTGCTTAGTTATGGTAAACATAAACATAGTTTTGTATATAGATTTGTTCACGATGTATAACTGTGTCTTGAGTTTTGTTTTGATATTTTGGGAAATTTTGTTGGATTGCGTCTTTATTCCGTTTATATAAGAAGGATGTCTCCCAAAATGTTTTAAGAGAAATATTAAATATTACAGTTTTTAAGTGCCGGACCATTATCAATATCTTAGAGATCGTTCATGTCTCATATAGTTTTCAGGAGAAACTAATTTAAGCAAAGAGTACCATACCGTTACAACAACAAATGTAGAGAATAAACTCGTACTTTCAATCGGAGAGGACGATCTGGTCTACGGTAAGCGCAAGGTCAAACGCTCCAACAGCCCATTCCAAAACTCGCACATTCATACATATGAATATTAACTTATAATCTTCAAATTTTTATTTTATTGTGTAATTTCAATGACTGAATTTATTGAGACTTTTTTCATACTAGTGCTGTATGCTTTAAAGCAGTTAAATTGAACAAGAATTAAAGTTGTAGAGAGTGTTTGTTGAGCCATTTAGATTATCGAAAATTAATATGTTACTACTGAAAATAGGCAACAAAAAGAAAGTATATCATTTGTTCCTTTTAATTTTTTAAATTCATTTTTTTTTTTTCTTTATTTCATAATATGTTCGACATATTATAAATGTTATTTGCGTCCTAATTAAGCAACATAAATTTAATTTTGTCCCTTTAAGAATATGTTTGCGTTCATATAACGCCTTAATACACACACACTTTTCAAGTTTTTCATGTATTTATATTAAATACCTATGTTTTAAATTTAATTCGCTATTAAAAAGTCCTTAACTGAATCCAAACTGCCATTAACAAATGTATTAAGGCAGCAACAAATAAATGAGGTAAGTTTTAGAAATGTAAGTTGCTCATATCACTATCATTATGTATATATATCGTGAGTATAATTGGATTGTTTAGCCGGCGTTATCACCAGCAAGTAGCAGCAACAGTAAAATCATTGTAATAGAATGCAAATGTAATTTACTTGAATAATAAACGAGAAGAGGAGCGTGCGGCAAGGATGCCTGTAAGTACATAGAAGTCAGCAAAAAAATATTGACGTACACTACCAGTGCCATTATTGCTTATATTATTTGAATATTCCTTTTGTCTAAGCAATCTACCACTAGATTCATCCAAAATGAATGGCATACATTTCTTATGTATTCAACAGAGAGCGTAAAACATTTCAAATAGTAATTTACATGGTTATTTGCTGCTTATTTATTGTGATGAAAATAATATCACAGGTATGTTTATAGTATTAAGTTATATTAGCACTATCGGTTTGGGTTTATTTACATATAATATATGAGCGAAACGATGGCCGTTAAATTTGAAAACAAATTGTATTCAATCATGTGTGAGGAAGTTATATACAGTATAAGATCAGAGATGTTATGTCAATTAAATGTTAAATACAGTGTGAAAGTATGCAATGTGTATATTAGAAATGAAAAATGCGCCAATCAACACTCGCAACAACTCGAGCAACATTTATGAAATGTTTTTTACTACTACTACTACTACTACTACTACTACTACTGTTACTACTGCTTGATGTACCCACAAGCATAAAAGCAAAAATGTTAAAACAAAAACTTAATTTCTACTACAACAACAATTTCTCAACCAACAACCTCATCCACATGTGATCATGATTTTGTAGACCAATGCATACGCATCCGCACAACGGCGCAAAATGAAAGGTTTCGGCGACTTCAAACGCATTGCAGTTGTTTGCATACCAAATGAAGAAGAATTGAAACGGCGCAACACTGAGAAAACAGAAAAGGGCAATGCTAATACAATTAGAGAATCAACATTAAATAATTTACGAGGTAATTATCTAAAATGAAAATTAAAAAAAAAAAAAATAAAGCAATCTAAGAACGTAAGCACGTTTTGTAAATCCACAAAAAAAAATGCAAAAATAATCGTTCAAAATAATTCTTTTTTATCATGTATCTAAAATTGCTAAAATAATAGAAAATGCGAAAAGTGTTTGTCTCTTAAATTAATTAGGCTTTCATATTACATTTTATGCCTTTTTTTTTTAAGCTCACATACATGTATATATATATATTAGTTTTTTTTTAGCAATTGTAAAATATTTGCGCGCCTTTTGTGCGTTCATACTTTTTTTTTTAAATAGTCGGCGTATATGTAAGCCATTTTTACAGTTTTTTTTTAAATTTTAATTGCTTTTAATTTACAGGTTTTAAACACAATATGATTACTATTCGTGTACCACATGCATATTTTATACATATATACATATGTATGTACATAGAAACATATATTTGTTTATAAAATGATTTTCTATATTTGTTTATCTAAGCTATTGAAAGCAGTATAAGATCTGTTATGCTGCGACAATTCGGGTATGGCAATATAAAATTCGTTCAATTCCGAAAATTCCGTATACCATTCTCATGATGGTAACACCTTTCTAACAGCTTTCCGTGATATCCACTAACGGGTGCAAATTTGACTATACTTTTCAGATTCGGCACTTAGCCTTCTTTCTGTTAAGCTTTTATTATATACTAAAAATGCTGTCTTTAAAAAAAATTTGAGCTGATGGTAGTCTTATCGTGGAGTGAATAAACTCAACAAACATTAAACTCAGTTCGTCTGTGAAAGAAATCTTAAAAGTCATAATTTTAGTTCCCTTGGAATAGACGGCCTTCTAACATCTTTAGTCTAATGTGTGATAACCTGACTTTTGCGCGCACCTCAACTGTCTGGTATTTGCTATTAAATTTTCTATTAAAGCTGAGTACCTATAAAAATTAGAGTTCCTTAAAATTGATGTAACTGTATATTTCCACTCTTTTATCGCTGTGTTAGTTAAGCTTAACTCAAGTCAACTAAACTGAATTCAACTCAACTCAACTCAACTCAATAACTGCTCAAGCTGTAACCATCTAATGGGGAGTCAAAAAGCCCATTTTCGTTATTGGTAATACCTTTGCTTCTATTTGGACTACTCACATGCCGCTTCGTACATGAACTATCTTCTAACTTCATTTTCTCTTCACATCAATCGCGATTTTTCTGTGCGTTTACCTTCAACTTGATTCTTTATGTCTCTCAATCCAAGCGATCCTTGACATAATATTTGTTTCTTAGTCCAAGTGTTCCACGCACTGTAATTTCTTAATTATTTTTTTTGTTGTAGTAAAATAAAAAAATTAATTCGAAAAAATCGCTTGATTAGTTATTTATGTCAAACTCAAACAATTTTCTTCTTTGGAAATTTGCTTACAGCAAACTTTACGCTGCCATCAATTGATCTGGATTGGTTTGACGAAGTAATCTACACTGATCTTAGTGGTGATGAGGCTAAGGCTGAGGTGAAACGATACAACGAGAAAGGCAAGAAGGCTTTGGATGAAAGTCAACCGAATAAACGCAATCGGCGCGATCATCGCCAGCGCGGAGATGACCGACGACATCGTGATGGTGGAGGTGGCGGCGGCGGCGGCTCTGGCGGAGGAGGCGCAGGACGTCGTGATTTTCATCGTTGGAATGATCGACGTGGTGGTGGCGGTGGCGGCGGTGGACACTCAGGTGGAGGTAATCGCTGGGGTGGCGGCGGCGGCAGCGGTGGTGGTGGAGGAGGAGGTGGTGCTGGCTATCGTGCGGCCTGGCGAGATGATCGCGGTTATGGTGGTGGGGCAGGCGGTGGTGGTGCTGGCGGTCGTGGCTATGATAATCGCAACAATCGCTATAGCAATGGTCCACAGAACTGGGCTCAAAACAATCGTGGTTCTAATCGCTATGACGATCGCTACAATCGCTCAGGCGGCGGTGGTGGGCGCTATGATTCGGGTGGTGGCGGTGGTCGTTACAGTTCATATGGCGGCAACAGCGGCGGAGGTGGTGGCGGAGGAGGAGGAAGTGGTAGTGGTGGTGGTGGTGGTGGTGGTGGTCGTGACTATCGTGATCGCGATCATAGAGAACGCAATGCTGGCGGTGGTGGCGGCGGCGGCGGCGGTCGACGCGACAACTATCGGTCGGGTGGTGATAGCCAGCGGGATTTTCGGCCTGGCCACCGCGACAATCGTACAGAAGATAGTCGCGGTGGCTATGAGCGCTCGGGTGCGGCTGGAGGCGCGACAGCAAAATACGGCAGTAATACAAATAATGCTGTCGGCAGTGGTAGCGCCCATGTTCAAGCTGGCTACCATGCGCAGGGGCATGCGCAACATAGTCAGTACAATAGCAACAAATTAGCGACTACAGGAATGGGAGGTGGAAAGGTTAGTCTGTGATTTCTATTGAATTTTCGAAATTTATTTATTGAATTATTATTTTCCACATTAAGAGTTCATCGCAAAGTGGCGGTAAATGGAGCTCTTATGGCCAGCAGCAGTCACAACAACAACAACAACAACAGCAACAGCAACATCATCAAATGTCCAGTGGTGGCAATTGGCAACAACAAACGCCGCATCATCAACAATATCAACAGCAGCAACAGCAACCCGCCGCACAACAACAGTACTGGGGCTACGGTGACATGCAAGGTGAGTAGGGGAATTGCGTATTTATAATTAACATTTTGAATAGCCATGCTCGGTTTATAGGCTATGGCAATGCTCAACAGCAACAAACACAACAACAGCAGCAACAATGGGGAAACACCGATTCAAGTCAACAACAGGATTGGCTAGCATGGTGGCAGGTAAAAACGACTATTATTTTAATAAAAAAATATGCTTATTGTATTTGTTTTTAGCAAAATCAGCAGCAAACTCAAGCGCCCCAAGCAGGTATGGGCAATACCAATGATGCTAACCAATATTGGTCACAATACTCCTACCAAACGACAATGACGGGCAATGGTAGTAGTGGAGGTGACGCTGCTGGGAAAAAGTGAATATCTTTGCAACAGCATGCGCAGTAACATAGTACAATTTCAATATATGGAAGGGGGGAAATAAAAGGGAAAAAGGAAATAACAAATTTTATTGTCGTACACATGGATATAACGCGTTGAAACACACCTACAATACAATACTTTAACAACAAACCCATGAAACATATATGCATACATACAAACAAACAAACTGTAAGCGATGAAGAGTTCGGAATAACGCTTGAAAAATGTGTAAAATAAATATAGTATTGAATTAAAACATTGATTGCATTATAGGCTAGTACATGACACAACAAGACACAACAAGACACACATCAACGCAAATCAAGTAAAAGAGTTTTAGATACTTAGTTACTTGCTGCAATGTGCCCCAAGATACGTCTTTATTAAAAACCAGCCATGGATAATTTACACATTCTAAACATGGAAAACACATTCAATAAAAAGAATCTATGTATATGTCCCTCCGCATAACTACTTATCAACAACAAACAACTTTAAATACACAAACAAAATCCCGTCATTTTTGTATAATTAAAGTTAAGCAAATTAGCATATAAAAGAGTATGAGTAACATTCAGTTTTAGTTGATTTTTCTTATATTATTACTGCTGCTACAAGTTTTTATCATTTTATACATATTCTATGTTCTTGTTCATTTTCGTGGTTATTCGCAAACAAAAAAAATAATGTTTCCTTTTTTTTTAGATGTTCCATTTTTATTTTTATATTTTAGTATGTTAATCTATGAAGTTCATTAGGTTCATTAGGAACACTGAAATATGAAAATTGGAAAAAGGTTCTTTAACTTTACTTCGAATTATTCTTGTTACAGAGAAAGCTTGTCTATAATTAAAATATTTCTTTTTCAATTGAAATGACATATATTATTAAACAGATAGCTGAAGCAATAGTATACTGGAAAGAAGTAAATATTGCATAAATCAAAGAACAATTGAAAATTTAATAAATTTAAGAATTACTAAGTACATGCCGTAAGTGGTAAAAAAAAAAACAATACGATACTGTGTTTCCTTTATTTACTTGGTAAGGGAGAAAATTATATCGCCTTGAAGCCATTGTACACTGTGTTCACTAAAACGGTTAAAAAATGTTCACCTGAAAGCCGGTTATTGTCCGATTGTATTTCTACCGTATAAACTGAGTTTCGATTTACTATCCATTGGCTTTAGCAATACTTATATATATACTTATATATTATTCAACTCACTTACTTAAAAAAATAAACGACTTTTTTGAAGCTCGGAAGCACTTGGAAAAACGGTATAGACAAATGTCTTATGAAAGGAAACAGAAGTAAAATTTAGGTGTTTATTTCAAATAAAAAAATATATAAATATTCCTATACTAGTTGAAAAAGTATTTGTCGCCGTAAGCAGTAAGCATTACAATTGACATGGACGCCATATTACTTATTATCGGCTGCTTGTGGTAGTTCGGGGGTTTTCAAAAACAATTGAACAATGTGTGTAGCCGACTTATAAATTCGACAGTGGTTTGTATTGTAATTAAATATAGATATTTTGTAATTATTTGCCCTTTGTAAGCGAAGTCGATATCACTTATGGCTACATATATCGTACAGTGGTGATGCATTTGCAGCAGCGATTCGTCGATAGGGGAAATCGTATGAAATACAGAGTATGTATATATTTACATAATCATGATATATGACGTTGCTTTTTCGAAATTTAAAGCGTGTGATAATAATATAATATATATATTTCGCAATGAAATTGTGTTTATGTATATTATAGAAGGTATAAGAAAAGGTTATCACTATAGATGTTTTTATTTATTACCTCAGTTTCTTGAACTTTACTTTAATAATTATAAAAACATTTTTATATATATATATTTTTTTATATATGCGACATTCGTTTATGAATTATTTATGATATGTGCATATACACAAATTTAAATCAATAGCGATATTTTCAAAAAATGCATTATGATGCTCGCATTTGCTCGCAGGGTCAAAATCTTTTCTTCCTTAAAAATTACTTTTTGTAAAAACGGGGATGCAAAAAGAAAAAGTACGCAATTTTACTTTAAAATATCTATTATACTAAAATTTGAATACTTTACAGAAATGTACGCTTACCAGACTAATATTTATGTGCGAGTTTTAAAGACTCGTCAAATACATGAATTTACAAATTATAAAAAAAATAAATTTAGAAATAACTGCATAGGGCAGCTATTCTATTTTCAGCAAAAAGCCAATATCTTTTATTTTATTATTTTTGCAGAAATTTGTTCATTTTTTGCCCAACAACTTGTTAATTTCTTTATTTTGTTTATTCATCTTCAAGTCCACATCTTCGATCTTGTAATTCATATTGTCCAATATTTCATTTTGCGATTCGATCTCACTTCCCAAATCGGTGGCAAGAAATTTCAAACGTGACAAATTATCGCACATTTCATCTAAATTCGATTCTAATTGTGTTTGGAATGGATTAGTGCTACGCTGTGCTTGTATTTGTTCACGTTGCTTTATTGCAGTAGAGTCACCCCTTATACGACTGATAGGATGATTGTCATAACGTTCCGTTGGCGACATAGCTGGTGGCGATTTACTATTATTACCAGTAGTTTCCTTTGGTTCCTGGCTTTCCTCAGTTTGATTGACACCACTTTGTGTACTCGGTGTACGGGTCAAGGGTACATCACGATTACCGGATAAATAGTTTTTAAGTCCCCCAAATACGCTTTTCAGGCCATTCAAATGGCGCTGACTAAAACGCAGTGTTGAACTGATTTCGTCTAATTGTCGCGAGGTGTTCTCTAATTGTTCTCTTTGTTTTGCCAGTTCAAATGCAGTAGCTTTGCCGACATCTTCCGTTTCATATAGCAAGCCTAAACGATTTTTTAATAAAGTTTATTTAAAAACAACCATAATTTTATATACATATATATTTAATATATATATATTGGTATTTCTTATCTACCTAAACTACGTTGTGTAGACTCCAGTGTGCGAGACTCAATTTCTCTACGTCTCTCTGCATAAATCTGCTGAGGGTCGTCAAATGGATTGGTACTACGGCCACCAACAGCACCTTCAATTCCACTATCACGACCTGATATTGTGCTGTTGGAACGAGAGTTATTCAAGAAAATATCATCATCTACATCTTCTAGATCGCCAGGATTCAAGTCGAAGTGATTATGCACTGGCTGCAAGTAATTATCAGCCATGACTTCCTGCTTCGTGAGTATTTGTTACGCTGCTATCAATTTAACTGAAATTATTATACTTTACTTTGTAAAAAAGCTATAATTTATATTAAATTTTTAATATTAACTATTTTTAATGTGACCTCTTCAAAATTCAAGAAATTTCAACTAGCGATTTTGTCATTCTCGCTGTTTTTCCTCAATGTACAAAGAAAATTTCTTTGAAACACACCCCCTCTTAAAAAAATGTAAATGGCAGATAAAGTAAAGAGCGATCAGCTGGTATGAATGGGCTGCCATACTACTAAATTTTTATATAGGAAATCACACTCCAACCACTCTGTTTTTGTTTTTCTTTTGTTATCATTCTATTTTGGTTGGCTGCTTGACCAATATTATTTTGGCGCCAAACATAAGATTGGATAATTATAATTTTTTTACGCTAGCAGGGGTTTTCAAATATATTTTATTTAAATAATGACTTATGAACGCAGCTCATTGCGCTATGCACATACTAATGGTTTCACTAGTCTCACATTTACGGAGGACGACGAATCCATCATTACGTGTGGCTCTGACGGCGATATACGAGTTTGGCGAGGTATTGACGACGATGATCCCAGCTCCACTTGCCTAGGTGAGTTTGTTATGTGTATCGCACATAGTGGCAAACGTCTATTGGCTTCCACTGACCGAAACACTGTGCAAGCATACACATATCCAGAGCTGGACAGTGATGGCACATTAATGCGTTTCACTGCGCCAGTCACTTGCCTTCGTGTTCACGAGAAATACGTTGCTGCTGGTTCAGATGATACAAATATAAAGGTATTAAAAAGTGATGATTATAAAAGTGAATTACATTTACAAGGGCATAGCGGTCCAATTCTCGGAATAGATATTTGCAATAAAGGCGACTTGCTAGCTTCGATATCGGGTGATGGTCATTTAAAAATTTGGAATCTGGATCAGAATGGTGTCGAAGTAAAAAATGTTTCGGGTTTACCTAAAATTAATAGTTTCGAGAATGCAGAGCATTTTGGAACACCCTGCTTTGAGCCACAATGCAGTAAGTCATTGGCATATGTGCATGGTAAAGAGATTATAGTATTGAACACAGACACCTGGGAAGTGAAATTTACGTTGCTTGACGAACGAAACAAAGGAGAATATACATGTTGCCGCTTCACAAAAGATGGTCAATTTCTCGCGGCAGGAACAACGAAAGGCGAAATAAGCGTATTTGATTTTTTGCGAAAGCAACCGCTGAAAACAGAAGCACCGTCAAGTGAGTGCCAATCTATTACCAGTATAAGTTGGAATGCTGTAGGAACCGAACTAGCCTATTGTGATGTTACTGGTCAGTTAGGAACGCTATTTCGTACAAAAGGAGCCAAAGGTGCAGTGTTCGCTGATGGCGAAGCGGAGGAAGTTGATTTCGGTGATATTGAATTTAACAAGTATGATGATGATTTGGCGAGCGCCAGTGGTGTGGGTGCAAGTGATGGAAATCGCGACGATCTGGATGATGATGATGGTATCTCAATTGAACGACTTAAGAACGAAGTGATGCGGAAGGCTGGTGGTTTTGCTGACGAACCAGATGAAAATACTCACGATTCCTCGACTAAATCAATACAAAGCTACATTGAACCACATCCACTTGTGAAGTCTTTTAAACAACAACCTCCATTTCAGCCAGGTGCAACACCAACCCATCTTCAGCATCGCTACCTAGTGTGGAATGATGTTGGTATTGTAACTGCACATACCGAAGGTGCGGATGGTTCACTAGATGTGGAGTTTCATGATGCCAGTGTACATCACTCACTGCACATCCCCAATTATAGCAACCACAACATGGCCAGCTTGAGTACGAGTGCATTAGCATTGTCTGCTGAAAATGCAACCAAATTAGTATGCATTGCGCTAGCTGCATCCGGTAATAAGGAATGGTCAATAACATTTCCAGATTGTGAAAGCAGTGAAGCTTTGGTAGCGACCAACAAATTGGTGGGCGTTGTCACTAGCATGCAATTTTTGCGTTTATTCACAGTAATGGGCACTCAGCGTGAAATAATATCTATACCAGGACCGGTATTGGCACTAGCTGGTCATGAGGATCGTATAATGGTCGTTTATCACAGTGCTCCACCCGGCACACTTCAGCAACATTTATCCGCAATGCTAATACAAACATCTGGAATGCAATTACGCACTCAACATCTTGTTGTACCACTAACACCTGAACGTCGTCTAACATGGCTTGGTTTTTCCGATTGTGGTTCACCTGTATTTTCTGATTCAATGGGTTTGTTACAGTTGTATAGTCTAAAGAGTCAATGTTGGTATCCAATCTGTGATACTTTAAAACAAAGTCAAAGCGTTTCAAATAATTACTTTATTATTGCTGTATCAGAACGTAGTCAAATTATTCAAGCGGTATTGTGTCGTGGCAGCTCATATCCAATGACTAATCCGCGACCGATGACGCAGGAATTGACACTGCAATTACCCGTTTGTGACATTGAAGTGGAGAAGTCTGAGTTGGAGGACGCTTTAGTGCGTGCTTCAATTATGAATATGGACAATGCTGATAAGATAATCAAGGAAACAGCAATCAAACTTTTCGCTCTGTCCTGTCGCAGTGAAGTTGAAATACGCGCCAAAGAGCTCATTGAAACTATTGCTTGCCCAGAACTCCTGCTTTTGGCTGTGAAATACGCTACAAAATTGGGGCGTATACATCTTTCAGATCGGTTGTCGGACCTAATGCCACAACTTGAGGATCAAAAACAGCGCGAACGTCAGGAGTTACACGAATTTGAGCAGTACAACAACGTGACACTATCGCCAGTAATGCGTTCACAAAGTCGCAGTTTCAATAACAGTTCATCGTTTGGAAATCGAATTGCACCAAAAGCCATGGAGTTGACACATGCGCGTCGTTCGTCACTCAAACGTTTTGCTATGTCCAATTCTCCAATTACTTTTGGAAAAAAATCGGCAATCTTAAGTGCTGCAGAACGCAATTCTTCGCCAACGCCCACACCCGTCAGCATAGAGACAGGTGCATCACAAGAAAATATCCCAGATAAAAGTGATGAGAAGTTAGACACTAACAATGATGAAATAAAGGAAGTTACCCGTACACCGCTTAATGCGGTAAATCCGTTTGCAGCCAAACGCAAACATTCGGAAATTAATTCCTCCAATAAAGGTGGTGTTTTAATCAATGGAGGTAAGCTGAAGATAGCAAAAAAATTATAAATTAAATAATTGGCATAACTATTGGCAACGATCAATTTTTACGTACCTATCTGTTTAAATGTAGTACCGTATTCTATGTGTTTAAATATATTGACCCTGTATTCATATTCAGCTAATCTATTTTTTTGTTAATATGCGGTTTTGGTTGTAAGTACAATGAAAATATATGTTTGATATGCTTTTGTGGCTTTATTTCCGTTGTGATTCAAAGGATTTGCTTCCGGCATGCCTATAAGGGTAATGAATTCGCTGTGTAATTATTAAGGGAAGCGTAATTATTTTTCACTAAATCTTCTTTAAATTATTTTTCAATTAAGCTCAACAATTTTTTATATAAATTCAATATTTGTTGTAACTGATCCCATGATGTGTATCAACTTAATCTCTCCGTTCCTGCGTGATTTTTCCAAGCTATTTCCGTCATCGCTACCATGTTGCGAACAGAGTTGGCAAATCTGACGTTTTGTTATTTAGTTGGTAACGTGCAGCACACAACAAAAATCAGCTGCTAGCGATGCACAGCTGATCGATCCTTAAAACCACACACCGGGTTCTTATTTTTAATTACATGATTTCCTTTTGTGCCGTATAAAATATATAAATTAAAATGTTGAAAAGTCTTCAACAAATAAGTACTAAACAACTGCTATACAAATACAGAATATGTTTTTACGAAAAATGGTGCCTAAACACAGCTGTGAATTACAGCACACAACCTGCGTATCAAAATATATTTGATAGGAATGCAAAGCGTTTACAAAAGGAACGTGCTGCTCTAAAGTGAGTAAATTATAATATATTCGTTTTATATTTTATGTAAATATAAATAAATCATTTAACATCTTTAACAACAAAGCCCAGATGTAGAGCTCTATGACTACCTGAAAGAAGAGGTTGGTTTTCGCTTAGCGGATCGTATCATCGACATAAAACGAGAATTTACAAATGCCGCAGATATTGGTTGCAGTCGTGGCTTTCTCTCCAAACACATAATGGCTGAAAGCGTACAGCATTTAACGCTATGTGACACGAGTCCTACAATGTTGGCGCAAGCACAAGGCACACCAGGTCTAAAATTAACGAAATTAGAGGTGGACGAGGAGAAATTGGATGTAATGTAACAGTTTAAATATTCAAATATATAATTCCTCTATTATTTATAGAATTTTTCTTACAGTTTCCCGATAATTCATTAGATTTAATTATATCCAGTTTGAGTTTGCACTGGGTTAATGATTTACCAGGCTGCTTTTCAAAAATAATGCGTAGCTTAAAACCTGATGGTGTATTTATAGCATCATTGTTCGGTGGTGATACGTTATATGAACTGCGCTCATCACTACAATTGGCTGAAATCGAGCGCAAAGGTGGACTCTCGCCACATATTTCACCATTCACGCAGGTTTAATTGTATTATTTTACATTATGATATGTAAACTAAATAAAGTTTTCCATTTGCATAGATTAGAGATGTAGGTGCTTTGCTGAATCGTGCTGGCTTTACCATGCTAACCATCGATACCGATGAAATTGTTGTGGGTTATCCCAGCATGTTCGAACTTATGTGGGATCTAAAAGGTATGGCAGAGAATAATGCAGCTTTCAATAGGCCAGCGCATATAAGTCGCGAAACAATGTTGGCAGCAAGTGCTATCTATAAGGAGTTGTACGCTAAGGTATATGCACACTTCGTATGTTTGAAATTTTGTAGAGAATAAAAACTATGATTTACATTTAAGGATGATGGCGTGACAGCGACATTTCAAATAATATACTTTGTCGGTTGGAAACCGGGTCCGAATCAACCCAAACCGCTGGAACGTGGTAGTGGTGATGTTTCGCTAAAAGATTTAGGCAAGATTGTCGAAACTGGCGGACCAAAGAAAACGTAATAAAGAATTGATGTTTTAACAGAATATGTAAAAACTGTGCTATGTAAAGAAAATTCACTTTTGTATTATAGCAAATGCTGTCTTTATTGACTTTAGAAATAATAGTCTTTAAATGTTAACGTAACTAAGCATTATAATACGTATATTTGTATACGTACATATGTATACAAAGTGTCGTAATTTTTCTCCTATAGTGTTTTTTTCTTGCTTTGAAATTTGCGTATTAGTTTTTAGAAAAAATAAACATTAGCGAATATCACTTCGGTTAAATAATTTTTTCTTGTTTTCTTTTAGACAATTTAAAAATAAATATTTCTTTCTATACATACATGCTTCTTTATGTATGTACTTATATATGTACATAACTGACCTGTTTGTTGCATGTTATAAGCATTAATTTAGCACGCTTAGTTACTAAAGCATAAATTGTTATATAAATATAGATTAAAAAATAAAATTACAAATAAAAGAGTAATTATTCATAATGGCATTGCCATGAAAAATTCTGGTGCATCATAGAAATATACAATACATACATATGTATAACGCAAATTATTGTACTATTTATAAAAATTATATTCACTTGAATTTTGCATATTTGTATATAATTATGTATATTACTAATATTTGCTTTTTACACATTGACTTTTATTCTCATTCGTTTTGTAATTTTTATTTTTTATTTCTCTTATAAATGGACGTAATTCATTAACGTTTTTCTTTCTTATTTTGTTGTTTTTTTTTTTTTTTTGGTTTTGTTAATCATTAGTGTCACTTGCAGCGCGTTTTTTTCGTTTTTTCGTTTTTCACTTTCAATATTCAATAATAATAATTTACAAATAACATTATTTTGTCTTTAACTGTGAACTGTAAATGTTTTAAACTCTGCTGTATAGTAAATTTTGGTTTAACATTTGTGAATATTTAAAGTTCTCACTTTTTATACTGCATTGCATTGTATCTTATTTGCGGTTCAAAAATGCATGCAATGCATGTCTACTCGTGTGTATGTATGTATGTAACTAACTATGTATGCGTTTATGCTATTGAACTTGTAAACATTTTGAGTTATGTAATCTATTTAGTGATTCGCATATATTGCCTTGCATTTAAATTTATTGAAGAACAGTACAACTTTTTGTTATTTCTTATAAAATTGTAACTTATTTGTATGTATGTATGTATGTATGTATGTATGTATGTATGTATGTGTGTAAGAGCTTTTAACTTTCTTTAATACATATTTTGTGTAGAAAAATAAATAAAAATTGTACAATGCATTTACATATAAAATGGGTATATTATGTAAAGGTGTGTTGTTGTTGTATATTGTTGAAATTATACGGCTTGCACATCATAATACTAGTTTTTGGAGTAAAAAGGTACACATACTATACTATATATAAAAGGAATGGAATTGTGTTCTACAAAACTTTGGCAGAAAATTTAAATGGCCTAAAGAAAGAAAATTTATGTAAGTATTAGTGAAGACCTCGATTATGAGTGTTACCACGATACTTTGCTCTACTCCAAACGTAACGGATTTTTTCCTGTCAAGCACTATGCCCCTACAACAAAAATAGCACTACCAATTTTTAGATTATACCAACTGCTGCTGCTAAGATTAGTATTAATTGTTGGTTCCATTACTTTCGTGAGGGATTTACTTGCGTCAGATATTTCGATACTAAATAAAAAAATCTTTGTGTCAGATATATCGGTATTAGATAAAAACTCTTTACTTAATATACGTTTTTATCTATTTAGAATTGGAGAAATTGCTCGTTTTCCAACTATAAAATGTTTTCACCAAATACCTCAAAATAGCGCTATCTTTTGAAGCAGTTGGTAGTATTTTTTAGGTTAGCTCAGGTGAAGCATAAAATTCTGGTCACTTAACTAGCGTTCTTTTGCTGCTCGGTTACTAAATAAAACAGAGCTCGATTTCATAATCGGTTAATAGCTTAATAACGGGTTTTGACGATTGCTGCATATAATTATAGCTTAGAAGAAATGTTAAGTAGAAACAGGCTGTTAAATATTATATATACAGAAAATGTTGTAATCCTAAAAATATTTATATATTTGTGAAAATCAATATACAAAAAGGAATTATTTAAACGAAATGCAAAAAGGTGTTAATTGTAAACAAAGCTCTTGTATAACAAGAACCAAAATGTAAAATATAAGCGCAAGTAGGTACAATGAATTCTATGTACTTACAATTTGAAAATGTTTTGTGAAACAAAAATGAATACGTAAATCTTATGATTACCTTCCCCACTTTCATATTTGTATTTGCATCTATTTGCATGGAAATGAAAGCACTTTCGTTTGTTATTTCTATTTGGTCGCATTTAGGAATTGTTAAATTGCTCCTGTACACACTCTTCCTCGACAATTGTGCCGTTTGGTGAACGTATGTGATAGATGCCGCTTAATTTTTGCGTCACTTGGTGATGATGCTTTTGTTGTTGCTGTTGCTGTTGCTGCTGCTATCCAATTGGCAGCGCAGCACCGCCGCCTGCGCGTCGCAAGGGCGATATTGACACCAGCGGCACAGCAATGAGTGCGGTTGTTGACTGTTGACGCGTTGGTGTTGGTGTTGGCGTTGGCGTTGGTGTAGGTGTTGGTGTTGTTGGCGGCGGCGGCGGTGGTGGTGTGGCTGAAGGCGTTACTGTAAAGTGTTTTGTTGGCGTTGCCGACGTCGAGGCCGATGCCGACGATGCGGAAGTCGAAGTTGTCGTCGCGGTACCGGGCACACCGCCGCTCGCCGTTATTATGGATGTGTACGACGTGGACGTTGTTGCTGTCCCAGCCGTTAGGTTTGCCTGTCGTCAGGTGGTGCTCAGAAGCAATATTTCACGTTGTGGCGTATTCTGCAAAGCGTTTGCCGTCTTTAAGTGAATGCTGTGGGCGTTGTGTGATGGAATAGAGAGAGAGAGATTGAAATTATTTTCAGCGAATATTTTTTTTTATTATTTTTTCAAAAGTTAATTTGAAAATGTTGCTTAATATGCTTCAATAATTTTTAAAAACTAAAAACTCAGCGTAAACTAGTGTCAGAGATGGGTACGTAGTGTTCCTTAAAACCAGATCAAATTGGTGCTAACGAATCGAAACTCTAATAACTGTTGACGAAATGTTCATTCGATTAACTGACAATTTCAACTGATTGGATCTTCTCTGTGAACCCGTAGAGCTGATTAATTTTGTTGTACAATCCTATTGTTATATATCCTAGAAGAATTTGGGGTTTAAGCGCACGTCGGCGAGACATCATCTTATCAAGCCGGTGCTTTATATGGTGGCAAAATCTGACAATAATTAGAATAACTGATGAAACGGGTTTGAAGCCAAGAACCAATCAAGAACCTTTTCGCATTAGCCACTAAGAGTTACGTAGGAGATTTAGAAGTAAACTATTAGAGCTTCGGCAATATTCTCGAGACAATCGGATCTATGTAACCGGAAAGAACGCGAATTTATATCCGGGCAAAGATAGCCCTATTTTCAAAATTTTGTTTTTGAATGAGCGTCGTTTTCAAAAATTCCTCAACGAGAACTTTCACACTTTTATATCGCGTGAACGAATTTTCGAAGCATTTCGACAGGTCCAAATGCATCGTTCAAACGTTGAAAGAGTCGGAATTTGTAAAAAATAATCACAGCAAATAAATTTATATTTCTTTTTTTTTGAGTGAAATTTAAAAATCACTGTAAGGAAGATTAATATAACACTAAATCTATTCAAGGGACGTATCAGATAGCAACTGACAAAAATATATGTAAATGCACAGGTACAGAAATATAAGTAGCTACCAGCCTAGTATAAAAAATATATTAATATATACACACTATAAATAATAAAATATAATTCAAATACTCACTTATTGTCTTCCAGCGAGAATGTCTCCGACGAACCATGCGAGGCCACCGAAGTACCTGCAAGCGAACTTCGTATTGAGTGCGAGTCCTCGGGTACGTTTAGCGTTACTAGCATTTTTATTATTATATGTACGTATTTTTTAATTTTGTTTTGTAATTTAAGGCATTTGTCGGTGATGGGAGTTTTGTTGTTGTTGTTTATTGTATTGTTTAGAAAGAGGTTGTAATTGTTGCCAAAGTTGGTTTTGTTTTTGTTGTACATGAAAATGTGGTCGTTGTTGTCCAATGTTTTGCGTAACAGTAAACGAATTTAACATGAAATTTTCAGAATTTTCAATTTTGTTGTGCATGGATTTTAAATTTGTTTTCGATCCAATACGCGTTTTTTAATTTGATTTTTTTTTTTTTGAAATTTTCGTTTAGGGCCACATTTTGTAATATTTGTTTCAACCAAGCCAATATTGTTGTGAAATTATTTACAAAAGCGAAAAATACCAATTTTTATTAATAATTTATATGTAAAATGTTTGTTTGTATAAATTTGTTGCTTCAATAAATGTGTACAGAACTATTTTTTTGCAATAAATGGCGGATAGAATAAGATTTGTAATTTCATTTCATTAAATACATAGGAAAGTTTTGGCTGCAAGTGTGCGTGTATGTGGCGTTGTGCCTAGCTATATAAAGATTAAAATCGAAATTGGGAAGAATATGCGTCATTATGTTAGTAGTTGAGTGGGGTGTTAAGTATGCAAGTTGTTCATTCTATTTACTGTTATGCAGAGTTGACAAGCTAATTGACAAAATACGCAAGATTTCCGCTGAGCACCTAATCACATAAAAAAGTTTTCGAAAAATCGAAAATATGCTAGTTTATGTGCGTGCCGAGACCTCAACGCACTCACGAAATATTCAATTATTTACGACTTTATGAACAATAAACATTTTATGTAAATAAATATGAAATGCATTTTCGGACACGCTAAATATTCAAAAAATAAAATTATGTACACAAAAATTATGATTTCGTGCTCACAGCATACAAATTTGATAGTTTGGTAAAATGACACATTTTTTTGAGTTAAACAAATATAAAAATGCAATTAATAATTTCGAGCATAAACACAAACATGCTGAATAATTGATAAAAGAAAGAAGAAAAAAATTGCTGAAAGATTTGTTAGATATAAGTATGTATTTTTAATAAATTTCATAAAATAAAAGTTCGAAATATTAATTTTCGCAAAAACAAAATATCATTCCTTTGGAAGAACGGTTTAAGAAATTTATAAAAAAAATTTAAAAAAAAAAATATTAAAATAAAATAATAATAAATAAAGAAATAAAAACTTAGACAAAAAAGTTGCATATAAGTTTGGCTTATACCACTAACCACTAACTTTTATTTATATTTATAACAAAATTTTTAACCCCAAGTTAATAAAGCTGTCAAAAAGAATTGAAAATAAGCCGCCAAATAAACTTTTTTAAACACAGAAGACAACTAAGCAAACAAACTTTAGCAAATGGTCGCTAAGGTGAAGTCATTAGAACGGCTGTTTCAAGTAAACTTACGATTTTCACCAAAAAAAAAAATGTTTCTGTGATCAAAAATCCTCTGTAGCACTAACATTTTAATGTATTACATGTAAATTTGACTTTTGCTGTTAGTAAGTTTGTCAAACCGTTGTTTCTATTGCACATTGTGGCTCTAAAAATCGCAAACAAACGCTGTTTTCGGAATTCACAAAAATGTAATTTGTGTCCAGTCACCCCAACCAAGCTATAGTTAGCGAAAAAATCATAATTTTAAAAAATAAATTATTTTTATTTATTTAATATATATTTTTTTTCAAAACTTATTTAACAATTATGTTTATTTAAATTTCAGTACATTTTTTTTAACCGCTAAAACACGCTACACTGCAAGGTATGAATTGCGTAGACTTTCAACCAATTTGCACAAATATATATAAGCATCTGTATATATTTCTATAAAAATTCTTTAACTTTTAAACCACTTTTTGCAAGTTATTGATTCCAGGCGTACAAAAAGCGCTAACTAATTAAATGACATCGTAAATGCAAAAAATTATATATTTTTTTATATAATTTCACATATATAGTAGGTATATATGTATGTATATAGATAAAGTACATAGTTGTAAATAAATATCATGGTACAGGTATCGCATTGTAAGCATAATTTATAAATATATAAGTATTTGTCTACAAGACAGTACATGTACATAGGAATAAAATAGGAATTACAAGTTTATGTTATAAGCATAATGAATAGACCTACAAACGTACATATGTATACGTATGTGGCTGAAATTATGGACTTCGAAGTTAGAAAACAGTTAGAAAATAAAAGTTGTGCTGGTGACTAACAATTTTAAATATTTCAGAAAATTTTTCATGGACGTATAAAATTTTAGCTTTGCGTACAAACAATACGGTATTCTGGAACAAAAATGGGAGTTTAGTGAAATTTGTAAAGAAAAAATATTTATTTTATTAAATATTGAATAAATTTCATTCAAAACAAAGAAAAACGAAATAAATAAATAAAAAAATTAAAAAGAAAATGATAATTTTTAATTAATTTTTCGCTTTTTTTTTTATCTGCAAAGCATAGAAACTTTATCACTATTGTTTGTGCGTAACTAAAAAAAAAAAGCGGTCAAAATGTGTAAAAATATCTTTGTCTGGTGACTTGTATTTTAAAAGAAAAATTTCCGAAATTTGCACGGTATTAAGATGGATCTTAAATGAGTTCTCACCATTTGCTCAGGTAAATGCAAATTTATTAGGGACTCCCAACTTTTGGCAATATAATATATTGAATATGTAAAAAAGTAGCTAACCTCAAAATAAATTTTGCATTCTCGAACTACATATATTATAAATAAATAACACCACATCGATCTTCTTTGAAATTATTTGTGCGAAATTATAAACTTTCCAGCAAAACTTTTTAGCAAAAACTCATTTAAGCGCGTAATATTAATTACGTATGTAATTATTATATAATGTTTAACTGTATCTCTAAGAAACCAAGCTAAATAATACAGCTCGTATTTTAGTAAAATATTCAGTACCATTTTTCACTGAGAAAATTCCATAGAAAAATATGTAAATACTGTATTAAGGGAATGTTCACAATGAGAAATAATAAGAGTAAGATAAGAATGACAAAAGGCATAAGAATATAATTGAGGAGAGATTCTAAAGTTTACATATACATATTGGGAAATTATAAAATTTAACAAATTATTTATATATCTTTTCTTTTGCAATGGCAATTTGTTATAAAGTATACACTCTTAGCAGTACATGTGCTTAGCAAAAAGGCAAGCTACAATATGGAAAATAAAATGTTTAATGCTACTACAATTCAATGCTAGGAGTTATATAATGAATTTCGCTATATAATTGTATGTATTATAGACTGAATATAGTGAATGCGGTACACAACAATGACATTATGTACTGGCGATAACAGCGGATGGAACACTTTTTAACAGCTGTTAAGTTAATTATATTTTTAACAGCTATTAGTTGTATGCTGTATATTTTACAATTGTAGAAGAGTTTTATAATTAATTTTTGACAATAGGAGAATTCAATTAAATGTGGAAATATATGCAGAAATTGCATAATTCCAATACACAAATTTATTATGCTAAAAAATATAACAAAATTTCATGTCGATTTTGAAACAACATTTTTAAACTAGAGAATAAGCAACGCTACATATTTAATAGTTGTGCGCTAAAATTTTACTATTTTAGGTGATCAGTACAGTTTGTAAGAAATTAAATTTATAACGAAAATAAAAACGTAGAATCTTGCCCAAAAGTTTTTTTGAAAATTGTATAAGCTGTATACTGGATTTTGGCGTATTTACTATATTCAGCCTACAAATATGCAACCCTTTTCTAAAGCATTTTTTAAACAAAAAATATAAATGCTATAAATTTTTTTATATGTATTTTAAAGATGCAACAGCATTACATTATTATCGAATATTTTAAGCTTAAGTCTAGTTAAATTGGCATATTGTATAATAACTACATACATATTTATCTTTATTATATTTATTAATATGCTTATAAATACATATTTAGTGCGCTAGTAGTAAATGTGGAATTATTTTGTGTTTTTTCTTTTTTTTTCGATTATTTTATATTTTATAAATTTATAGCCGAGTATTTTGTACGCTTAGTTCATCGTCGTCAATGTCAGCATTTTCATTAAAGTCTGGCGGTAAATCAACAATGTTCGAATAGTCAACGTCAACGTCTGTATGATTTTGTAACGGTAACATTGTATGGCTGTAACTATAACTATTGCTGTGCCTATGTAAATGACTGTGGCTGTGGCTGTGATTGTGACCGTTATTGTAGGCATTGTTGTCAATGTCATTGTATAATTTATTGTTGGTGGTGACAACAAATCCATTACTATATAGTGAATAACTGCTAACAGCCGGTGAGGTGGCTAAACTAGTGATACTTCGATACGTTTTCATTGAATATGCATCACCTAGAAGAAGAATTGGGACGAAGATGGTGGAAACAATTTTGTGTGTGGTTGAGTGTGTATATGTTCATGGGTGAAGAAACAGAGAAAGAGAGAAAGTAAAGTAATCATCATAGCAATAATCATTCAACGGCAGTAATAATAATTATAATAAGTATAAGAATTTTATTAAATAATATATATTTATGTTTGTATGTATCAAAATTTGTTAAAACCAATTAAATGTTGATATGCTTACAGCTTTCGCTGTAAATGGGTTACAAAAGACAGACAGAGTAGGAGTGAGAGAGAGTAAAGAAACCAATGACAAAAATATATTTAATGCAAAAATGCTAAATTACAAGAATACACATAGTAGATATGGGCATAAAATTATGAAACTGAACTTCAAGTGAAGCTGTAGAAGTTGAACAAACGGGATTAAATAGTATATGTATGTATGTATGTAAGTAATAAGCTGTAGTAATGGATTTATTTGCGAGTAAGTAGTACCAGTATTCCACCAGCATTATTTTGTTTGGCAGTATGTATGTTTCGAATAGAATAACTGTACAAGTAATGTTTAATGTTATATGCACATATATTCAAAAGCTTAAAGTCGTGTTTTATTTTTATTAGTTAATAATTTACAACAAATTATGAGAAAACAGGTGTTAGTGCTGGTTTTTGTTTAGAATTTTGTTGGCAGTGCAACTTAACGGAATTTGAATTTCCGTCTTCATTTTAAAGAGAAAATAACTGTAACTATAAAATATATTAACTTTTATCTAATCGAGAAGGATATACATATATGTATGTGTGTCTATTGCAATTGATGCTTTCTTACAAGCTGTATACATTTTCAACACATTTGTTCGTAAATATTTTTTTCTCAACGACCGAGATAAAAATAAAACACCACTCGTTTTTTGATATAATGACCACTTTAAAGTAATAACCGAGTTATAAAGTACCCACATATGGTTAATAGATTATTAGTAAAAGCTGATTTAAATAATAATAGCGTAGGCGAAAGTTATAACTAGTATATATTAGATAGAAAAGTAAATGATATGTAGTTTTACAAATTTTTTCTGTATAATAGATATATATATATATATATATATGCAAATATGAATTGCCACATTTTCAGCTAACAATTAAATACAGTTAACCTTATGAAATTAGCACATATGTACATATGTATATATAACATAACAGTTTTTTATATATAAACTTTAGTTCTTAAAATAACAATAAAAAGCAATGCAGAAATATGAAGCCAAATGAAGTTTTACACACATTTTTCAGAGGATTCAAAAAAATATTTTTTTTCTAATCACTAAAGCTAAAAGATTCTGAACGCAAAAACAGCAAGATTGTTGGTATGCGTCGCCAAAGGCCTATAAAACGGAACCGAGTAACATTGCTATTGTTTGGGCATACAACACTCAACAAATATTTTTGGCTCGAGTGATGACAGTCTCTAGCGCGTCTGTGTTGGAAACAGGGACGCAGAGTTCTTTCCCAGAAACTTTCTAATGTACTGTGAAGAAAACCCTAATATGCCAAGTATTTTCTGGGAAAAAACTTCTCATAAAGTTCAAAACTTGCTTAAACAATTAAATTTTTTGCTTTAAATAATAATTGCCACGGGAAATATTAACCCACTGACAAGAAAAACAGCTTATTAAACCACAATAATTAGTTCAATAGCTTGCAAAATATTAAAATGTTCAAAAAAGAAGAAACCTAACCCTAATGAGCACCTTTAATATAGATTTTAGAAATATGAATCATACTTAAGTTATGAATGAAATCGTTTAAAAATAGATTTTTAATTGACTCTACTACAATGATAACTATGTGTTAACTTTTCAATCACTTTTTATAGCCACTAACGTCACGTCCACTGTATTCATGTTTAACCTTCAAATTTTATCAATTCAAATATACAATAAAAATCATAAATATTTACTTATGACACAACTTTATTTGATTTTTCAATATTGATAACGATAATTAGGCGAAATTATAGCGAAAAATAAACAAAGAACGAAGGAAAGGTATGAGTGGCAAAAGTGGTTTGAAGTAAAGCAATTTGATTTGACAAGCAAAACTCAGCAAAAATGCATTGCATCAAATGTAAACATATAAGAAATAAGCAAACTTTAGTAAAGAAATATGTTTAAATATAGCAATTAAAAATGCGATTATCATACGAATAACACAAATAAGTAGTGATTAAATTTTAAATAAGCAAAAATAAATGTGTAATGAATAACTTGCGGACACTGGTGCATGCACCAACACTCGGGCGCTTTGTTTGCCGGGCCATGCTAATTTTATATTACACAAGTAATCTATGGGCAATTGTTATCATCATGCCAATGGAAGTGTAAAATATTAAAATAAATGCTATTAAATATGTCATAAAAGTGAAGACATATATTATTATTTCATAATAAATAAGTGGGCAAACAAAGCGAAATAAAGTAATAAGTAATATACAGAAATAGTAAATAAGATGCAGTCTACATTAAGTAGTATGTACAACGTAACTATTTTATTATATATATACACACATATGTACACTTGTAGAAGCATTTCAGACAATATTGATTGTTATTAATTAGCTGTTAGCTTTCTAAGCCTCTGCGTGCCTTAACAACCACAAAGTACGCGTCTTACTTCAAATTAGACTCCTCTAAAGCATTATTTGTAGGCAATAACAATAAGAAACTTTAAAATCTGCACATGGCATATTAAATAAGAAAGAAACTGTCTTCTAATTGCTTTCCGCAATCTGCTCTAATTCGTTCCACACACTCTTTCTTCCATTTATGTTATAATGAGGGTGAGAAAAACGCGTTTATTAAAAGCTTGTTTGCCAAATAGCTTCAGTCTACGTATAAAATTTTTAATTTTTTGTGCAATAAGTCTCCTCGTTTGTTTATATTACACCACGAAATATTACGGCATAGAAGATAGCAACAGTAAATATGAGTTAAGTTATTTCGGTGTCTTCAAATAATAAATATTTAACGGTAACACCTTTTATATAAAAACAAACGGAGTCACTGGCCATTTAAGATGAACAAAGACCACACGCTTTTATAGCAAAAAATGATCTTTCGATTCACTTTGCACTTACAATGTTATATTTACAAACAAATTTCAGTATCTACAAATATATTTATGGTACTTTAAATCTAAATTTAAATGTACAAACTAATTATTTATATATAATTTACATAAGCATGCAAAATATGGTTAATATAAGAGACTTTTATAAGCAAGCTGGCACCACACAGTGTAATGTTTGGAGTGAATTGTAAAGCGAAGTAGTAGATATTCTATTAGTACGTATGGATGGATGTACACACATAATTAAGAGCAATGGATTAAATGAAGTTTTAAAATATAAATTTTGACATATTTCACATATATATAAATATGGAAGTTCTTTTCACATATATACAAATATGTAGATATAATACTTTTTTAAACACAAAATTAAATTTTTTACCAATTTCGTAAATTTTACAAACTTTAATTTAAGAAATCAAATACAAATGAAAGAAATTTGTATTTTCTTAAAATGCCTCAACTTATAAAAGTGCAGCAAATTATTTTCAAAACAGTTTAAAACTCCATTTTTAGTTTTTTGACAGACCCATTTTTATGTAGCAATGCATATATGCATAACATTAAAGGATTTTTATGGTATTATAGTGTGAGAGTATAGTAAACGAGTGATTAGCAGTGGTATTTAGTTAGGATAGTATAGAGATTGCAGATGGTAGAAAAAAAGAAATGAAAATCAACTGATACATGTGATCTGAAACTTACCGGTAGCGCATTCAGAGGTCTCATATGACATGGTTGATTGTACTTCTACTGCGTTTTGTTCAGATCTGAAAACGGAAGAACCAGATTTATTAATAATTGAAAGGTATTATAAACAAAACAAAAGTAATAAACAAATATATATGTTAAAATATTATAGTTTTTAGTGAAAAGATATTCACAAAATAATTTCAAAAGAAAAAGAATGTGAAAAATATAACAAATAATATTAAAATATTTAAAGAGACGTAAATTTTTTTTACACCATATTTCTAAATAAATATATCCAAGCTTTGCTTTGATCATCATATGTTTCAATGACTTCGGTGGAGCTTATGCGTTTTTATGCTAGTTAATGCGCCTAAGTGTATGCAATTTTTGCATATTTTGTATGTTTAATTTTTTTATATATTTTTTTTTTTTAGGAAAGGTAAGCATTTGTTTAGTTATATTCTTGACACCACAAAAGCTTAATGTTATTCCGAATAAAAATAATGAAGTTCTATTTTGCTAGTTAGTGCTAAATGTAGTGAATTATATATATATATATATATTTTTTTTTTGGCACGTAAAGGCGAATTAGAATTAAAAGCGTATAAATAATTTCTTTTTTTATAGAACAAGGATTATTGTTTTGTATTTAATATCATCTGTTAAGCTTATATAAGGGTTTTCATTCAACATAAGTTGTAAATTCAGCACAATATGAATTAACGTTGGCTGCAATATGAGTATTGGCTGCTGCGCTCAAATGTAGGCAATGTTTTATATTATAGTTTCTAACATATAAAAGCAAACGTTGCTTACTTTTAGGGAGCAAACACTTGATATAAATTAAAGGAAAAAACTAAAAAGATCAATACGTCCCTCTTTTGCACAGCACTTTTACACAAACAAATATTAAAGGGAAAATCCATACATTATTTGAAAAAATTCGCAGAAAACTGAATTAATTGACAACAACATTAAAATAATATTAATTAATTTCAGCACTCTTACCTCAATATCACATCAGTTATAACTTGTTTTTCTGTATCGGTATACTCGGAACGCCGTCGACCGATCTTTTTCTCAATATCCGCCTCCATGAATTGCCCTAACGGCCGAACTGGGAATTCATTCGCCTTTGCTGGTGGTGCCACATCCAATTTCAATTCTTTCAACTTTTTCAACATACGTTCGAGCGCCTCGATTACGTAGTCATCGTTGTAACCGAAATTCTTATGCAATTTCACTTGCAAATATTCGATAATTGAGTCCATATCTTTGAGACGTAACAATTCATGTTTGTGCAAATATAGTATGGTGACAGCCATAGCAGTGACGACACGTTCACCCTCCAACAGATAAATGTCCCACACGCGCAAAGCTAAACTATATGGTATCTGAAAATAGTCAAGTGGAAGTATGGAGTATAAAGAAAGTGTAGTAAACAAGTATTGAATATTAGCAATTTAAGTTGTATTTGTACGAAAACAAGTAAAATAACGAAAAAGAAAGTAAAAAGTGAATGGTGACTAAATACCAAATATGGTGCCAAGCCAAATTATTTAGACAATATGTATATTATTATTAATGATGTAATGTTTCTGTTTGATATTGGGTATTATTGTTTTACAAATACTCTTATTAGCTATACAATTAAATATCTTATGTAAAACGTGACAAAATTTAGTTACTGAGGGCATGACTTGTTAAAATAAACAGAAAAAACACAGACAACGATTTGAAAATTATCAATGCAATTAAAAGATAAGCACTAATACGGGTAAGCGGGGTAAAATAATTAAATTAAAATACAAAGAATACTTATGCATGCTTTTTAAATAAATCTTAATTATTTTTAGAAAACAAAGTTAATAAAAAAAAATTGAAGTAAGATAAATATTATAAAAACAAATAAAATTAATTAAAATTAGAGAAAAAATAGAGACTAATATGTGATTTAATAATTTTAATACGTATATCTCTTTAATTTGAATTTTTAATAGTTTGAATAACAAAATAGCAATAGAATAGTAAGAATTTATAAACTACTAAACTAATATTTTATAGTTTAAAAATAATTTTACTATACGCACCCGCTCCACGAAGATCACAAAGAACCATTTAATCGAGTATAGAATGGCATCGACATTGTGCTTCATGAAATGTTGATGCAATTTACGCATCATCTTCGACAATATTCGATCGTGGTGTTCAAGGAAGCGCGTCAATTTGGGGAAGCCCTCAATGAACAAGCCGTGCATGGCATATTTACGATCTATAATTAATTGATTTAACGCCCAAAATGCCTCCTCCTCCTGCATAAAGAGCAATAGCACACCGGCCAGACATGCCATACCCTGACAATAACCCAATTCTGGATTATATATACTATACGCATTTAGCACATTGAAGAGCGAGCATTGTTTAACGCTGTACCGTTGACGGTAGGCGACATTATCACGAAATTGCCGATTTACATCCGAATCGATTTGACGTACCTCGGTGGAGTATTTACGCGCCAATGCCAACATAGACGCATACTTATCTGGATTGGCCGCAATCAATTCGTCAACATTCAGCAATTTTTTCCACGCTGGCCAACGCATACGATCTGGTATACCTTTGAAGACACGTCGTCGTACTTTCTCATTATTGAGATTCCAATTGGCAAGCATTTTCATCCATTTCTTGTCGCGCTCCAATTCGATTTTGGTACGCTGCAGCTCCTGTGAGTCGCGGGTGTCGGGCAGGCGGGAATCGTGCATGAAGCCATATCTGTGCGAATAAAGAAGATAATACACTCACTGTGAGAAAATATATACGAGTATGTGTATAAATATATGCTTGTGGAAATGGATTTACTTTATAATAAGAAAACTTGTAAATGTTGCGAAGTAACAGGTATTTATTTACTGCTACATACGTATGTATGCGCTGGTATGCTATGTTTATGCTTAAAGGGTTCATTGTAAGAAAGTGTGGAATGTGGCACGGAAGCAAGATCGCAACGGTGGGAAACGAAAGAAGTGCACGACAGTGAAACAAGCCTTTTGCATTAATTTGCAAAAAAAAAAAATATATATATATATATAAAAATTATGTGCAAGATATTTGTTGTTGTTTTTGTACTTGTTACTCGTACTAGTCGTATATATGGCGAAATGCTGTGAGCGTGCAGGCGTCATTCTTTTCTTTATTATTTTCCAGCTGAAATTGCCTCAAGTGGCTTTGACTGCAACGTGAGGTAAAGGGTATAAAAACTAGCGCATTCGCACATGCAAAACATTGGCAAATTGCCCGGATATGTTTGCGGTGGCCAACTTATAATAACAATAGGAAATTATTGCTCCATAACAGCACTAAGGAGAGAAGAAAATGCATGGTTGCAAAAGTGCGAATTGGTACTTGGAAGGTGTCGTTATTCGCTTTTGAATTCCACAATACCATTTATGAATTTGTTTGTATGTAAGCAGAAATTTTGTTCTGTTTATCTTTCTTGTTAACATTTTTGTTGCATTTTCAATTGAGAATGTGCCGGGTGAATGAATTTTATTTCGATTTATTAATGCGTTTTTAATTACACTCCCGTCAATTGCTTTCGTGATAGTGCTTTTAAAGCGGCACTCACCCCCACCTCTGCACATTGTTGTGTACATAATTTGCATTCCTTGTGAAATGGAGGTCGAGTGTTGTCTTTCACCGACTTTTCAATGGGCAAAAAGGTCATCTCCTCTGTGTTGTATAATTGTGTCTATGTATGTTTTCACAAATTTTAGACTAAAGAAAGTATGCCTACATACATAAGTGAATGAAAATTATCGACAAGAATGGAAATGTGCGAATTTCTGAAGCACCCGTCATGAATCATCCAACAAAATGAGGAGTAAATTCGCGCTTATATGCATACACACATGTACAAGTACAAACAAATGAAATTTTAGGGGATATGTTTTTACCCAGTGACTTGCGAATAGTATTTTTAAGCTGAGGCATGTTTTCAACAGTTTTATATTCCTACGTATATAGGCGTAAATTGTGCGTACATGTAGATGTGTATAAAATTATTTATCAAGGCAAACCAATCAGACGATGTAACCTTTTTTGTTTCTATTCATTTGAATTCAATACTTATGGTGTTTTTAGTAAAATTTGCACATACATACATACATGTATATGCATTTTCTAAGTGCTATACAAACTGCGAAACTGCTGGATTTTTATAAATGCGTAGTTTGTGTGAATAAGACGTTAAAAGCAAGCACTTTACAAAGTGAATTTAATGGAATGTAATGGAATTACCCGGTCAATTCAAATCAAATCAAAATCGGTTCTTAACAATATTTGAAAAGTTTAGATTTTTTCTGTTTGCGATTTACATTTCTTAAAGAGAATTTAGGTTTTTAGCAAATAAGTTAATAAGTACGATTAATAAAAACACACTTCCTTTTCTCAAAAAACAAATGTGACTGCCGATATAGTGTACTTAGTAGGCCAAGTCTTGAAGACCATGACATTGTTAATAGTTTATTATCATTGAACAGGGAACTTTTGTACGCGAGCGCTTATATTTATTTTAATTGCAAATATGTACATATGTTCTAAGTTAAAAAAAAAACTATAAGTTGCACTCAAATATCCTGATTTCATTTCAAAAGCCAAAACAAAACCAACTAATTCAAAAGGCAGACACTTTCCAGTTCAACTAATTTGATAATAATTTATGCTCTTACGTATACTCACTTATCTGTAATATGGTAGAGCTCAAATGTGGGGTTCTCCCAAGGGTCGACCACATTCTTAGGATCCAAACCCAACGAGTAACGATTGAAAATCGCTTCACGTTCATCTGCTGCACGTTGTAACAACGCCTCTTGATCGTCGAGCGCCGCTATATTTTTGTTGCTGATATTATTGGTCATAAGCGGCACATTTGCCGCATCACCTCCAGCTGCCGCTGTTAAAACTGTTGTATCGCTACTTGTTGTTGTTATGGGCGTATTTGTTGTATGATTGCTAACAACGGGTGTGGAGGGAGGTAAGTTATTTATATTATTCAAATTGCTGTTACTTGTAATTGTAATATTATTGATGTTGGCGCTGTTGTTGTGATTGTGGTTATTGCTGTTACTGCTGATGATAGTGACACTATTGGTGTACACAGTTGAATTCATGGTTGCAAATTTTATTCTTATTCAATTATTTTTCAACTTGTATATTTTACTAGACAAGAAGCAATTGTGCGGGCGCTTAGCGATAGCCTGTGGCACTGAACTCTGAAGGCTGCTAAAAGTTAAGCTGCATGCGTTGGAATGACTGATTGTTGATGTGGTATTGGTTTTAACTTTATTATTTTTATTACAAAAATAATGTATCCCTGTACTTACTACCAGAGCACGATTTATTAATATTTGCAAATAATGTCTTAAATGCATCTGCTGTTATTCGGGTTCTTTGATAGAATTTGGCCATTGATGTCATTGTTTAACTTAAAATACACAAAGCTCACATTTTCATAGGAAATTTGTTAATAACACCGCCTGTAATTGTTTTACATTATTAATAAATATTTTTAACCCGTAAATCTTCACTGATAGCAGGTGTAAAGAGCTGACGCCCCCGCTTCGACATTAATAAGAGCAACGATTTGCTTTTTTAATCAGATCAGTGGAAGCTTTAAGAAAGCCACTGTAATTAATCAAAGAATTTTCATATATTCCATTAAGATTCGACTCTATTATAAATAGTATTCAGAAAGCAAACTTTTGAATATTTTAAGTATTTCTTATCGCTATAACTTCCTTTGCATATCTTAAATTATACTAGTTTATCCGTGAACAATACAAGCTCACACAAAAAAACACACGCACACATTCTTGGCCGTCATCAAAATTTCTCCTTTTTTGCTGAACAGCGTTTTTATTGCAGTAATTTCTCTAAATAATCTTTTATGCACTTATATTCACATTGGTCACACATTTACTGCAGTTTAATAAATATTTCCATATGTTTCGCTCATTTTACAATATATATTTAACTATATTTAATAATATTTACACAAAATTCCCAAAGAATCTAAAATTTTTATACTTTCCCCAGCGTAACAGAATCGAAAAAACCATTCGGAATCAGAGAATTCTTTGACAGCACTGACAGTTAAATAAGCGAATGACAGTAGAAATTCCTAAAAAAGAAGCAAAGGGAAACAAAAATTATCAGGGAAACATTTTTATCATATGGGATAAAATAATTCACCTTTACGACATTCTTATGAGTACTCTACTTAAAACTCTCCTTAATGTTATAAAAAAAAGAAAGAAAAAAAAAATGGTGGTGGTCAGCAATGAACCATTATTATTTATTATTATTTTATTCATTTCATTAATATAATTTTAATGTTATTTTTTGCATATTTTAATCAAGCAATGTTTGTTTTTACCTTTTCTTTTAAAAAGGTTGGCAACCCTCATTAAGCAGCCGGCATAAACTTATGTGCGCGTTAGTAGCACAGCATAGCAAATAATAAACAAAGTAAAATGAAGTAAATTTAAAAGGAATTATTTGATTATTCAGTTTTTATAAAACAAATTTTTTCAGATTAAGTGTTGATGGCTTGCTGGTGTATTTTCCGTACGAGTACATCTACCCGGAACAATATGCGTACATGCTGGAGTTGAAACGCACATTGGATGCGAAAGGGCACTGCCTGCTGGAGATGCCTTCGGGCACAGGCAAAACAGCCACACTATTGTCCTTAATTGTAGCATATATGACGGAGCATCCAGATGTTATACGGAAATTCATTTATTGTTCACGTACAGTACCGGAGATTGAAAAGGTTATTGCCGAGCTACAAAATCTGATGTCATACTACCAAAAGAATGCGCCTGAACCAACTGCCTTACTAGGTCTGGTACTAAGTTCACGTAAGAATATGTGCGTACACCCAGAAGTTAGTAGAGAACGTGAGGGCAAAGCGGTGGACGGAAAATGCTATGGCCTGACAGCCAGTTATATACGCGAACATCATGAGCTAGACCCTGAAAATACGCCAATATGTGAGGGTGTATTACAATAGCAACAATAGAAAAATAATTATAAAAATTAAACTTTCAACTGTATGTATTTTAGGTCAATACTATGAAGGTTTTACTTTGGAAGGAAAAGAATCCATGATGCCACCCGGTGTATATAGCATTGATGACCTCAAAGAATATGGACGCATGCGCAATTGGTGTCCATACTTTTTGGCACGTTTTGCTATAACACATGCACAGATAGTTGTTTACAGTTACCACTACTTGTTGGATCCTAAAATTGCTGAAGTTGTCTCCAAAGAGATGTGCAAACAGTGCTGCGTTGTTTTTGATGAGGCACATAATATTGACAATGTCTGCATTGATTCGATGAGCGTTAAAATCAATCGCCGTATTGTAGAACGTAGCACGAATGCGTTAAATAATCTACAAAAAATAGTACAGGAGTAAGTGCTTGCCAAAAATGAAACCATAGTTGGAAAAAATAAAAGAATTTATATTACAAATATCTCTTATTTTTTCAGTATGCGTGATGATGAAGCCAACCGACTCAATGACGAGTACCAACGTATGGTACAGGGTTTGAAGGATGCACAGGTGCAACGTGAAACCGATATGGTGATGGCCAATCCTGTATTACCTGCAGATGTATTGAAAGGTTTGTTTTAAATATTTTATAGCGTATAGAAAATGTGTGCATATCTTGTATAATTTACAGAGGTTGTACCCGGTAATATACGTAATGCCGATCATTTTCTCAGTTTTCTACGTCGTTTTGTAGAATATATTAAAACACGTCTACGCGTACATCATGTTGTGCAGGAATCACCTGCCGGTTTCCTTAAAGATGTGGCATCTAAAATTTGCATAGAACGTAAGCCATTGCGCTTTTGTGCCGAGCGTCTGGCTAGCTTGTTGAGAACACTAGAAATTACCGATATGACAGAGTATGGGGCGCTGACATTGGTAATGAAATAAAAACTAAATAAAATAAAGTGCACACTTTAACTTACAATTATGTTTTTTGCAGATTACACATTTTGCTACTTTAGTATCCACTTACACTAAGGGTTTCACAATCATTGTTGAACCTTTTGACGATAAAACACCGACCGTCATCAATCCTATACTGCATTTCAGTTGTTTGGATTCTTCTATAGCTATGGCGCCGATATTCAAACGCTTTCAGACAGTCGTAATAACCTCAGGTACACTTTCACCTATGGATATGTATCCAAAAATTTTGGATTTCGATCCTGTTATAATGAGTTCCTTTACAATGACGCTGGCACGTCCTTGCTTGCTGCCCATGGTAAAATATTCTTAATTAAATTTTATAAATTATGTAATGAAGGTTATTTCCTGTATTTATAGATTGTGTCCAAAGGTAATGACCAAGTGGCGATATCTTCAAAATTTGAAACTCGCGAAGATACAGCAGTTATAAGAAATTACGGCCAATTGCTTGTAGAGACGGCGAAAACAGTGCCAGATGGTGTTGTATGCTTTTTCACTTCCTACCTTTATCTCGAGTCTGTGGTTGCTTCATGGTATGATCAGGGTATTGTGGATACCTTACTGCGTTATAAGCTGTTATTTATTGAAACACAAGATAATGCGGAGACTAGCTATGCGTTAATGAACTATGTCAAGGTAAGTTTGTAGTTAAAATAACATATAAGAAGGTACATGACATTCATCCAGTATTTTATAGCTCGATAGAGATCAGAGGCATGCGGTCGTTACAAATTATTATTTTTTGAGTTAACAAAAATTAATTGTGAGTTAACAACTTCTCCAGATAGAGCGCTACGACAACCATTTGCTTTTTATTTTAGATTTCTATTTAGGTAATTAAAGTTGTATTGAAAAGGTTTGTTGTTTTTGTGTAAAATTTAGCTGAGTGTAGAGATTTGAAAACAATAATTTTGTGTTACGCTGCCGTTTCCCCGACAGTAGGCTTACATATTCGGAATGAATCTACATTCATATTCGAACAAGGCTCCAGGACTGTCACCTCAAACATTACCGAAAACTATCTTGATAATATTTTTTTGATGTTGCCACTACAAAAGCAATAACAGAATCCATTTATTTCTTCAATCTGATAAATTTTAAACACATTTACGTCGGGCTGTATCTTACTAGCTCCAAATATACTGCTATAAATAACTGTTAGCTGTACAAACCTATAATAACACCCTTGTGCTGTATTTTGCACTCGGGTATAAACTCATACACACACACCTTACTCACATAAATTTTCTTCAACCGAAGGCCTGTGACTGTGGCCGAGGCGCCATATTGCTTGCCGTTGCGCGTGGCAAAGTATCCGAGGGCGTTGATTTCGATCATCATTACGGACGTGCCGTACTCATGTTTGGTATACCCTACGTCTACACGCAATCACGCATACTGAAGGCACGCCTCGACTATCTGCGCGATCAATTTCAGATACGTGAAAATGATTTTCTCACATTCGATGCGATGCGTCATGCGGCACAGTGTGTGGGACGCGCTTTGCGTGGCAAAACCGACTATGGTATTATGATATTCGCCGATAAACGTTTCTCACGTCAAGATAAACGCGGCCGCTTGCCCAAATGGATACAGGAGCACTTGGTTGATAGTTTTTGTAATTTGAGCACAGAAGAGGCCATGCAATTGGCGCGACGTTGGTTACGGCGCATGGCGCAGCCGTTCACGCGTGAAGATCAACTGGGCATATCACTGCTGACTTTGGAGCAACTGGAGAACGCTGAGAAGGAGAAATTGGAGCGGCAGGCGCAAGGCAAAGAGGGTGTGGGCGGAGAGGTGATGGAGTTATAAGGCGCTGTACACGTAAATAAGAAACGATGAAATAAAATAAATATCGAAAAATAAAATTTTTGTAACTTCACTTACATTTTAATTCTGTATAAAGAGTTTGCTCAAAGCGGAAAGTTTCAACATATTGTTACGTTACATTAATGTGTGATTTAATAAAAAAAAGTGTGAAAAACCACATATGAATATTAAATAAAAATTTAAAAACATCAACCGCTCTCAGATAATTTGCAAATTATCATAAAAATCTGGACCAGTCTGCATGTGAGTTGCAATTGACTTCCGGTTAGCAGCGGCAAATAACTGGTTGCTTATTTTTAGGGTTTTTCATATTCTTTTGTAGTTGTGTTTACTCTCATTAATTTATTATTATCATTTTTTCTTTTTGCTGCAAGTTGAAATTTTGTTGTTGTTTTGCTGGTTGTTGTTGGTAATTTATTGCTCACACTGGTTTGCAGCGCTGTACCGAATACAGATTACAATCGGCAAATTAAGCGCAAGCAAAAGGTGTTAATGACATTGAACGTTTCCTACAATACCAATACCTTTACCTTTCCTTCCGTTCAATTTTTATGAGTAATTATAGATTTAAAATTTTTCGCTATAGAATATTTAGTCATTGACTTAGATCTATCTACAAACATTTTTTTTTTTCGTTTAATTTGAAACTTCCTTTCTAATTTATTTGCGGTTAAAAATTGTATATATTTTTTATATAGTTTTTGTGTATTTTTTTATAGTTTTTTTATACATTTTTACATTTTTTTATATTTATATATATTTATATATGTTTGTTTAAAACTTTTATATTTTTTTTTTGAATTTATTTTAAATATTTTTTTTTTTTTAATATTTTTTTAATTGTTTTTTTTTTATATATTTTTATGAATTTTTATACTTTTTTTATTTTTTTAATTTTAACTTTATTTTAGTCAAAAACTTTTTAAAATATTTTTATTGCTTAATATTGTATTTTAAATGTATTTTTATGCAATTCGAATAATAATTCGTGAAATTACAATTATGGAAGTAAACTCTCTTAACTTTGTACTAGATTTATTAAAAAAATTTATAGCATATTATTAGGGAATTTCTGCTATAACGATTATTGGCTATAACGTTGTATTGGGTTTCTATTTTTCCACAAAAAAAAGTATATTAAAAAGATTTGAAATCATAATGCGAAATATATTGTATAGAATTCTAATTAGTGCAGAATAGAATAACAAACAGTCTAGTGTAGAGTTTCATTAATTACACAGCACTTAATTTCTGACTTATTTGTTCTTATTAGTTCAATAGAAATAAAATCATGAACTTATTTATCTATTATGGAAATACATACATACACACTTACAAATATACTGCACAATATAAACTAAAATGTATTGTAATTAGAAGAAGTAGATTCTCCACTGACTCTTTCTCGTAAAAGCGTGCTAATTAACTCAATTTTTATAATTATCACAAAATTTGCGCCAATTATTGTGGTTTACATATAAGTGTGACTACTTTGCTGAGCATGGAATTTCAGTGAAACGATGACTCAGGCAACCAGCAAACATTTTATTTGAAAAGTATTCCAGAGCAAACGGTGAATTTTCGTTGAATTCTTTGGTTTTTTTCCTTTGATACAAATTTATCAAGCTTGTTGTAATAACTTTCTAAAGAAACAACTAATATTCAATGCTTAAAAAATTTGTAAAGCTTGTAAATGGAGCACACATATATTCGCATTAGATTACCGAGATTATATATAGTATATCGGGGCATTTATAAACAGACAGTGCGTATACGTAACTTTACGGGTAAGTGTAACAAAAACGATTATTATCGAATACAGTTTGATTTTTGCTGGATAAGCGAAATATCAATAGAGTAATACGGAGTAACAGTTAAGCTTTTAGTTTTGTAAATTAAATAAATAATTTTGATTGTTAATTAAAATGGCGAGTAAATTAATTACTTGTATTTTGCTACTTTTGCTACTTTTGCATTTTAATATATTTTTTATTCACCAAATTCACAATACTCAGAGAAGAACAAGAGGCTATTTTTGAAAAAATTAAAATGGATCAACGCAGTTATAAATCTTTCTTCATTTATTGAAAAGCCTAACGATTGGAAAATATTTGTGAGTTAAAAAAACGTTTTAACAATATTGCCTTTATAGGTAGATAAGTCTTTTATCTTAACTTAGCAGATTCAGCGCAAGTAAATGTTTGAAAGCGCGTTTGTAATTAATTTTCATTTAATGTATGTATGTATTTCAAACATAACTTTTTTTAAAACAAATTTTAATTTTTCCACCAAATAGTTTTTATAAAAGTTTTCATGCGTTGATATTAATTTGTTTTTCATTTAAGTAAATTTTAAATTTTGCATTATAGTTTAGAATCTTTAGCAGCAATTTTTAATTTTTATAACATTTGTGAATATCTTTATAATAATTACCAAGTCTTTGTTGCAGTTTTAATGGCTTGGTAACAATTTTAATTTTCGTAAAATAATTGGTACAGTTATAACAAAAATTAAATTTTTTTGTAGCATTTTTTATTTTTACTGAATTTTTTTAAGTTTTTATTATTATATGTTTTTAAATTTTTTGGTTTTTCGGTTTTTTATACATTCGTTTTCTTTTTTTCTTAATTTTTATTTATTGTTTTTTTTAAATATTTATTTTTATTTATTTTTATTATTTATTCATAACAAATTTAAATTTTTTCACTACAATTTTTTATTTTCACAAGTTTTATTTCTTTTAATTTTTTTAAATTTTGAAAAATTAAAAATTTGTGATATTAATATTAAATTTATTTCTAAAAATTTCCAATATTTCCATAACAATTTTTAATTTCGTCTGAGCTACCATTGGTGGCCCTGTGTCGTATGAGTAACATCACATCCTTTGAATGGAAAATTTGGTTGCTTATACGCACCTACACAATTCTTATATATTCGCTCTGCTGGAATTTATGTAAATAAAGCAAGGCAATCTTTCATTAGCTGGAATATTACAAATGAGTAACACTGGTCGGCTGAATATTTTACAAACATACACATGTATGTATATATATAATACTTCCTCTTGACAGGTTAACTGTAAGCTTTGTTGTTGTGCCTTGCGGTTTTAGTTACAATGAAAAGACTCACGCCAATTAAGCACAAAAGCAAAGCGCAAGTTGAAATTGTAACTAAAGCTGCGACCAACAACAAAGAAGCACGTGAAGCCCTGCGAGAGCCGTGAGCAAGCGCTGTGAGCGAATGACAACAGTCAATGACTCAGTGACCGCTGCGCTGACTAGTCCAACTTGGTAAGGAGATATGACATAGAATCGAATTTGCTAGCGGAACTTACCCCTCGGCATACATACACACATACATACATACAGTCATGCAAGCGAATGAGAGTGATTGAGTAGTAGTGGTGCTTTTATGCTGAACGCGCATGTGTGCATGTGTGTGTGCATAAGTTCGGTGAGCATTGAGCGTCTAACAGAATTTTGAGGAAAGAGCTTGATTTTGCAAAATACGCAAAATTATAGAGAAAAGAATCACAACAACAATAATAAGAATGGTAAATGGCGTACTAACTTTGAGCACATTAGCGTCGCACACTGAGTCTCAGTCGGTTTTGAGAGCGAAACATATCTTGTAGTCTTCGTACAAAACTAAACTCAATAGCTTCAACTAACTAAAGCATTAACAACAACAAAAATAAGTCAAAGTAAATGTAATTGAAACCGATACTGACACTGAGCAGCAAATCAGTTGCCGAATTGGCAACGATTCAAATGCAGAGCAATAACATAAAGCGCCGACAACTGCAGCTACAAACACATAAACGATAATTGAAGCAAATAACAACAACAACAAAAAAGCGAAAACACATACACACATGCAAAGATACATATGTACATATATGTATGTATGTTTGTGGCATATGTTCGCGCGGCCAGCAGCTACAGAGTAGAGGGCAACAACAGTAATAAGAAGCTAAAAAAGAACTTTCCGATTTTCATAATAAAAAGGTTTCAACTAAATGACGAGCCGTTTAGTCGGCTATCGATGCTGAGGAAAGTGAAACGCGACACGCCAAACGCCAAACAACATTCGTCAAACATTCTAAACGCGCCGCAACAAAGTTTATGAATAATGTGAAAAAACCCCACGAAACAAAAAGAAATATATACATAAGCATACAGTGTACGTGCGCGTAAGGAAACAAACGTAAATAAAGCTAAATATCAACTTGCAGCGCTTTAAAATTTAATAAATAAATACCAAACAACCATTTAAAGGCAGTGTGTGCGTTTCGTTTATCCACAAACTGCGACTAACCGATTTTCAAAGCAAAGTTAAGTTTTTTTTTGAATATAATTTCGAACTTCGCAAATATTGGAAAAAACCACTAAAATTTTAGTATTAACCAGAAAATTGCAAATATATATATATATATTAATTTTATGCAACACTCTAACAGTATTTTAAAAGTGAATATAATAGTTTTAGCATTTGTAGTTGCCAAATTCGCCAAATAATAATTAAATTTTTTCATACGAAAAATATTCCAAACAAATTTAAAAGTAAAAAAAAAAATATCAAAATGAAGCAGTTAAGTGAAACAGTGGGCCAACAGCAACAAAACGGCATTGCCACCATAAGTCAACAACAGCAACAGCAGCAGCAGCAATCAACTGCGTTACAGCGCCATTTTGCAGACGATTTGGCAAGTAACGGCGAACAGAAACAGCAGCAAACGCAGCAACAGCTGATGCATTCGCTGCCGAATAAAAATAGTATGCAGCTGACATTAACGGTAAATGGTAGTAACGGCAGTAGTAGTGATACAGGCAGCAGCAGCAGTAGCTTTCTGGCACAGAACGGCAAGAATGGTCGTGAAAATGGTGAGCATGTATTTGAAATATATATATTGTGTATTAGGAATGTTAATACCTTTATTATATGTATTATATATGTGTATGAATAGTGGTATGGGCATGTAGAGCGCATAAGCAAATACTAACTAAGACTTTTTAAGTGCAAAATAGGTGGAGGGAAATGAAAAAAAAATATTAACAATAAAAATGTTTAATTTTAATTGAAAAATTAACAACAACAAAAAATTAATTAATTAATTTTAAAAAAATTTATGAAAAAATTGTACACAAAAATAAAAAAAATTTAATCAAAAAACTAAACAAAAAATGTTTGCTTTAATTAAACCTCTTTTTCTTTGGAATTTTATCAAAGTTTTTAATGGTTTTAATGCAATAAGTATTTTTACCCATCTAATAGCTGGTAATAATTTTCAAACGCAAATAAAGTGTTTTCTGTATTTTTTTTTACTTTAAAGTACTATTTAATTTCCTGTCCCCACGCCAGAACTCTTCTTTCCATTCCCTGCCCAAGGTATCTGCCTATTTGGTATCTTATTAACTTATATTACAGGTCATAGACTCATGTACTTTCATTGTTATATTTTGCTTTGTGTCAGAGATTTAAAATTTTTTAAATTTTAATTTTAAATTTCGGTTTTAACGAAGTATATGGTATAAAGTCTACCGAAAGGTTAAAAATCCGTATGTTAGGTATATGAGGGCTAGGGGTAGTATTTATCCGATTTTTCTCATTTCTTACACTAGATCACATTCTTATCGTGGATAGATAGGCCTCCAATTTTATTATGATATTTTACAGATTTACCGTTATATATGATATAAAGTCTACCGGAAGGTTGAAAATACGTCAATTAGGCATATGGGGGCTGGGGGTAGTATTTAACCCATTTTCACCATTTTTGATGCCTGAGTACGCTATTCTCATGGAAAGATAGGCCTCCAATTTCATTACAATATCTTACAGATTTCCCGATGTTTTCGATAAAAAGTCAGATAGAGGCACTGAGGTACTAATATTTGGTATCTGGTGGCTTGAAAAGTTATAATATGATTTCGTCTATTTTTACGCATATGATGACAGATCCTGAAGGTACTATTTGTACAAAGTTTGATTTTCATATCTTAATTCCTGCTCGATTTATCTACTTTAAAGTGAAAGAATCAAATGAAACTTAAAATTGTGGTATATGAGAAGTAGGCGTGGCTTTTATTGGATTTCATCCATTTTCGCAATGTAATATAAATGAATGCAAATATAATGTCACACACTAAATGTTTTTCAATCGGTTAACGGGTTCTTGAGATAGGATATCTCCTAAAAGTGGGCGGTGCCACGCGCGTCATCAAAACTTTACACGAATTCCTATGTAATCCTTCCGTATCACATTTGCTGCAAGATTTAATGTTTCTGACGTGTTCCTTCAGCGAGTTAGCGCACTTTTAGTAGTTTTCAACATAACTTTTGTATGGGAGGTGGGCGTGGTTATTATCCGATTTCACTCATTTTCTCAGTATATGAGGAGATGCTAGAAGAACTTACTCGGAGCAAGTTTGATTGATATATCTCTAACGGTTGAGATATATATATTAAACCTATTAGGGGGCGGGCCATAGCCAGTTTTACAAAAATTTTTGCCCACAGATGCCCCACCCTACTAGGATCCTCTATACCAAATAACACGTTTATACCTTAATTTGCTGCTTAGTTATAGCACTTTATCCGTTTTCCATTAGTTATCGCTTGCGCGGACGGACGGACGGATGGACGGACTCACTCGGGTCAAATCCGATTCACTCGGATTTCAACTCGTCTTTTCATCTTGATCATTATATATATATATATATGTCTACATCTAACTCGATTAGTTCTAGGTGTTACAAACAATCGTTAGGTGAACAAAACTAATATACTCTGTAGCAACATGTTGCGAGAGTATAAAAATAGGTTACTTGGTATATTATGCAGTTCACTTTTCCTCTTAGCCCCCATATACCGCATATAAGTTTCTCATCCCACCACTTAACTTTGTACTATATATTTTAGAAAAATTGGTAGATATGCTAAAATTGAATTTATTATCATTGTAAGCGTTATAGATAACATATTGTTAAATATCGCACAACTTTGAAAGATCCTTAATATATATAAAAGAATGTAGTGAAGATAAATGGTGTTTTTAGAGTCGTAGAATTTTTTTCAAATTAAACAAAAATAATAATTAATGCAAGGTTAAATATTTCGCTTTAATAATTCGCGAGATGCAAATGGCTACCGCGACTGTGGCTCCACTAATGGAGCCCATTCTATTGGTCCACTTTTTAATTTTATATCACTTTTCCACCACGGTCGGTAGCTGGTTCCTTAGCATAGAACCAAAGCTGATGCTGATGCTAATAAAGTGACGGTTTCGAACGCTTCACGTCTGATTGCGCTGTCCTGCTGGAACTACGAGGGCGGGTCAATAAGTCCGTGACTTTTTGAATTTCTGACCTCTTTACTGAAAAAACAACACTACTCCCGTCAACAGGCATCTGTCAGTTGACTCCTGTCAAAATTTGAACTTGCTGCGTCAGTTAGTTTGTGTTTGACAGCTATCTTTATCAAACTACCCACTAATTTGAGGAGAAAATGGAAAAAAGTGAATTTCGTGTGCTTATTAAGCATTATTTTTTGCGAAAAAAAACCATTACAGAGACCAAGGCTAAGCTTGATAAATACTATGGGGACTCTGCACCATCGATATCTATGGTAAAAAAGTGGTTTACTGAATTTCGTTGTGGCCGTACAAGCACTGAAGATGCCGAACGTCCTGGACGCCCAGTTGAGGTCTCTACACCCGAAACAATCGAAAAAATTCACGATATGGTGTTGGCCGACCGATGATTGAACGTGCGAGAGATTGTGGAAGCCGTAGGGATCTCGCATGGCTCAGTGGTTTCAATTTTGAATGATCACTTGGGCATGAGAAAGCTTTCCGCAAGATGGGTGCCGCGTTTGCTCACAGTCGACCACAAACGCAATCGTATAACAACTTCACAGGAAGGTTTGGCGTTGTTTAATCGCAATATGAAGGAGTTTTTGCGCCGTTTTGTAACCGTGGACGAAACATGGATCCATCACAACACACCAGAGACCAAACAACAGTCAAAACAGTGGGTTTCTAAGGGTGAATCGGCTCCAAAGAAGGCCAAGGTGGGTTTGTCAGCCAATAAAGTTATGGCGACTGTTTTTTGGGATGCACACGGGATAATCCACATTGACTACCTTCAAAAGGGAAGAACAATCAATGGAGAATATTATGCCAACTTATTGGACCGATTTAATGACGATTTGAAGAAAAACCGACCTCATTTGGCCAAGAAAAAAGTTCTTTTCCACCAAGACAATGCAAGGGTGCACACATGTGCAGTTGCCATGGCAAAAATCCATGAATTGGGCTATGAATTGCTCCCTCATCCGCCCTATTCTCCAGATTTGGCTCCGAGTGACTACTTCTTGTTCCCAAACCTGAAGAAATGGCTTGGTGGAAAAAGATTTGTCTCCAATGATGAAGTCATCTCGCAAACAAAGGCCTATTTTGAGGACCTCGACAAAACATATTTTTTGGAAGGGATAAAAAAATTGGAGAAGCGTTGGACAAAGTGTATAGAGCTCAAGGGAGACTATGTTGAAAAATAAAATAATTTATTTATCAAAAAATCTACGTTTTATTCCAAAAGTACTTATTGACCCGCCCTCGTATATAGCACTTAGGCGAGTGATATTGTTGTTGGGAAGTAAAAAATAGCGTATTTTTTTCAAAAGTGTTCAACAGTAGTTTTTTTCCATGACTGTTTACCGTTGTGCCGGTGCGAGTCTTTGCTAAAATATACCAAAGATAAATGTCTAACACATGTGTTTACTTTGACAACTATTTGTGAATTTTTTTTGATAGCTATTGTTCTAAGAAATTCAGTGCCTCTAAAAAATGCACCCTTTATTATTGCCAAATGTTAAACATTTCAGTGCTTTTTCAAATGTGCCTGCTAAAATTATTTTCTACATGACTTCATACAAATCACAGATTATATTCAGTGTTTAATCAAGGCATTTTGTTGTGCTATTTAAATTCAATTGTTGCTATGGATCACAACAGTTGGTTTATGTTTAATGGCTCTACCTTATCATTTCTCAAATAGTAAATTGCAAAATAGTACTGCGTGAGGCGAGAGATAATTTGAACTTTTGTTCAAAGGTTATTTAATTTTACGTCGCTTTCACTTTATTATTTGGTTGCTCCAAATACAATTTAAGAACACAATAAAATTACGGAAATAGAACAATTGATGAGCGGGATCTATATCTATAGAGATCTATATAATATGTTTAATATATATTGATGGTCCTTGGCGTTTTACGGTAATAAAATATATAGTTGAAAATCGCAACAGCCATCGCGTTGAGAGTTTTTTTAATGCTTTCTTTCTCGAACGAAGCGACGAAGGACAATATTTGTATAAATTATTGGTTTTTCAAACACTTGAGATGACTTTAGTACTTCAAACAGGGTGGACATCAGCATACTCTGATTTTTGTGACGGAATGACATCTTTAGGGCCTTTAGGGCCATGCCATATCAAATAAAATTTTATTGAACTAACAAAATTTTCCTTTTACTCTCAGCTTATTAGAGAAACTGAAAAGGTTCGTGAACATTTAGAATTTGTTGTCTATTTACAGAGTAAGGAAAGATATTTCGTATTTAGTCAGTCTCATCTAGCTGCATCCTAAAGTTACAATGACAGCTGATTTTTTGCTTATTTTGCTTGCACTAACTGAAACAATTTTTAAAGCTGTCAAATCTAGCTAAAGAATGCACAAACAATAAATGTCAAAAGTTGACAGCGCGGTGCCAAAGAGAGTTATTATTATTATTATTATTGGTTATTCACATCTTCTAAGCGCTTCAAACAACTACAGTAAGGTTCTCATTATCTCAAATGACATATTTTGGTATATTTCAATTTCATAATTTTGACAGTTATTGCAGCTAAGTAAGAAAATGAACCATGTATTAGATTCGTTATTCATTTTAGTTATTTTGTTTTGTAAGCTTTTGGGGGCTGTCATGAGCAAGTATTTATGGGAAGTGCTACGAAAGCGACATTTTTCGGCTTCGGAAAATCTTCGGTAGTTGATATCTTATATAAGAATATATGAAATCAAATAAAAAAATACCTCAAAGGTTATCAGTCAAGGCATCTTACTTAAACCAAATAGATTTCTGAACGCCAACTGACACCAGCTGGAAGGTTAATAATAAAGTTATTGATATTACAATTCACTCGGAAGTTCCGCTTCAAAGCTTTCGCCTCGGCATTCAGTGCCTTTTACATAAAAACACACACTCTCATATTCAGCGACACTGGATAAAAAAAGCTTTTAAAGCGAAGGTCACACAAATGCAACGTTGTACAGTGCTATAAAATATGAAACCGTTATATAGGAAAATGTCATAATTCACCGTAAAATTGTAGGGTTGCAATGTGGTTAGTGCTTACGCACAGTTTTCCGATTGAGATGCACTGCACTGCCATATTCTATGTAAATATATATACGTGTATGTATATTCAATGTCAATTTAACACCATAAAATACCAAGATTAAATTTCATAACACAAAGGCCTTTCACACGACTTCGCCAAATGGTTGAAATCAATATCAATATGCACTTGTGGTTTATGTGCAATGTTCATTGCATACCGAATCTTACAGCGAACAATGGATACCTTTCATAACTAACAGAAATAACATTAGAATTGTGCGGTTCTAACTAATTCGAATGCCCATTAAATACTAAAAATTCTTAACAAATAAATTTAATGCAACTAACATTCCAGACATATGTATATATATGCGTATATTTATGATTATCCGTTTGTGCTTAATTGTGTACATAGGTTTCTATGTTGTACCGCCTCATAGAGGTGACCCTTTACCACATTACATGTTATGCACTCGCATCTATTTACATATAAACATACGTATGCGCTGATGAAATACCTTAGAAATGGTAGCAATTTGAATCATAAAAATAATCTCAAATTGCAGGCATTAAAATACCTAAGACACGTGTAATCGAAATACAACAACACAATAATTGGCAATTGAAGAGAGAGATTTAGTTGAGATTGTCAATTGGAAATCCAGGTTTACACATTTTTTTCAGTTATGCTTTACTTTAATTATTTTTATACAGATTGCACTAAAAATTTATATTTTCTAGTGGATTCAAAGTTTGTACAAGTTTTAAGCCAATTTTAAACATCTGATGGATGAGCATCTTCTCTGTGCGAAATCAAGTGCCACCATTAATAGAAAAAATGTTATACGTTTAGCTTTTTCCTCGAATATTATTTGCTAAAAACTTTGAAAAGTCGATTTCGAAATCGAATAGTTTGGAATTGGTTAATACTTTCATTGCAACGAAATTCGAACAGAAGTCTCTCTTATAGAACTATCGAGGTTTGAAATCTGGGTGAACTTTGAACTCTGAATAAATCTGGGTGGGTTTCCATGGCAACTTGTGGTCTGCTCTAGAATATCCGAGCTTTCATTTTCTTGGTTAATGTAACAACTTAGCAAACAGAGTCAGTCGCCGAATAGGTGTCGAAAGTATTTGAATTGCCTAGTGTTCGTTTGAAACTCGTTCGTTGGATTGAAAGAATATTATGAAGCACATGTTGTGCCTCAATATAGGAACCATCGATATTTTAATCTTTTATACCAATGCTTGGCTAAAAAAATATCGATATATTTTAGTTCTAATATTTTCTTAAAGCCATTCCTGCACCTAGGGTTGGGTAATAAATATCGCTATATAAAATGTCGGTATCTTTTCAGAAAATATGCACAGACATGTCGTTCTGCTTAATCTCGAAATTTTAATGTTTAGTAATTATTTCTGTGTATTTGTAAGATTTGTAACGTCTCGTATGAGGCTAGTTTTGTTCATTTTGAATATGAAGCATTTTCGAAATCTTTTGATTTTGCTCCATAATATTTATATACGAGGGCGGGTCAATAAGTCCGTGACTTTTTGAATTTCTGACCTCTTTACTGAAAAAACAACACTACTCCCGTCAACAGGCATCTGTCAGTTGACTCCTGTCAAAATTTGAACTTGCTGCGTCACTTAGTTTGTGTTTGACAGCTATCTTTATCAGACTACCCACTAATTTGAGGAGAAAATGGAAAAAAGTGAATTTCGTGTGCTTATTAAGCATTATTTTTTGCGAAAAAAAACCATTACCGAGACCAAGGCTAAGCTTGATAAATACTATGGGGACTCTGCACCATCGATATCTATGGTAAAAAAAGTGTTTTACTGAATTTCGTTGTGGCCGTACAAGCACTGAAGATGCCCAGTTGAGGTCTCTACACCCGAAACAATCGAAAAAATTCACGATATGGTGTTGGCCGACCGAAGATTGAAAGTGCGAGAGATTGTGGAAGCCGTAGGGATCTCGCATGGCTCAGTGGTTTCAATTTTGAATGATCACTTGGGCATGAGAAAGCTTTCCGCAAGATGGGTGCCGCGTTTGCTCACAGTCGACCACAAACGCAATCGTGTAACAACTTCACAGGAAGGTTTGGCGTTGTTTAATCGCAATATGGAGGAGTTTTTGCGCCGTTTTGTAACCGTGGACGAAACATGGATCCATCACAACACACCAGAGACCAAACAACAGTCAAAACAGTGGGTTTCTAAGGGTGAATCGGCGCCAAAGAAGGCCAAGGTGGGTTTATCAGCCAATAAAGTTATGGCGACTGTTTTTTGAGATGCACACGGGATGATCCACATTGACTACCTTCAAAAGGGAAGAACAATCAATGGAGAATATTATGCCAACTTATTGGACCGATATAATGACGATTTGAAGAAAAACCGACCTCATTTGGCCAAGAAAAAAGTTCTTTTCCACCAAGACAATGCAAGGGTGCACACATGTGCAGTTGCCATGGCAAAAATCCATGAATTGGGCTATGAATTGCTCCCTCATCCGCCCTATTCTCCAGATTTGGCTCCGAGTGACTACTTCTTGTTCCCAAACCTGAAGAAATGGCTTGGTGGAAAAAGATTTGTCTCCAATGATGAAGTCATCTCGCAAACAAAGGCCTATTTTGAGGAACTCGAAAAAACATATTTTTTGTTAGGGATAAAACTAATTGGTGTAGCGTTGGACTTAGTTTATAGAGCTCAAGGGAGACTATGTTGAAAAATTAAATAATTTATTTATCAAAAAATCTGCGTTTTATTCCAAAAGTCACGTACTTATTGACCCGCCCTCGTACATTTCGTAATGTATTTAACTAATTCCAATTTAATTAATTTTAGATGCGTGTTATATTTTCTCTACTCTAACCGCAATTACCTTGAGGTAAAAATATCGTTATATCGTTTTGTTGGCACATCCCTAACTCCACCACATTCGATGTCAACACGAATGCCGGATTTCCAAACCTATTAATACACCTCTTTTAATATTATTGAAGCATCAACTTAATCTCAGTTAATAAAATCTCAAATGTCCAACAAACTTACAGAAGATAACCAAATGGAAAACTGCTACATTGCAACTATAAATAATTATTAGTTCCTACCATAATATAAGGAAAATGTCACTGCTCTTTTTTAAATCTTTTTGGTCATTTAAGACTTGTATTTCTCACTCGTACGACTATTTTTCTCCTTGTTGTTTTAAAGTGATATTAAAAATGCTAGAATTCATATAATTTCTCTGCACATTTATTTCAAAATTTGCAAGAGAACTAATATAACAGGTATCACGCTGTAAGCGATTTAAATGTTTATAGTAATATACCTTTATTTATTAATGTTTCATTACTCTGAAATCAGCAAAAATACTCTAGGAAACTTTGACGGACTGTGAAGAAATTGACAATCGGTTGTTCCATCGAGCTTTGTTTACATTTGCTAAAGTGACGTCAGTATATCAGTTGATTTCAGTATCTTCAAACAGCAGTGGCATGAAAATATTTTAATGAAATTTGATTGCTCATAAAAATACAAATTCAAACAAGTAAGAAAGAGCCATATTCATCATGGATCAGATCAGTGACGCCATATTTTAGTTCCTTTATTTGCATAATTAATTATATCTTTAGCTATGAATTAAAGGTGCATCAAATATTTTAAGCAATAATAAAATCTTATCCAAATGGGTATTCTAAAATTGTTCGAAGCTTTTCTTCAAGCAATTATATATACATGCATACAACTTTATAAAATAAACTAATTTCCTAAATGTTGGTAAATATTTTTTTATAAATACTGCCAAACTACACGGCTAAACATTAATAAAAAACAAGTAAGAAAGGGTTAAGTTCGGGTGTAACCGAACATTTTATACTCTAGCAATGCCCAGGGATCAGAGGCGGGGATATGCTTTCAGGTGCTGGCATAACTTTATATTAAAAAATGTGGTGGAAGAATTCAACATTCATTATTTGAAGAAATTCTCAATGGATTGCAATCATATTTGGTATCTTATTAACTTATATTGCAGGTCATAGACTCATGTATTCTCATTGTTATATTTTGCTTTGTGTCAGAGATTTAAAAGTTTAAAATTTTAATTTTAAATTTCGGTTTTAGCGAAGTATATGGTATAAAGTCTACCGGAAGGTTGAAAATCCGTATGTTAAGTATATGGGGGCTAGGGGTAGTTTCCCATTTTTTACACCAGATCACATTATTATCATGGAAAGATAATCCTCCAATTTCAGTATGATATCTTACAGATTTAAGCTGCGTTTAAGTCGTTCTTGAAATGTGGGATTTCTCCTAAAAGTTGGCGGTGCAACGCCCATCATCAAAATTTTACACGAATTCCTATGCAATCCTTCCGTATCATATTTGCTGCAAGATTTAATGTTTCTAACGTATTCCTTCAGCGAGTTAGCGCAGTTTTAGTAGTTTTTAACATAACTTTTGTATGGGAGGTGGGCGTGGTTATTATCCGATTTCACTCATTTTCTCAATATATGAGGAGATGCTAGAAGAACTTACTCGGAGCAAGTTTGATTGATATAGCTCTAACGGTTGAGATATATATATTAAACCTATTAGGGGGCGGGCCATAGCCAGTTTTACAAAAAATTTTTCCCACAGATGCCCCACCCTACTAAGATACTCTATACCAAATAACACGTTTATACCTTAATTTGCTGCTTAGTTATAGCACTTTATCCGTTTTCCATTAGTTATCGCTTGCGCGGACGGACGGACGGACGGACGGACTCACTCGGGTCAAATCCGATTCACTCGGATTTCAACTCGTCTTTTCATCTTGATCATTATATATATATATATGTCTACATCTAACTCGATTAGTTCTAGGTGTTACAAACAACCGTTGGACGAACAAAACTAATATACTCTGTAGCAACATGTTGCGAGAGTATAAAAATAAAAAATAAATTTTATACAATATCAAATGAAAATTTTATATAAAAATGAGAAATAACAGCGTATAACACTTTCGAATACATACTTACAAATGCATATAATTATTGACTTAAGCTGCGTCTTCCAGTACAAAATGAAAAATAATAAACAACAATTACAATTATCTCATATTTGAATTGCTTTTTTGTAATTTTTTTCTTCATACCAGTTTAAATAACAAATAGAAAGGCCCGCTGATGCTGTGCGAAAAATCAATAAATCCGTAATTGACTTTGACATTGAAACAAAATAAGCAAGACATTAAACATTTTTAATTTTTGCAAGTAGCCACAATTATATACAAGCGTACGAAATCACACAAATATGTAGGTTTGTGTATGCGCATAGTTACAGAAACGGTAAAAACTTGCGCGTTAGCAATAAAAGAGCAAACAATCAAATTTTTACTGCCCGCTGTTAAATTAAAAGAAGACAATAGTAGAAATATTGAAGTATTTGAATGACTTGATGTTTCAATTTGCGTGTAAAAAGTGGCTGTGGTTGGAAAAGGGGAGTATAAGCTGGCGCATAGACAAGCGCGCGAGCAAATGATTGACAGCTTGAACAGTTATTTGTGGCGTTGCATGTGTTCGCGTGATTATATTGTGCTGATTATTTGCGCTTGGAAGAAAAATGCAAAGAAATCATAATCATTTTTTAATTAGACACTTCAAAAAAATTACATTTTTATTTTATTTTTGTTATAATTCTTCTTTTTTTTTCTTTTGCCAAATGAATGAGTGAACTACTTTTAACTTGTGGCGGACATGAAATTCTTTGAAGGTTAAATGTTGGACTTATTCACTCATATGTAACTACATAACTGTGTTGCTAGCATTTTGTTGTTGCTTATGTCGCTTGGTCTTATATATATTTCTTAACTTGTTTAACGCGCGCTTGAAATATATAGTTAACCATTTGTTGTTATTGGCTGCCAAGCAACAGCTGACGGCCGATTCGTTGTTGAACTTTTTATTACAATATTCTTTTTCGCATAGTTGTACCGCACAAATTGTTAATAAAATAACGTGCAGCTGAATGTCAGCCAGCCGCTGACTTTACTTTGGCTCTTTGGTTTGCTATCTTTTGCACTGCATTCTTGCAAACACATTGCCACATTTCTACAAACGTGATTTTTAGTGAATTCACATATGAATGATTGCGGTCAGTACTTGTGCGGCAATTAATTTCATTAAAATGCCTAGCAATTTTTTTTTTTTTGTTTTTTGTTGTAAAATACAGACAAGTACATAGGCTTGATTTCTATTTTGCAGGCGAATATTGTATTACAACAAATAGTCTTAAAACTAATAAGAATTTGACACTCACAAATTTTGTTGAATCACATTTTTATGGAAAAAATAAACACTTTCGCTTTAGAGAAAAATGCTTACATTGAAATTCATTTGAGCGCGGTCCGATAAGTACATAATCTACAAAGGAAAAACTAGAATTTTATAAAAATGGTGATTTGTTTCTAAGCAAAGTTTCCTTTCAGCCCAATACACTAGAAACAGTGATTATCAAACACCTTTGAGTGGCTTGAAAATAAGTTTTTTGTATGTCGGCAAAGTAGACCTCCGCCTTCAGCTAAAATTTCTGCCCGACGATCGGTGGAAGAGGGAGCTGTTCGTAGCCGAATCAAACAATTTGGCCTTGGTGACGGCGTAGGTGTGAACTAATGCGTTGTAATGGTGGAGGGGACCTTTTTCTCCCTCAAAACTGGCCGTTTTCTCTGTAATTCGGCATCAAATCGGCACAATAAATCAGCATAGTAGGCCCTGTGACCATTCCGGAAAATGGTGGCCATCACCTTTCCGACCGATTGCAGGACACTGTTTTCGATTCTTTCTAGATCTCTTGTGTGGATCAGTGGATTAATGTTTTGTCGGCGGTCACGAAACGACGCAGAAACACCTTCAGATTGCGCTTAAACAGCGTGAAAGACTGCTGTGAAGTTGTTTTCCGATTACGCTTGTTGTTCGGAGTGTGCAAACGTGGTACCAAACACGCCGACAGCTTTCTCGTGCCTAATATTTCAAAAACAGGAAACAAATCATCGACCGATATTGCTCTTTTGCCATTTTTCTAAATCTAAAACCAAACTACGGCTACGATTTGGCTGAATGTTTGACAGTAGCCGTCTACGATGGTACACGAAGGTAAATTTCTCTTGCGTTAGGGGCGCCATCAAGCGGTGAGCCTAAGTACTTATTGGACTGACATCGTATTTACTTTTTTTCGAACGAAAAATTAATTGTAATTATTTTCTTCTATATTACATTTTTCACTTTATAGAAGTCTCTTCTCATTTCTTAATAGAATCGAGGAGAATTATATTTTTTTCAACGCATTTATTCTATTTTACCTTCGATTTTTTCGAAAACGCGTGGAAAGTGAAGCTTAATGAATTTAAATTTTAATTGCACATTTAGCTTACTTACGTAATTTACTATGTATGAAAACAATTAAGTAATAAATGTGTAATAATCGCCTTTAATCAGCCTTTTCCTGAATCAATGAATTGAAATACTCACATATCCATATAAATTATTGGTAATACGAGTATTTTGTTGTTGTAATTTTAACAAACCAATTTTTGCGCTACAAACACCTGCTGATTTCATTTAAATAGCTATTTAATAGCTGATTTTCCCACACCCTTTCGAAATCCTATTGCTCCAACGATTAACACTAGTTAACAAAAATATGTTCTTTTACACTTTGCTTATGACAAAAAGTTCAGAATGGACAATAATGATTTTTATAACGATATTTGTACGATCTTTTTATATTTCCTTTTTGTTCAAAAAAAATCTATTTTTAATAGTTCTCGGCAAAACTGCGTTGTCTGATACTAATTTTTAGATTATATTTGTTCTTCAAATAAAAATAAGATCCAACAATAAAGAGTTGTCAAAGCTTTTACATTGCAAATTTATTCCAAATTTATATATTTCCATGCGAGAATGATAGGAATTGAAATTATGACAATTATCTCAATCTCAATCGCTCCATTATTTTTTTGGAATGCTTCTGACTAATAAATGCTTAGACCGTAATGTCATTTTGGACGAAAAACCGAGAATACTTCTGTTCCCAATTGCTATGTTTTTCCATACGTTTTTTCTATATTACCACTACTCATTCTTACGCTCGTGACGTAACGTGCCGCAAACTTTTGAATCGTTTACTTTTGGAAGGGTTTACGAATTATTAGGTTTATTATATTACGAAGGAACTATTTTATTAGACTAGTGTAATTAATTCTGGAGTTTCCCCAACCGCATTTCTGACATATAAAATCAAAATACGGGCACACATTACGAGCAAATCCATTCACACATTGCATATTATAGATTTGTTTACATCCGCATATAGTATTTGTTATGATTTCATTATTAAACACACAATAATTGCATTAGCCTTTTGTATAAATGAATAATAATGGTATGTGTTTTTTTGAATTTTTTGCGCGTTATATTTACATTATATTACTTTTATCTGTTCAACTTTCCACTAAGTTAAGTGGAACACGTGTTAACATAAAACACATTTTGAAATGTTCACATTAAATCATAAAACTTCTGGGCATCTTTAAAGTGTTTAAGCCGCATTTCTGAGAGTTGACAAATGCAACTGTTGTCTAACTAATTCGCACATTTATCGAAATATATTCTAAATAACTGTTTTGAATGTGTGAATCTTGAATGTATATGGAAATATGTAGTAGGAATGTTTTTTTATGTAATTTAGTCATGTATTTATGTAATTTATGTAATATGGCCATTATGTAATGGCCAAGTACTGCAATTCCTAAGCTCTAATTGGGTGGTTTTCTATGTGAAATTTTCAATAAATTTCTTTTCTTTTCCAAAGTCCGAAGAATTTGCTCAATATAAGCCAATTTCATAAAAACCAAAGTCTGTTAAATGCTGTCAAATTGCTTTCGTAACATCATATAACGGTAAATATTGCTCACCCACTCTGTTGTTCAACGTTGTGTTCAACCAGTAATGAAAATAAAAATTCGTATGTCTACAAGTACATATTCTCTGTTATATATGTACATACACTTACGCATTTCAGCACTACGCGACCTTCTATGCAACTTTAGAGTTATAAAAAAAACATCGAGTTTGAAGAAATATGCAATATTCTCTTATTCTTATTATTTGTCGAGAATTTTCAATTGTTCGAATGCGCATTTATTTGCATTAAAACTGAACGATTTCACCATCCGCTGTATATTTGCAAGGTATTAGCATATGTATTTCTCAAAAAAAAAAAAAAAAAAACAGAAAAGGAATTTGTATTTATGTATGTACATATCATACACATACATATGTAATGCTAATAGTTCGAAAATCTGGTTTATTTGTAAAACAAATTTTCATAAATTTTTTGGAATGATTTAAAAGTTTTGTTTCATTGCATATTTGATTTTTGTTTGAAAAGGTAGCAAATATACTAATAATAATAATGCATATTCTAAATAAGAGCATGGACACTTGCATTAAGCTGAGAGAGATAGAAATTGAGATTACGACAGCTTCGTTCCGTTACAATCTTTGGTGACCCTTTGACAGAAAATTACTAGTATGTGACGTCATAAATGAAAGAAAGTGAGGCTTTATTTACAATTACTATTAAAGTTTGATACTTTATGACAGAGCATGTCGGAATTTTCACCTTTTCTCATTCTTGCGTAATATCCAAATTACTAAGTGCTGTCGAAAAATTATCGAAATAATTTCAAAATAATCGTCTATGTGCTGTTAATATTATTTTTTGCTAGTTATGTAACCCACATAAGAAAAAAATGTATTTTTAAATTATGTTCTTGTTTTATTTACTTGTTTATTTTTTTTTTGGTATATTTTGATTTCAAAAACTTTCCGAGTAAGCACAAGATTATATTATAGATAATAGTACATCTTTTAGCATAGCACAGGTAATTTATATAGACAATTTATCATAAAGAGTGCTCTATATTATTTACTATATTTTTTGTGGTAATCATTATAGATAATCATTATATGATATTGATACAATCAATTTATATAGACAATTTATCATAAAGAGTGCTCTATATTATTTACTATATTTTTTGTGGTAATCATTATAGAAATCATTATATGATATTGATACAATCAATATAAATTCATAAAAGCTTTCCATATATTTTTCGCGAAAAAAATACAAAATTTAAAAATTTTCGTTATATATTAATTTAATCTGAGAAAATTATATTAATTAATAATAAAGAGATAATACATGAGAGAATATAATTTATTTATCTGCGGGAATTTCTGCTTCAGGATTGACCGCCATAATTTTTTTATTAGAGAAAAGCTGCTTTATTTATTAGTAAACTATTCCACAAATTATTTAACATAATAAGTATATCATTTTTTCGAAAGACAAGACGAACAAATGATTACTTGTGTTCATACATTCCTATCTATTTCACAATTAGTTTAGTAAACCCATACGAACGTTATAATAATTACATTTGTAATACAAATTTTCTCTCCTGCCATTACATACAAAACTTGGGCAGTTAATGACAATAGATATTTACAAAACATTTAAGTTGATTTCTTTAATTATTTTGTACTTGTATGGCTTCTATGAAAGGGTCATTGTTGCAATATTTTTTGTCAGAACAAGAATATGACAAACGAAATCAGGAATTGTGTGAATTTTGAGCTTAATTAGCGTGTCCAATCATAATTTCGATGGCTGCTGGCGATCCAAAAAGTATTATGTATATGCATTAGTTTTGAAAAATGATTGAAAACACAAAAACACGTGTTAGCGGTTTGCGGTTTCCGGATCAAAGTTCTTTACTAAATTGTAGTATAATTGTAATTTGAAATGTATTACTTAGCTATTTTATATTTTTATATGCACGTATGTATAAAAATACACCGATAACTGTTTTTAGTTGCGATTTTTGACAGTCTCTGTCGTAACATCTGATTGAAATCATTGCAATTAGCGCTAACTGTTTGATGATTGGTAGCTATTTGAACGTTTTAGAATTTTAATTTAAAAGGCGTATTATATTATACATAAGTAAATAATATTTTTATGTTTTATTTTTTTTCACTTATTATTATTTTTTCTTTTATTTTCATATTTTATTTTATTTTTTTTTTCTTCTTCTATTTAATACATATCTTTTAATTCCATTGTAATAGTTGATTTATTTATTTCCATTTTATTTTATTATTTATTTTCATTTATTTTATTTAATTTTATCACTTTTTACTCTAAACTAATTATTTTTTTTATGACAGTAATTTTTATTTAATAATATATTTTACATATTTTACATTTCATTATAATATTTTATTTATTTATTTTAATTTAATTTTATTATTTATTTAAATTAATTTTATTTCTTTTTACCACTTTTTGTTCTATTTTAATTAATATTATTACTATTATTTCATAATCTATATTTTTTTAATTTCGTTTTATTAGTTTTGTGCTCAATTTCGATTTCGTTCGCCTAAATCTTTTACACAACTTGTATTACTTACAACTTGTATATTTGTTTCTTTTTTATTCAACGTCTGATTGAATTCCAACACTGTCCTCCTCCCGCTACCAGTCACGAGCTTGCCAATTCCATGCATACTCATACGAGTATTAGATTTCTTAAGTGTATTTCCCTTTTGTTTATTTTTGTTCTGTTTTCTCTCCAAAGAGTTAAAGTTCTTTTCAGAAGTGAAAGTGATTGAAGTGTTTCATTTTGCTATTGTTGACTTCACTCAAGCGGACCTGCGTTGAGTAGTGTTGTTGCATTTTATGCTTAGTTAGTAAAATTTATTGATTTTTAATGTTATACAATTGTTTGATTGACTGAGTGTGTTTACTTTTGTTGACTTTGATCCATTACTGTTTGCTGGTTGACAGCTAATATTACACACCACCAAATGGGAATAAATTTAAAATAGGAATACAAAAATAGAAACGAGTTATATGGTGAGAATTTGGAAATTAATCGCTTTATTTGAAGAATATTTTCAATAAAGTAAAGAATAAAGAATGTCAGAATATAAGTGTCTAAAAAGTTGCTGATGAACTTAAAGCAGAATTAAAGTAAAGTGCCAAAGAAAGAGTAATGCACAATAAACGCAACGTGTGGCTGGTGTTATGCGAAAATGTACTGCATTAACATAACAACAACTACATAAATGAAATGGCAGCGATTTCATAAAATAAACCAGGCGCTTAAATTGGCTAAATCAAAGCTCTTCTGCCCCATTCCCACGCCGGCGCCTTGAGTGACAGCACGGATGCTGCAAATACTCGGAGCAAAAGCAATGTTGGCGTTTTATTTACAACGTCATAGCATTCTCCGACAGCAGCATTACAACACAACGAAATATGCACATATGTACATACATACACACATATCCGCTCAGTGTGCAATACAAATTCCCACCCTGTGCTTTATGCAGTGTTTACACTGGCGATATGAGAGTTCTGCTAGTTTGTACATTTATTTAACAGCAGACTTGTTGCTTCTCACCACCCAACCGGCGGTTAACAGTGTGCGGCGTCAAAATTATCTCTATACATACATGTACACCTATCTACACAATCAGCAGTGCTATTCTCTTCATTAGGATTTCTCTTTCGTTAGCAAGAAAGCTTTATTTTGAAATTTTTGAGCTTTGCTTGAGTTGTATGCCGCAACATGAAGGCAGTTTCCAAAAAAATTTTTTTTTTTTGTTTTATTTTTGTTTGTGATAATTTTGATTTGTGTTAGTGTTACCGCAGCGTCACGGCCAAAGAAATCTCACAAGAAAATTTAGTGCTTGACGGTATTTTAAAATGTAAAGTTGTCCAACAAACGCTCTCGCAGCTGAAAAATCATACCGTTGAATTGAAAATAAAATATAAGCGTTAAAAAGCTGCAACGGCAGTAACTTATGAGTGCTACGACGAGTACGTGAGTTGTGTGTGCGTACAAAATTCAGATTTAATTCGATTTGTGAGATTAAAGCGAGAAAAAGTAAAAATTAAAAATAAACGCTTGAAATTTGCAAATATTTGTATAAAAGGCAGCTACAACAGTTTGCACGCAGATAATTGCATTTTAATATTCATTGCATACACACACGCAAACTGCCGACAGCTCGCGCGTTGAACGGCGACCACAACGACCACAACGACCACAGTGACCACGACAATTGGCAACAACACATTAGTGCTGCCAGTGTTCAATGAATATTAGTACTTAAAATACATACATACAAATTTGTTTTTGTTTTGTTTTCAATTTTTTTTTTTAAGTGAAAATCACAATCATTAATAAATAAATGCAATAAATAAACAATAAACAATCAAAAAGGGCATTTAAAACAAGTGTAAAAAAGTGCAAATTAATAAAAATTAATTTTTACAACAAAATCTCAAAGTGATAATATACAATCACATACAACAATTTTCAACTAACAAGCTTCAAGCAATTTATTTGACGAGTACATTTCATCAAAAACAAACAAAACCAGAAGCAACAATGAGCATAAGCTTCACACGCCAACTGTCGGAAATGAGCGCCAGTGAACTAAACGACGCCATTGACGACACCAATTTCCCGCAGGCGCATATCCTGTCACGTGGCCGCAACAACAGCGTCTGCTCGACAAGTTCGGCTTCGGGCATAACACCGCTTATGGATCGCGCACTCTCGCAAACAGATGAAGCGGTCGTCACCACGACAGTGGTCAACGCCGTTGCTGCACCCGCTACACCGAGTGGTGGCAATGTTGTTAGTGGCGGTGTTATTGGTGGTTTAACTAATGCTGTCGCAAAGGATGCAGCGACTACAACGCCACCTGTGTCCTTTACGCGTCCAAAGTTAATGTTGAAAACAAATGGCATTATACCGGAGCATGAGGCGGACGCCCCGATGACGCCGAAAACCCCACGCACATCAACTACACCAGGTGGGTGCGCGAGCTCGCGCGAGTTGCTATTTTAGTATGTCGTTTTTTTTTTTTTTGGTGTAATATGAATGAAGGAGAGAAAATTGAAGAATGTGGGACATGTTTAACAGTTAGTTACTTTGTGGTGTCAAATATTCGCGTGTTGTATTTGCTGTTTTGACAGCTTATACCGTTTATCAGTGTTGCTAGTGTTTAAAGAAATATATTTTGTAGCTTTTTGATTACAGTTTTAAGAATATTTAAACAATTTTCAACATAATTTATACGTAATTATAACTCAATGATTTATTTAAACTTCAGCGTGAAAAATTGGGGTTATTACTGCTTTGAAAGTGGTGTTTAAACAGTTTAGGTACGAATATCTATGTGAAACTCCCAGAACTGATATTTTGTTTTTTGTTCAAATACTTTATGAAATTCCATTTCGAATTATATAATACAACAAAGAACTTTATAATAGTAGAGCAAGTGAAGTGCGAGAAATATCATTTAACCTAAACTAACCTACATAATAACACGTTTACACTGATGTGACATAATCACAGTAAATGGCGTGAATTTCAGAATTATGTCCATTTTAGTATTATTTAGATTTATTTTTGTTTATAGAATAAATTTACCGCTTAAAATTAAACTATTGCTCTCTCTCTCTCTCTCTCTCTCTCTCTCTCTCTCTCTCTCTCTCTCTCTCACCAAAATATACTTGTAAAGTTCTTACGTCGATATCTGAGATTAACTCTTCACTTAGCACTACGCCTGATTTCTTCTAAAAAAAGTTGCTTTTGTTCTCAAATCAATATCATAGGCAGGCTGTTATTATAGATCTTCATTATACATATTTCTAACTTTCACATGCTGTCAATTCTTTACTTTATGTACTTTTTTATAGCTTATAACTCGAGCTTTATGGGCAAAATGCTCTTATCTTTACTATTTTCTTTAGTTATTTTGATTTCTGTGTTCTTATCAGTCGAACCATAATTATTTTAATCAATTTAATTTTGAAATGCATAGTCTACAAAATGACAGAAGCTGATTTTTATTGTCTTCGATTGTTTAGTTATCTATAATATATATATAATATAATATATATTGAATAATATATATGATACTTATGGTTAATTATAGTTGTTACTCTGCCAAGATCTGAATGGTAACCGTTGTTTACAGCACGAAAACGGCCTTGAGCGAAATTTAAGAGTTTTCATGTTGGAATTATTAGAAAGGCGCGACAAATACCCGAAGAAATATACATTTATTTTCATTATTGTTACTTGATAAGTCTGAATTTGTCTAATATGTCAAATCTTTTTCCAATAAGGCGTCAGAGACATTAATGGGCATGCTCCTACGTAATTTTAATAATTTTTTATACTTATCTGGGTATCGTCTTCGAGTAATTAAGCTACGCTTACACATGTAACAATCTGTTAAAGAATTTCAGTGGTTAATTTTACAGAAACTCAAGAAGAACAAGTTCATAATTTTCCTTTTTTGTTTGTAACGCTTTTTTACTGTTCCAGTTATTACATATATATTTTATTAAGTTCCAGTTAGCATTGCATTATACTACGTGCACACTGATATAAAGCGGACGCAGTAGAAATTATGGAAATTTGCAAGCCGCATATTTCTCATTTTTTTAATAATATCATCTGTTTAATTTTGATTAGTTTTGGATAAATGATTTTATGGAAAAATTTTACACTATAGCACAAATTCTTGACAATTCAACAATTCAAATAATAACATTTTATTTCACTCTTTTCATTTACAATAGATACACCATGGTATATTGATCTATTTTGCATTAATATGCCATGTTTATTATGTGAATGTGCCATTAATCTAAGCACTTTGGCAGGATGCTGTTTTTAAGCGTGCAGCACTTATATTTTATTGAAGATTAGGTAATTTATTTTTCAGTTATGAATATCCTTAAACGGTAATTCAAGGCTGGAACAAATGTTTCTCTAGTTATTGGCCAGAATTTAATGGAAATTCATTAAAAAAAATTTTTAATTGTGCTATCAGTGGTCTTGAGATACTACTCTTTTAAACAAAACCGAACATAACAGTTTTTAAGGTATGCATTTTTTTCATTCACTACAACAGACATCACCACACGTAGAACTTCCTGTGGTTGTTTCCTGGAAACTGTAGATTATTTAGCAGCGTGTTGCGAAAATATTGATTAAGTTGATAAAATATTTGAAAGATAAGTAATGTTTTACAAATTTGTAAGGCTTTGGATTTAATTACATTGCATTGGTGCCGTTGTAAATATTACAAATCGAAAATAAAACATATTAATTGCATGTTTTAGACATCAGCTGTTTTATTTCAACCAATAGAAATTGACAAAGCAAGTATAAATATAATTTCTTTGATTTTATCTTGATTGATTGACAGTTTTTGAGTTAAATTTTATATATTTATGTTTTGTTTATCGAAGTTAGTTAAGTTATAATATATAAATATTTATAATTTACAATAAATAAATAATTTATAAATATTTTTTGTCTTTAAATTTTTGTTCTATTTTTACGGTTTTTACGTTTTTTTGTTCTTTTGTAACTAAACACTCAAATACGTAGATAAACCAGTTATTAATAACGGTTATACGATATTATGAAAGAAAATAATTTTTTAAAATATATATTTTTTATAAACAATAAATGTTAGAAATAAGCATGTAAATTACCATATATTTATGAAATCGCTAAAACTCACAAACCTAATACCACACAATTCTTTTGTTTGATAAATTTTTTGCTCTTCAATATTGAATTTGGTTTTGCACTTTATAAAATTTAAATAGTATTAAAAATAAATTATTATTATTTTTCTTTTTTTTCATATTCTCTTAGGCCATGAACATTGCACATTCCATCACGATCTCGAGCTGGATCATAAACCACCTACTCGCGAGGCGCTACTACCCGAATTGTCACGTTCGTATCGCCTGTTGCTGAGCGGACTTGGTGAGAATCCCGAACGACAGGGCTTGCTGAAGACGCCCGAACGCGCTGCTAAGGCTATGTTATTTTTTACAAAGGGTTACGATCAAAATTTGGAAGGTGAGTACAGGCAGCTTTTCATTTCTCTAAGCAACTCTGCAGTTTATGTTTTGCTCATAATTTAATTGTTAATTGGTTGAATTATGGAGAATAGTGTATAAGATTTTTCTAAAGTTTTAAAAAAATTTGGTAGATTATTTTTTTTTGGTTTTTCTCAATATTTTTTAAATCATAAAAATAAAACTATTTTTGAGTTAATTTTTACAATGCGAAATACATGAATATGTAATGGCAATTTAAAAAAATTTCATAATTTACTTTTTTTGGTTTTAATTTTTCAATATTTTTAAAATCTTAAAAATAAAACTTTTTGGGTTAATTTTTGCATTGCGAAAATTAATGGCATAATTTTTTTAAAAAACTTTAAATAAACCTTTACATAAATAAAATAAATTTAAATGAAATATAAGTGTTATTTCAACATAAAATTTTAAGTCTTAAATCATAACTAAATACATTTTCTTAATTTTAATTTGTTTTAAATATTTTGAAATGTAAATCCATTCTGCTATCTTATGACTTTTCCTTATAACTATATATTATTTATTCCTTTTGATTGCAAAAACATCTATTTTTTTTTTTCATTGTTAAACGTAATTTTATTATCCATAATTTTCTTGATTAAATAATTAAATTTGTGATCACTACTTATATGCATGCATACATAATCATTTATGCGTCTACATACATTTATACACACAAACAAGTTTTAAAAATGCTGATCATCGATATTCATTAATTCGATTGCCTTGTCAGGTACTTGACTGCCATACATGTCAGATATTCTTTACTCTTTGCCGTCCAGTAGCTAAATGCTAACTTCAGCAATGTAAACAGAACCATAGTTGGTATAGAATTTTTAATTATAACTTAAATACTAGATGTTATAGCTTGGAATATTTTTTTATTTAACTTTTTTTTGTTTTTTTTCGACATACCATAGCAGGTTTTTGCTTTAGTAAGTATGCATATACAACTTATAAATTGTTTTATTTGAACAAAATAACAAAATACAGAAACAAAACACAATGCTTTTATATGACCATATGTGTTTTTTGACTAAACTGGCACAATTAATTATGATTAAACTGGCACCCCTATTCTGATTACTTGTCTATAATAGCGCGAGTATAGTAGCCGTTCAACAATAGTATATCAAAATTTACATTACGAGTGGATATCGACTCCCAATCGCAGGCAATTTAATCGGCCGTCGGCATTTTGTATATATTATCGATGGCTATCCACCCTCGTTATAGTTGGTAGAAATGTCAAAATCAGGAAACTGCTCAAGAGCAGTTATCTACATTATTTTTCGTATTTTGATATTTAATGCTTTATGAAATGCTTTCTTTAAAGAAAATATTTTGCTTAATTTTTTATTCATTACTAACATTTTTAATTTAATAATTTACCGAAATTGATCTTCAAAAAATCTTTGTTCTCATAAAATTTTCAAGTAATTTTTACTTTCACACTTTTTTGTTGTGAAATATTTTTTAAGTATGTACATTGTCATATGCATTAATATGATTCAACTAATATTTATATTATTTATATAATTGTGCCTACATTCCTACAAATAAACTAATAGTTAGTAAATAATTTTTCAGCTTCTTTAAAATTGCCAATATTGATCAAATTGAAAAACTTAGTAATTTAACACACAGAAATTTAGTAATTTCGCGACGCACGTACAAATCTACTAAACAACATTTCTTAAAAAGTAAATTCTAATAACTCAGTTAACTGCGTTTCCAAGTACACTGGCTTTGGTAGCCTTCCGTAAAGTAAAATCCTTATATAGAATCCAATGCAAATGTATCGGCAACTATAATCCAGTAGCCTTCCGCAATAGGGTGTGAAGTTGGAGAACACTGCCTACGCAAAAGATATATTTCATAGAATGAATATATAGAAAAATATATAGAAGAATTAAATTAAAAATAATAATTCTAATTAGAAATTAAAAAAATTATTTAATACTATTATTTATAAAAAAAATATTAAAAGAAATAATTTTAATTAAAAGCATGCATTCATGGCAATTTTCTTTCATTTTTATTAATTTTTAATGGTCATTAACACTTCTCAGTCAAAATCAGCTGGAGAGTGCTTCATAAAATTAAGCATATTACGAAATAAATAGCCGCGTTAGACTTAAAGTTGGTGTAGACATGTAAAGAAAATTAATGTTTTTACCATACTTCATCAAATTTTTTATATATGCATAACCTAAAAAATTCAAAACTTCAAGGGCGCGCACTTTTTAAATTTCAAATAATACGGAATTAAAAATTTACTAACGAATTTGAGCAATTTTTAACACCGCTGGCGTTCAAGCGTCCATGGACGTGCACAATTGATGTTGCGATTATAAGTACAAATGAATCAACTATTAAACATATCGGTTAATTAAGGTATTGCACAACAGTGTTATTATCGTTAATTACAAATAACTCGTTACTTATATTATATATGTACAAATATATATGTATCTGTAAAATAATTTGTAAACAGCTTGAGTATTTATACCTGCATTCATATGTGTCTAACAAATTCAAACATTTTCATAATCCGATGGGCAACAATTGTCCACCATTCATAAACGGTCAGCGAACCCGACGTCAGCAATAACAATAACAAATCTGATTACTCCTTTGATTAGCCAACTTTCATGCCGTACTTTACCATGCAAAAAATATCGTATTTCTTGTCATTTCACTGACGTCACTTATCACATTGTTCTTATATGCACGTACATTTATGATGCATCACAAATTAGTAGCTAGTGCGAATCTGGTCGAATCCATGGGGATTTCTTTTAGCAGCCTCAACCTGTTTCACAGCGATGAGTCAATTTGCGTAAGGGCTTGGCTTGCGGGGAAATACCACAAAAACTTGCGTAAAGATTAGCAGATCATGTTTGTGCATACGCAGCATATGCAGGAAGAAAATAAAGTTGTATACCAAGAAATGGCAGAAACTAATTTCGTACTAAATTAGCGCAAGCATTTGGTTTTTCCGATTTAACATTAGCGTAATATTAAAGCAGAAGTCATAAAATATTTACTATATTTCGAATTTTGTGATTTAATCCAACCAACTTTTGTTGTACCCGAACAGACTTTAGTCAATTTATTCACTCTGATTGACACTGACAGCGTCACATAAACAAGATGGCCACACAATTAACTGTTGTACGCTACATTAACTTTGAATAGCGGTACATGAGTGCGTATAAAAAGCTAAAAAGCTAAAAAGCACGGACACTTTTACGTGCATATATATATTTAATTGGAAGAAGAATGAAGAAAATGCGCGAATGCGAAGTGTCCTTCGTTGAGCAGAAACCAAGCAAAAGTGTTACCGTTATGAATGAATAAAGCAAACAAATAAAAAATAGTGTTAGAAATAAGCTTCACATTAAGTGTGTGGGATAAACACTTTGCTGGCATGTGCTTAAATGTAGCTTTATTTGCGGCGCTTGCTCATGACGAGAGTTGGATGGAAAATGAAAGATGCGTATGTGTCTATATACAAATTTGCCACAATCTTGAAGGAAATCTCAACAAGTGGTTATGCCAAAGGTATATCTACAACATACATATATGTATGTCTTCAATCTTGTTTATACCACTAACACTCAGTTGGGGTTGGTTATACCGCCTCTTCCACCCACTCATTTGTTGACTATCAGTTGCTGCATTTGCCAGCAAAGCAAATAGAAATCAATGAAAAATTCAGTACTCACTGTTAGCAAATGAAAATTCGGATTTTGCGCTGCTTCGCCGTTTGGTTTTAATATACCAAGGTGCACTCTTGAAACAGGGTTGTCGCTGCAATAATTTTTCATTTTTTTTCACAAAGAAAATTTTTCATAGGAAAGTCCTTTTTTCAATTTATAATAACTAATGTATTTACTTTATTATTATTCTTTTCTATATGCATCTAAAATATAAATGTCGCAAAAAAAATTGCGCTACAACCGTTGACAGTTAAAGCTGGCAATTAACTGCATATGTCAATTTGTAACAATTAAGTCATAAAGGGTCCTAAATGTTAAATGTCCGCTTGTATGGCTGATAATTTTTTATGCACATCTTTTCAAGTAAAAAACTAAGCAGTGTATGCAATAAAATTAAGTTACTGAAAATCATGCAATTCGCTTGAAACCTTAGTTTGAAAGCTCAAAGCTCAAATCAATCGAGTTTTCTTCGTATCAGTCGAATGCAAAACAAAAATTTGTAAATATTTATTGTCAGTGATTAAGTTTTTACAATGGCATCCCTGGACGTCACAAAACGTCAATAAATTTGGTGAGAGAGTTGTTAAAACTCTTCTGCTGCGCGTAGCAATGTGTAAACCTTTTCGGCAAGGAAATAAAATTTACATACATACAAATGTTTATATATATACATATTTTTTTTTAAATGTATGTGCATATGTACTATATTGTAATGCAATTTTCGTTGTTTATAATTCACGCGCATCAGTTTCGGCAGCATCTTACGCACTTACATACACACACATATTTATGAGCGTAGTCTATGCATATTTAATGAATATTCGTAATCACATTACATCTGAAATAAACGGATTTTTTTTTCGGTCACTAGTCACTTGATTGATGGTGTTATTGTATAAAGTTGTAAAAAATGTGGCTAAAAACTTTTTTTATTAGTTAGTTTTGACTTTTTAAAGAATAAATTAATTTATATTTATTTATATAACTTATACATAGGTCTCTGCTCTTAACTGCATTTAATTCAATATATTATAATATCTCAATAATCTCACCCTGCTTTTAATCTTTTTTTTACATATCTTGTGAAGGCAAAACACTTTCATTTTATATTTTAAATTTAATAAAAAAAAATCGATTTTTGTGACACGTTTATTTAATTAATATATAGAAGCATGTGAATGTACATTATATAAAAAAATATAAAAAACCTGAGCCATATGATTAAGAGCTCAGTAGCTTGCAAATTCTACATAAAAAGGAATACAAAAACTTGGTTTACAAAAATAAAATACGTTAACCCAAATAACTGGTTCCTAAACTCGTTTAATTTTCAAAAAATGTTACGCCAATACCCATATACATACATACACACGCATATATATGCATGGTTTCGGCAAAAATGCATTAGTGAGCAGCCGCAATTTAAATATAAAAGCAAAACATTTAAAAAATATTTGTCGTGCAACATTTGATCAGGCGTTGAAAGTTTAAATGTGTTACAAATTTACCGAAGTGCATTCACAAACCCATACATATACACATATTTGGGAAATATACGTTCACTAAAGGAACTTTTTAATTGAACTAAGCTCCTAAACCGGGCGTTCTGCAAAATAAACTGTGTTTATTTTTGGTATTTGTCAATTACTATTATTGTAGTTTGACTTTATAACTTGTTTTATATGACATTAAATGAAATTAGAAGTTGTGGAGTAAAATATTTTGTTCAATTAAATAAATCTAGCATGAAACTATGAGTTAAGTAAACGTTGAACATTGAGTTCTCCATGCAGCTCACCAATATCACGCTTATGCAAATTTCATTTAATGCACTCAATGCGAATATAAAACATATATAATATGAAATATGTATATATTTTATTCATAAATATTTTTTATATATAAAATATATAAAACACAATTCTAAATTAATAATAATAAGTAAATAAATATTTAATATTAGCTATACAACTTACAACTCTTTTGTCACATTTCTGTTTTCTGCTATCTGTTACATTCGATTTTCGATATTTTATCGAGCATTGAATAATCGATATTTGCATGTTTTGCAAGAAAACAGTGTTCGTTTTGTGGAAATTAATCCAATTCAAAGATTTGAACTGGTTTATTTATCAATTTATACATGTTGTATATAAATTTGTTATACTATTTGTATAAACATTTATAATTTTATATGAGAATTTATTTTTGATTTGTTGAAATGGTGTAATTTTGAGAAAATCACTTGCCGAGACGCCCATGTGTTTTTATGGCTAATTTACAGCGAAATGTAAGTGAGACTCCGTGGCGCAACGGTAGCGCGTCTGACTCCAGATCAGAAGGTTGCGTGTTCAAATCACGTCGGGGTCATCTGTATATGTGGTATAAATTATAAATCATTAAATATACATTTTGGTTTTTTATTTAATTGTAAAAGATTCAGTATTCTGCTATACAAAGTTTTTACGAAGTTTTGTTTATAAAAGATAAAAAAAGACATTTTTTCTCTTTACTGCTTTATTAAGGCGAGTTTTTTCGCTGCTTTAATTGACAGCTCCTTCATTTGGTGAAGTAAAATTCACATTAGCTTTACTAATGGGATTATGATATTTTTAAAAAATTTTGCAAACATAAGTTTATTCAAATAGAATTTCTCAATAAAAAAAATAATAAAAACATTTTTAATTTCTTTGAATATAGAAAATTTTCGTGTGAATTTATCTGATATACATAGGTATATACTATAATATATATATCTACTATACATAAGTATTTATGCAAAAGTAAATTTGTTTTCCTAGCAAAATTTTCTTCCATAGATAGTGCTATTTAAAAACTTTCACTTATGAGCATACACTTGGGTGAACATTTATATATACAGCATCGACTTAAAGAAATTTTGGCGCACTAAAAATACTTGTGCATTAAATAAAATACATACCTACATAGAATACTTAAAAATACAAAAAAATTCTTAAATGTTTTTCCTTCATTACAGTTTCGCCTAAGCGCAAGTTATAATAAATTTTATTTTTCCGTTCTCTCTTGCATTAGTTTACCTTTAATTTTAAAAGCTTTTATGAAAGTTTCATAAGTTCAAGTTCAAGTTTTCACATCATAATTTTTACTCTCGCACTCTCAGCTTCTGCTCCTTATCTCTTCCCTGCAGCTTTTTTTGTATTTTTTGTATTTACCGAATGCTTGTATTTGAGTATTTTATTTGCACAAATGTGGCAGAATGACTCCGTGGCGCAACGGTAGCGCGTCTGACTCCAGATCAGAAGGTTGCGTGTTCAAATCACGTCGGGGTCACTTAGAAGTTCAATGATTTTTTTGTTCTTCTTTTCTTTATTATGAGAAAATTAAGATATGTTTCGAAATATAAAGTTAAATATTGATTTTAAATATATTGCAAAAAGTAAAAAAGGAAATATAGCAGCATGACCACAATTATCAGCATATTTCATCTGACAATTTAAAGCAGTGTAAGCTTTCGAAGGCAATTTCATATTTTCAACAACAGCCAGAAGAAAATGCTTTTTTATTTTTTGCACTTTTGGAATTCTGCTTGATAAACGTTTGTCAAATTAATGTAGAATTTGTTTACTATAAAGAGAGTTTGCAGTTAAATAGAAACATTCCAAGCAAAAAGGCTTTCAAATATTTATGGAAAATATAAAAGATTGATTAAATTAAAACAGATTTGAGGGAGAGATGATAAAATAACAAACCATATACGAATTTATAAGTATTTATATGTATATTTTTTGAAAGTAAAATATAGTTGTTCGTGTGCAACCATTTTAGACTATCGTGAATGAGCCACCACAACATTTTTTTACAAGGGGTAGTACCGCGTATTTGTCTAGCGCATTTGTGAGAACAAATTGCGCGACTCCGTGGCGCAACGGTAGCGCGTCTGACTCCAGATCAGAAGGTTGCGTGTTCAAATCACGTCGGGGTCATTAGCGAGAGATGTGAGAAATTCTTGCGACTTGAATTTTTTTTGATATATTATAAATTTTATATTTTACTAAATTAAAAAATATTTATACAATTTTAAATTTGCTATTAATTATATACGTTCTTCTTTTTTACTGAAAATAAAATTCTAAAATTCTTGAGGCTCTGAAAATATTATTAAATAAAACTTCTTGTATTAAAAACTCCCTAAAAAAGTGTTTTCTTAACTGTTCGATTTTATTTTTAGACGTTCTCAATGGCGCTGTCTTCGATGAGGATCACGATGAAATGGTAGTTGTAAAGGATATTGAAATGTTTTCCATGTGTGAACATCACATGGTACCATTCTATGGAAAGGTTTCCATTGGCTACTTGCCTTGCAATAAGATTTTGGGACTCAGCAAGTTGGCAAGGTAGATAAATTTATATATGTATAATATATATGTAATGTAACCTAAAAATATTAATTGCAGTTGTATGCTGTTTAAAGATATTGAAACAACATTTTTTTTATTTATGCTTTATTACAGAATTGTGGAAATCTTTTCACGTCGTTTACAAGTGCAAGAACGATTGACGAAGCAAATCGCCGTTGCTGTCACGCAAGCTGTGCAACCAGCTGGTGTTGCTGTCATCATTGAGGGAGTGTAAGTGTTTCACATATTATTAATTTCTAATATTAAAAATCAAAGTTAATTTACTGATTACAAAAGAAAAGAAAATTTAATTATAAATTAAAATGTATCTATATGGAATTAAAGAAAATAGGTGAAATATAGACATATTAATGTACATACATATATACATTAAATAGTAGAAAAACTAAATAACTTCAATTTATTTAGTATCATTACTAATTTGGTATAAATAAATTTATCTCTATCATTTTTTTATTTTTATTTTAGTCACATGTGTATGGTAATGCGTGGTGTGCAGAAGATTAATAGCAAAACTGTCACCTCGACAATGTTGGGCGTCTTCCGTGATGATCCTAAGACCAGAGAGGAGTTCTTAAATCTTGTGACCAGCAAATAAACGCACATTTGAAATCGAATGAAAATGTTAAAAATTATTCCAGTGAATCGAAATATACACATACATACATATGGAAGGAAATTTTTTAATAAATGCTGCTTATATTTTATAATATTTTTATAATATTTTAAAACGTATACACATACTTAGATTTAAGTTGCAGTTTACAAATAAAGACATATATACATACATACAAACATTGAAAATATAGAGAAAACTATGCATATTATGTTAAACAGCCAGAAAGAGAATTGTATTGTACTTAAGCAAGTAACACCATTCCCATTCATAACTTGTATGCGTAAATATTTTTTGACAACATGCAAAAAACATTTAAAATGAAACTAATAATTTAATATCTAAAACAAAAATAGGGAACTTAAAAAGTAAACTATCAGAACTAAAATTACGAAATATTTAATGAAAGTAAATGGAAAGTTAGAAAGAAACAAATCAAAATTAGCATAATAAAAATAATAGCAAATTTACTTCTATTAAATATTATTTAAAAAAGCAACGAAACCTAGTTAGCCTATATACATATATAATTTTACATAGAAGCAAAAAATTGGAGACTCAAAAAATTTGACAACAAACGCTAAAAGTAAAATATTTTCCACACTGCGTAGTTTAAAGTAATACTAATACTTCATTATTTTCGATTTAATAGTTTTCCGCACACAAAAAGCCCTTGTAAAGCTAATTTAATTATAATATGTAAATAAATATTATTTTGTTTATACATGCATATCGGTTTGGAGAGAAACAGGGAATAATTTTTCTATTAAGCTTAAAGAAAAAGCGACTTGCCATTAATGATTCACAGCATAAGCTAATTAAACGCAACAGGCTTGTATAAATAAACACAATAACAATAAACGCAATTGGATACTTTCCAAACACGTTTCCTAAAAAAAAAACAATAATTTTAATGTTAATACTAACTAACTATAAACACATTTTTTTTAATGAAAACGAAACTTAAGGCGTAATCTTCAAAGAATGTTCAAAATATCTTTGGCTGCTGCAAATCGTTTAGGGAATTTACACAATCGAACGAGTTTATAAATAAAAATCGCATATTATATTTACAAAACAATATACTTATCAAAAAAAGACACAAATACGTATTTTTAATGATGCATTACAAATATTTTTGGATCAAAAGTGCATAAATTTTGGCTTTCTTGACATTTAAATGTCATGCATAGAAAAAACAGCGCAAATTAAAAACGTTATTAACAATATTATGTCTATACAAACACTTACACCAAATAGACATTAAATGTAGTATATATATATGTAGTATATGTACATACATGCATCCATACTTCGAGACATACATATATTGTATTTGTTGTTGTTCATTGTTGTTATTATAACTATAAAAAAAATATATACAAACATATATACTATAATGTTAATTCCACCAGATATTTAAAAGTAAAAAATAAATAAATCGTTATAGAAGCAAGTGTAAAAGGGATTTTTTATTACTGGGCTTTGCTAAAATTTGGATACGACCAGCGAACGTTTCTTAAATAGGTCAAAATAAATATTTACACGAAGTAATTGTTACAAATGGAATTTATGTTAATATTCTATAATGCAATTACTATATTATTTCAATGGTAACCCGCGTACTTGACTTATCAAAGTTGTGAACCAATTTTGCAAAGGTACTATTGTGAATTGCAGCGCACACCATCGAAAGGGTTTCAACTCAACTCTTCAACACGAATTATTGTCATTCAGTTTGGCGTGTTAAAAAATATCAATAGTTTGTGAAAATAAAATAATTGTGTGGAAAACAATGAAAAGGCCATAATTCTTCTCCAGACTTCAATAATATAAAAAACTTACCGCGGTTGTCGTTGAACGTTTGCCAAGTTGTTCATTTGTGAAGCACTACAAGGTAAAGAATACATAAAAGTGCGCCGCTCTAATTGTTTACGAATTTATACGGAACTCGCTTGTGATTTTTATTAAGCTCTTACTGACGGTGTCATGCAAGTGAAAATAATCAAATAGTGAAACTAAGTTGTGCAAAGATGTGATTAGGTGCTTGGGAAAATCATGAAAATCATGAAAACAGTTACCATCTGTAGATGCTAAAAGGAGATCCCCGAACGTAAACGATCGAAAACGATTATCCTCAGCTATGTTGCTACATTGTGTAGTGCTGCACTGATAACTTCACAAAACGTAGTGTTTTTGTTGCTTTGGCATGCTTTGCTGCATTCGTTGGTTGCTACACCACTGTGAATTGCAGCGGTAAATATGTCAGTAGGTATGTGCAGCGGTGATAGCCATTGTGAATGTTTCACTTTTTTCGCTGTGGTCACGTACTCTCTTTCGTGCTGTGCGATTTTGTTATAAATTTGGCAGCTTTACCTGTACAAAGTATATTGCGAATTAATATTGTTTACACTAATTTAAATACAACTCTACTCCAATACACTTTAAATGTGTTGAAAAAATATTGACAAAGTGAAAATTAATTAAATGGAACAATTAACCAGCGGCTGACATTGATTGGTAAGTCATCTTTTTTTTTTTATACAATTTTCTCAATAAATTTTCATCAGTGCCAATTATTTTTGTGTATTTGCCCTTTTAACGTCTAAACCGTTTGTTCGTGGAAAAATTAAATAATGTGAAGAAATAAAAAATATGCAATCGATTTATTACCAATCAATTGCGTGCACCATGCAGCTGAAGAACAACGAAAGTTACGGTGGGGGGAAGTACATTTTTTGTTTTTAATTAAAATTCATTCTCTTAATCAGTTTAGTTGTGGGTGTTAGATTTTATTCTTGTTGCTTTGTTTATTTAATTTACAATTAATCCCATTAAATATTTACTCTCCTTTCGCTTGTCAAATGATTGTGTGTGTGTGTGTGTGTGTGTGTAAATATGTATCTATGTGCACCTGCATTATGATTATGCGGGCGATATTAGTGAGATGGCTAACATCTCGTAACACCCAAGTGTTTTTCAAAACCAAACTGCCAGGCCCCCTTTTTAAATTTTGTATGCATGTGTTTGTGTTTATTTCTTGTTAAGCGCTTTTTTGATACATTTAATTTTTGCGATGATTGGGATAAATGGTTAAAGATTTTGAAAATATGTTTGTTAAGAGTTAAATACAAATCATCCGTATTTAATTGTAAAAATTATTAAGTGTAGTTTGATATTTTCTGACCTTTATACTTTCATTTATAATAATGTTAGTGTGAAATTTTACTAGTATACATTATCAGTGATGCCATATCATAGTTCCTTTATTTGCATAATTAATTAACTCTTTTGCTATTAATTAAAAGTGCAACAAATATTTCAATCAATATATATTGAAATCTCACCCAAATGGGTATTTTAAAATTTTTCGAATTTTTTTTTTCAAGCATTTATATATACATACGTAAAATTTGATACAATAAACTAATTTCTTAAATGTTGGTAAATATTTTTGTTTATAAATACTGCCAAACCACACGGGTAAATTTTAATAAAAAAAAACACCGAATATAATCCTTCGATTTCTTTACAATACATGTAGATATGGCATCACTTCCAATTTCTTAGCATGCAACCTTTTTGTTATTGTGTGAATAAAATTTATTTAAAGCTATTTTTTTACTATTTATTATAAAACATATGTAAAGAAACAATTTAGTGAAGTGTTAGTCGATGTAAAAGTAACCAATAAAAATAAAATCATTATAAATCTAATATATAATATATATATAATATTCAAAAAATTAAAGGACAGTCGATTTTTTTATAATCACCTAAATATAGTTTGTTATTTAAATACATTTTACATAATATTAACAACAATTTGCAATACTTTTGCTTCCTTTTACTCAAGTTCTTTAAATTGTTTAGTGAAGATTAAATTAGAAATTAGAATTTCTTTCCATTAGTGAAATATCAAAAAAGTCTTCAAAGTGTAAAACAACTTGTTTTCAACAATGAAACAATGAAAAAGGCCAGCAGAAAAATTCAATATTTCCAGAAGAAAAATTACATCCATAAAGACCCCATTTTTAATTTTTTTTTGTTGCCAATTCACTTCAAACAATAACGCAAATACCCATTAAATTTGCACTTCACACTACTTTTGTTGTAGTTGTTTTATTACTTTTGTTTGTATAACTTTTTTTCAACAATTTTTATTTTAATTGTTATTAAATAATAACAATGAGCCGAAATATTGTCACGCCTGTAAAATGTAAACAAACAAACGGGAGAAAATTCACTGTGTAACAGTTCACAATGGATTGAGTTGTCAATATTGAAAGTTTGAGATGTACTGTAGTGATTAAATGAAATAGGTCTTCAAATTATAGGGAAACCGTTAATCAATGACATCAAACTGTTAATGTGTGCAAATTAGTTCCTTTGTACCATATCCATATATATCTATAGTAACGCATTATTGACTTTGACAGATAAATTATAAAAGTGTTAGAAATTTACAGAATAGATAATAGATAATATCAGTATGTAATTAATTCAAAGCTCTTCGATTCATAGCAATGGTATGACGCGCTGCGCAAAGAAATAAATTAATAAATAAATAAATACACACCTTTTTCAATTATTATCACTAATTTTGCGCTGTGCTGTAGTTCACTGAACTCTAAAAGGTAACTATTTATTTATATAATAACTGTCATTAGAAATAAAAATAGAAGTGTAAATTTGAATTAACAAATATGTTAATTTTTTTTTATTATTCAATTTTGAATGTGTTATTGACTTTATAATTACAGTGGAAGAGCAACCCTTGTTACTGTCGTGAAAATTTAAGCAATGTGGGTAAATTTTTTTTTTTTCTCGTGTCGGAAAAGGCGCTGCAACAGCTTGACCTAAGACAAAATTTCCAAAAAAAAAAAAAATATGCAAATTCTAAATACAACTAAAATTTATATGTGTGTGTATTTGTTGTAAAATAGGGTCCTTGTTTGTTAAGTTCAATAAACGCACGTCATTTGCTGACTTCCTGTGTTTTTTTTTTTTTTTTTTTCTATTAATATCCTTAAAAAATGTAAATAAGCGTATATTTTTTATTGTTCATATTAGAAAAGTATGCATGTGTGTATTGACATACCTGTAGGAAAATCTAAAGACTTGTCTCTGACGAACCCTTTAAGTAATGAGTCTGAGTTGCTTATGCATTTTTCTTAGCAGCCTGAAAAGTTATTTACTTGGGTTACTTGCTTTTCTACGACAAAATAAAATATTTATTTAATGACGTTTTCTCCGGTAATATATATCTTTTTTTAATTGTGGTATTTATTTAAAACATAATATTTTATTTCTACGATCATTACTTATATATACTTACGAAGACAAATTAGATGAGAAAACCAAATACAGGAACATGAACAAACCTTAAAAGTGAAAGAAAATCAGCTGTTAGTTGACTGAAGTGTGTGAACCTAGCTCATTCAATGTTAAAAATATATTGTAAAATATAGTGTTTGTTTCCGAACTGTTGACTATTATTAGCTAGCCAAATTTCTGCTGGAAAAGCGTTTCTTAATCCAAAAAACTAGCAAAAGAGAGCTAGTGCTAAGAAGCAGATAGAGTTGTCAGAGTGAGTTTCTGCTAGTCAAAGTTTTACTAGCAGAAATTGGATATTATGACCGCGTTCGTACGCGAGGAGACTAAGAGAGGCTAATTATCCGGAAATTCTCTTTTGGTGTTGTCCATTGTATTCACACGGCTGACTCAAGTTGCCGGGTAATTTTCTACATTCCCGTTCATAACATACTCTCAAATTCTTTGACGCTAATTTTTATACTTATTCTCTAATTTCATTTAGATCATTAATCTAATTCTCATTTTCTAAATTTTTTTTTTTATATTATTACCTCTTCGTGTAGGAATGCGGTCTAACATGTTAATTTTCACATTCTTCTTTTTCCTGATAGATAGCACCTACCAACAGTTCGGAAACAAATCTATAATCTTAAGTGATAATAAAGCATTAATAAACGGGTGAATAAGAAAAAAAATTTACGTTGTTAAAATAATATCTTATATATTTATATTGTGATATGTAATTGTAATAATTGTATAATAATATGTAATTGTAATAATTGTAGTATGTTATTTACTAATACATTACATTTGATTATATTATATTAGTGACTAATTGTCTGATATTAGATCGGCTATTGTAAAAATTAAAACCAGAAAATACCAATAATTGGTTCAGCTCATTTTCCTTCTTCAGTAAAAAAAATAATAAAAATAAGAATGTAAGCAAGAAAATCTTATCGGATTAATTGCATTGCTGAACTAGGAATTTTCTCTTCATTACAAGTTTTTCTTTCAGTGCATCGTTTATATGACGTGTTTATATTCACGTGAATGCTTGTGCGCACCATAAATTACAACCTTTTTCATTATCCTTGCTTGTCAAACGTCGGTTCTTACCTGTTTTCGCCACGGTGCCTTTTACTTCTACACATTTTTTTTTGGTGATACTGTACCACACAGTTCAATGTACTATAAACAAATATTATATTTGCTATTACTTTTATGCTGCGCGAGTGCAAAGCGAATGTAAATAGTATCAATCACACACATAAGACAGGACGTGAAGCTTATATTACGATCATAAGCCACACCCAAAATCGCACAACACAAAATTCAATATGAAGAAAATTGATCGTTGCAGTGCATCGGTGCAAAAAATTGATACACGAAGAAAGGAAATGAAACTTTTAAATACATTTATCATTGTCCTTACGAATTGATTGTATTGTGTTGACAGGAAATCTCAGTCCCCTCGCTATTTTGACAGGAGCTCATTTAGTGCTGTGCTTTAATGCCAATAAATTTCTTATAGCTTCAGAGGAGCGTTTCTTTTTTTTAGTGTGTAAGTATGTATGTATGTCCTCAGCGCAGTTACCTACGCGTAATGTCAAGGCAGTGCGTCTGGCTAGCTTTATTTTCCATAGCAGTTGCGAAAGCAACATAATACAATAACTACATATTTGAACAAGTACTCTCAACACGGCAGCAGCTTACTTGTTTTTTCTGTCGCTGACGCTATTTACTTGCTTCCTTATTCCGCTATTTCTCTTCCCCGGCTTGCTTGCAACATGAGCCGTTGTGTCAACGCGTCGAGTGGTCAGATTGAATTTCAATTTATCTATGTATGTACATATGTACATATGTGTATATGTGTATATGTATATGTGTGTGTATGTCCTTAACATAACAGCATTTTTATATACATACATATGGGCACAATAATAATAAATTATATATTTTCCATTGTTTGTCCTCTTCAATATGGCAACCTTTATGTTTTTGTTTCCAGCCCCAATACTTCGCTGTTTCGTTCCGTTTCCCGACAGCTGAAGTTGTCATTATAACGGTATACTCGCAGCATAATTGTTCAGCGCCTTGAAAACGGAAGCCAGCACCATTTTTACATGCCTTTATGCAGATATTGTAATATTACACGTAATACACTTTTGTAATATCACTCGCTGGTTGTTGTTGTGCTTTCAAAAGCGTAGCTCGAACTTGCGAGTTGAACAGTTTTTCAAACGAGGTTTTTTGTTTTTTTTTTATCAAAGGTTACATGGAAAGGCTCTACGCGTCGATATGCCTGTAAGCGATTTATTTACAATCAGAGCGTTTGTGTGTAATTCGGCAAACAATAACTTGATTGAGTGGTGTGCATAATTAATTCAACGAGGATACTAGTTACATAACCTATATACCATTTGCTCAATTCTTCTTTCCATATTCTTATTGTTATATTTGTATTCATTATGCATATTGGATTTAAATAAACTAGTTTGGCTATATTATAAGCACTAGAAATTTAAATCCCGCATCAAATTGAATATATTGTTGTTTGGAACAACATTTCTATATAAAAGAGCCAGTTTTATTATTCTTCCTAATGTCACCTAATTTTATGATAAGCATTTCTTACAGTGCCCTCAACTAACTAGGGCTCAACTAATCCAATTCTGCAGATTCCGATTCCAATATCTGCTGATTTAAAAAATCCAAATAAGCGGTTATTAGAAATTTATAAAAGGCGTGCAATAAGTGCATTATAGCGAAGTAATAGATATATTTTAGTGATCATAAATACATTTCGGTGTTATTTAAACGTAAATACATAGAAATCGTTTCAAAAAAATCGTTAAATAATATCCGTAAATACGAATAATAATCATATCTTTGTAGAACCGGATTTCGGGATAACCCTAAAAACAAATTCCAATCGGATATTCATACTATTCATATCAAAAAAAAATATAATAAAGATATCCGCATATTTGAACCTACGAATACTTTCATTCGTGCTGTTAATCCGGTATTCGGTAGATAACTTTGTATACGTCATAACTAGCTACATATAACGGTACAAATGTATACCAACTATCCAAATAGATCCTTAAATAATATTCGCAAATGCGAATATTAAACTCATTTGCGTAAATCCGGTTATTCAGATAACGATACAGCAAATTATTAAACGAGTTCCGTGTTATCTATGACAAAAAATGTACCATACGAATATGCGGGTATTCAAATATGCGTATAGTTTTACACTTCGTCAGTACCATTAACCCAGTATTCGATAGACAGCTAGATTTCGTATATGTACATTTGTACATCTATGTAACCGGAGTAAAACCGTATTTTTATGCTAAAATAACAATAATTAATAAAATCACGCTTCAATATCTGTGCTCGAGCTTTTTCCGCCCTAGAAAAATCCACTACTCTAAATTTGATTTCCGCCTGCATTGAAACCCAGTAACTAAGAGCACTCACTCCGATTACGATGTATGCCTTAACAACAAAGCTATAATAATAATTAGAAAAAGTCTTAGAAATAAATTCCCAACTAAGCTCAATATATATTTTGGGATTACCCCCAATGAACCACTCGAATATTAAAAAACAACACGTTCCATCGAAATAATCTAATAAAATACTTCAATGCTTATTTTATTGCGATTAAGCAGCGTAAAAATGTATAGGTTATCAAGAGGTCGTTATTAAAAAGCAGCCAACCAATAACAGATGCACGGCACGAAATGAAAATATCAACAACAAAGATCAAGCCCCCTTTTCTACGCTGACAGATGCTTTTTCGTTTCGTTTGTTTGCTTTATCATTAAGTATGCACATACATACCTTATTATATATATTTATATACATACTCTCAAGCATATGTTTAGGCTATGTCTAACGCGTTTGCTATGACAACAGTCATAGAAAAATGCTTGAACTACCGCACGGAGCAGCTGATACTCAGGCCACCAAATAGCGTGTGTTTAATAATAATGATCATTTTTAATGTTGATAATGAAGATTAGTATGATTACAAGACTGCGCAGGGAAGGTGGTAATACTTCTATCAAATACTCATTACTTTTTATAAATGTGTTTCGAAGTAGGAAGCAGAAGAAACGAATTGAGGTAAGAGAACTGGCAATGATCCTCACATTAAACAAATGTAAAAAAAAACACAATAGAACGTATCAAAGGACTATAATTTTTATTATTTCAATAAATTCATTGGCGTATGGCGCCAGGACCGTCATTTTGTTGCCATCTGGAGCAGTTCAAGAAATTTAAATATTGACTGTTAATTGAAAAAGTTTAGAAATAATAGGTGAAGATGTTCCAAAAAATAAAAAGGATATAATAAAATGTCGATTTAATAAAAATTTTTGATGCAATTTCACTTTGCTATCTTTTTTCATGAAAGTCAATTCGGTCAGAAGATTTCACATACATTTTTTTTGGAATTTATCAAATTTATTACCTGCTTTTATTTCAAAATATATAAATTCCAATTTTATTTTTGAAAATATTAAAAGAGAAATATAAATTGTATCAATTTTTTATCGATGAAATAAAATACTGTTTAAATCTTCGCATCTCCCAGTGTTTTAAATAAAAAAAAAATATTTTTGATCCTTAAAGAATATAATACATTTGTAAATGCATGAGAAGAATAGACACACTCCAAAGAGCGTGTTTAGGACATTTTAATTTAAAATAACAGCGGCATTTATGAAATTTGCTCTCCACTGCAATCAAATGCCAAAGTTCCGAATGTATTTTTTCGAAATCAAAAACTTACACCTACAAATCAATCAGTTTGTACCACTATCTATTTGACGAGTAACAACGATGCTCATATTCGAGGCATACGACTACACTGCTAGAACTGATGCGAATAATATAGAGAATTTTGTGGTTATGTCGGAAAATTGCGCACTACATTACACAATGCTCTGAGCATTTTTTCTTTCATGTATATGAACCTTTGATTTTATGAGTTTCAATTAGTTCATGATTAATTTCTTCTACGTCTTTTTTTGTACAAGTCTCTCCCAGTAAATTACTGATGAGTATATTTTTTGTATAGCATGTTTCTACATATAAACATATGTATGTATATATTCAAAAATCTAATCAAATCATGTTGAAAATATGATTTTTGCAAATATTTTGACTACAGCGCCATCTAACGATTGTATCTTTTTCAACCAGTCAAATATACTCGTAAATATGCCCAACATTGTTCAAGTCGAATACTTAGCAAATAGTGTTCGTTAGGCCCTTCAAGGAACCTGCTTTATTTGATTTAATTTCTCTCTTAAACACACGTGCCACCATTTTGTTGCCTTTTTATGAGGCCCAAGAGCGTTTTGCACCCAAACCTGCTAAGAAAAATTCTCTATAATCATTTTTGAACATAACAATTGTATCCTGTCGTTACTATTAAGAGATTATGAGTTATGAAATATTGTTTCTCTGATGATTACAAGATCAATCAATTGCTCGATCTAACAATCGCCATTTGCACATCTCTACAATCATCTGTCATTTGTCATGCGCGTATGAACAGCCATCTCCCAACTATTTGTACAATTTTAATTTGCGATGTCCAAAAGGCCGTTTAATCTGTCGTGTAATTTGTGCAAATGCATGTATATACATATATATTATGTATTTACTATTTGTAAGTTATTTAGTTGCTCCGTCGAAACATTTGGACTTTTTGATTGGTACGCGCGACACACAGATGTCCTTGCGCGCGTCACTGCAACAGCAGTGCTCACAAATGTTTATATTTTAACACTTACATACATTTACTATTTTACTTTCAAAGGTCGATATATCCATATGTGCTTTTATATATATATATATATTTCATCTCACTCACAGCTTGCTGCAGCATCATCTGCTAGCGCTGCGATCCTTTTTTGTTACTTTTTATTTCATATCCTTGAATAGAATCAATGCAACAGCAGGCGTGCCGAATTTCATACTTCCCCTTGAAGTGAATGGAGCATCACATTTATATGTATATATGTATGTACCTTTTCAATTTGTTCAATGTGCGCATGTGTAGAGGTGCTTGGTTGTTACTGCTATTGTTGTTGTTATTATTATAGGCACTACACTTTTCCAATTGCAATGCCGCTTGGTGCATGCGTTTTTTTTCCACATTTTCGTCACACACACACACACACACACACACACATACACACATACATTTTGCATTGTATTTGTTTTGCATTTCTTTTGCGTAGGCTTCGTTGTGGCGCTGTCAGTCGTTGTAGCTAAGAGCCATTAACCATCAAGCTGTGTGCCGTGCCTTGCAAGCGAGTTTTGGGCGCATGTGCATGTGTGTGTGTGCGCATGCTTACCGCTCGCAACCGCACATCTGTCCATTTTTGGACACGTCAGCGCGAGTTCGTGCACTTTAACGACTCGATCGCTGCCACTCCGTCGTGATGAATTGTTATTTTCGTCCTTATATGTCCTACATTGAAGTATTGTTTGTTGTTGTTTTTAACATTCCTTGTTTTTGCTTGCGGAGTCACCGACCGGCCAACAGCCTGATCGACCGGTGCAAGTTCTATATTTTTGTCTGTTTTCTTTTCGTCCTTTTTCATTGCTCTGCCACATAAGAATTTTGATCCGTTAAGGCAGGCGGGTCGTTGACGTCATTATATTGCTGTTATTTGAGTATTGCTTTTATTGTATTATTTTGTATTATCTCATGGCTCCACATGCTTACTACACCACGTCCTCTACACGCCGCTCCACGTCCGCTCTCGTTCAGTTAGGAACGTAGGTGCCAGCCACAGTCGAACGACCGTCCGCAAGTTCAATTATATATATAAATTCTATGCGGTTCTGCTTATATTTTTCTGCCGCTCTTTGTTCGTTTCTGCTTTCATGCTTTATCCATTGCGTGCGTGTAAATAAATATCCATCAGCTGCTCCACATTTGAATGCGGGCAGATGGTGGTGGTCGAATAGGTGTGTGCGCTGTCTACCTGACCGCTTTTAGTATAAATATATATACTACCTGAAAGTATATGTGGCATATAAAAAATTCTTCTTCGATTTACTATTGTGCTTGCTATTTGATTGTACGGCTTCCTTCGTCACCATTCCGGCTATATACACCCGCGTTACGTGCTTACGCATGGAAAATGCTCACATGAATGCCATGGATTGACGTAAAGTGGCAATGTAGGAGCACATGCTCGAAATGTCTACCATAACGGCACCTCACTTGACCTAGCCCAGCGCTAGAGGCGACATCCTTGGTCGCTTTTTAGTGGTTGTTTTCCACCTTCACTGTCATTTTACTCCCTTAAATACTTTACTTTCACTGCGCTCCATCTACCCTCTCCTAACTTGGCATTACGTACACCCTTATTGTGTTGTTGCAGATTTACTTTTGCTGTTTTTGTTGTTTTTGCCACATCGAGACTTTGTCTAGACGCAGTGCAACCTAGTTGCCACGTGCCAATGCGACCTTTTGTATGGTACTTCCCGAAATCAGCTGTTCCGACGCCTATATTTTCATACCCCTATTCATTTGTTTACTGCACATAAATACAACTCTCCAATTGTTTACATTGATGCACTGGTTGCTTGGTGGTTACTCGCCTGGTTGCCTTGCCGCACGTTGTAGTCAACATAGTCAACATAGCCATCATCATCCTCATCAACATCATCATCGTCGGTGGTTGGTCTATATTTTTGGAACCAAACAACCACCAGCGCCTGATAGTACTACTGTTTCCACCACCAAGTTTGTTGGCCAACATCAGAGCAGAAGCAGTAGAACCACCACCAACACCGGCATTATGGCTTTAACATTGGAGGCCAGAGACCGCCGGAGACCTACTAACTGACTGTGCCGTTTGCTCTGTGTTGCTCTGTTTGTTTCGCTGTACTCGTACCTAAAGGGTGGAAATGAGTGAGCACAACAGGCACTTGTGTTTTCTAGGTGCAAGGCCGTTCGATGGCATTCATTGCCGTTTGCCGCCCGCATTTCCCCAACGCCGCCATCTGTCTGGCAGCACGCGCCAAAATTGCCAAACATATGCGTTAAATATCACTTGTTATTATTGCTTAAACAATGAATGCTATGTTATAAGTTGGTTTTTGGGGAAAATTAACCACTAAACTCATGTTTAACTAAATTTCTGTTTGACTTATCTGTCGTCGGCGTGTTGCGCCGTATGGGATTTCCCCCAAAAAGAAATTTTTACAAATGAAAGCAAAACTCTTGACGGACATCAATAAACAATGGATGCATTGATTTGTTTGTCAACAAAAAACATATGTTTAACCACCGTATAATAACCCGGTGGATCCTTTTGGTGGTTGCTACTCATCAGCTCGCTCAGTAGTGTAGCATCATATAGGAATGCCGTGTCTTACCAATGCCGGTCGGCTGAGTTGTTGTCGTCGTCGTCGTCGTCGTCGTCATCACCATCATCATCGTCGGTGGTGGCCACCACTTTTTAGGGGTTCTTCTTATCGCTTATGACTTGGATTTGGTGGTAGTTAGTTTGTAATATATACGAGTATATTGCAATTACTTGGCATTCATTCATAAAAGTCTAAATGTTGCTGCTCTCAACGCTCAGCCATTTCATGCCGATACTGATAGGAACGTGCACATATATCTATCACATGCGTTCCATTCTATATATATGCACTTACATATTAACAGCCTTTGTTTGTTTATGTCCTTGGAATCAGGTGTAATAAGTCTGAGATTAAGGGTAGCACCGACATGTGTTTACAATTGTTTGTTGTTTTTTCCTTTGCTAGTAATGACCTAATTTTCTTGTATTTTATTGTAAAAGTGGTTGTTGACAACACTTATACATTTGAAATTGGTTTGTTGTTGGCATTTCACTGAGGATGTTGGTAATTCCCTACACTTTGGACTGCTTGCAATGTTAGCGAGTTGCATTTTTGCATCGAACAGTTTAGTGACTATTAGTGATTTGAGTGATTTGACATTGAACAGCTGAACAGCTGAAAAATGCAAAGCAACAATACAAATTTTTTATAATCACTTTGAATGAACTCGACAGGAAATGTATATACAGTGCTGCCTAGTGCGTAAAAACTTTATTTTAGGTCTTTGACTTTAATTCATTAAATTAATAATTATAGTGGTAATTAATTTGTATATTGATCGATTTATTATTCTACCAGGTTCATCAGCAGTTTAATATAAGAGTAACAAAATTTCGTTGCTTGAAGCTTAAGTGTGCTGCTGATATAAAAACACTCTTCCGTATTTTAGAACTTTGAAAGTTTTTTGTTTTTTTTGTTTTTATCGTTTAGAAACTCATTTTATAGTTTCCTTCCATAATATTAAGAAGCAGCCATTGAAAGCAGCTTGCTATCATGTTTTACATTATATTATTTATTTATTAAAATGTTCCGCGTTTTTACTTGCTAATAACTTTTCCAATATTTTTTATATATTCTTATTATTATTTTCATTTGACAGATGCAATAAATAATATACCAGATAATTTTTACCTAAATATTAATTTAATGAGAGTACAGACTTTATTTGAGCAAAGCCTGAACACCTGTTAATGGCCAGATGATGTTGTAACAGCTATCGATTTCGATAACTATATACATCTTTTTGAATAGTTTTGAATAGTTACGTTGTTTATATTTTCATTTAATAAAATCGTAAAAAATTTTAATGTAAGAAAAAAGAAGAAGATATATGTATTTCGTTTTCAAATTAGCTAAGAGTGTTTGAAAAGTATTTGATTAATTTATTTGTATGTGTTTATTATACGTAATATGCTCGACTTCGAAGTCGGTCATACAACTAAAGCGTGAGATTAAAATGAAATAGAACTTTATTATTTATAAAATTTAAGATACCCAGTATGTGTTGGTTTTTAAGATCAAAAGTGATAAGTGGACACTTGATTTTGAATTGATAGTGGTTAAATTAGACAGCCACGTGCGCTGAATTACATTTATTCTTCTTGTTGTTGTTTACATTTATTCCTATAGATTTATATTTTTTTTTTTGGTGCAGCATGTTTAGCATACGTTATAATGTCTAAGCATATTTTTCTAATTTAAATTCGGAATTTTCATTAAGTGAGTGAAAGTGTGCGTTTCATAAGCTAGCGCAGTCATCTGTAAAATGGTAGTGTGCCTCCATGGCAGCACACCATTTATATTTATTCCTTGTAGCAGAATTCGCACAATTTTTAAAGGGATAGAGCGAGAGTATCGTAAAACTTTTTACAAGCAGCTAAGAATTTTTAATGACGACTGCTACTATTACTACTCGTAGTTTACACAGCTGCTCTTTATTACCTGCCTGAATCCGCCATCTCATAACTCAATCTGCGCTTAGCTGTAGCGACGAGCTTAAATATGTATGCATGTTTTCTAGTTTTCATGTCTACATTTCCCTTTTCAAAAAGTTTACATACACCAGCGTTAGGCATGAAATTCAAAGCAGAAGGTAGTGGAAAATGCAAATGGCCGCATCACCATAAACAGGATAAAATGCCAAAGTGCTATGCATACATAATTTCCTTTTAAAATGGCAACGAGAAAACGAAATGAGAAGATAAAAAATAAACTTTGTCAGTTATATATGCGGCTGTTGAAACAGAAAGAAAAAACAACAACAACAAAAAGTGTATAGAAGTAAAAATGGAAGTGGTAATGCCGCGCAATCCGGTCGTTAACTGACGTATTTGGTCGTCAGACGCACTGGATAAAGAAGCATAAATTTCTGCGTAGCATTAGCAATAGAAGGCAATAATAAAAACAGCACTAAATAGTAGAGCTCCTACTCTGCAAGTTCACTGCCCTCCTCTCTCTCTCGCCTAAAATGAGAAATTTAAACTTCTTGTGTACACACTTTACTGCGCCAAATGGACGCTGACGCTGTATAAGCCTGCACATATACATATAATGTGTATGTGTATATAGCGATGTATGTGTGGTACGTCCTGTAAGAGTGTGTGGGTTGCGTGGGGAAGCCAAGGCGCACATTTCATTTTGGTGTACATACAAAGTATCTCACAATTGAAATTGAATATTGCGCGTACGCGACAAAGGACACGCAGAGCACCGAAAATTGAGGCGAATATGGAAAGAGAAAATGTGAATATACGGGCAAGTTGTGTGCATGTGTGACAACAGTCTCACGATTTGTGGGAAAAGATAGATGCCGACGTACGTAAATGGATGTAAGAAAGAGAGAGCAAATGACAACAGTGAAAACTTGCTGCCTTTTCTAAGCTTGCGCAGTAGGGTGTTGGGAGTTTATTGCAGCGGAACAAGGATACAAAATAACGAATACGGTGAATGGAAGCAGGATAACAACGCAAGGTATATAATAGCAGGCGAAGGTACATATAAATGAATAGAAGGACGGATGGATGAATACAGCAACCAAAAATTAAAAAAAAAAAAAAAAAAAAATAAGCAGTTGGTCACATTCAGTCAGTCAGCAAGAAAATACTTTGAGCGCATTAAGCGATGCGTTGTCGAGCGCAGTTGGCGATTTCAATGGTTTCCACACAGCGTAACAACTTGTGAACCGAGGGGACGCACGCTCCTTTTTTCTCGTATTTTTATTCGATTTTCCTTTTTTGATTTGCGCGACTGCTGTTGCCTGTATATACAATCAGCAGCCAGTCAGCCTTCCTACCAACCGCCTCACTGACACTGGCTGACGTCGAGGATTACTCGGCCAACGCCAAAGGCTGTGGCAATTTTACTCTGACATATTCGCGTATAAACACTTTAGGTGTTTTGTTACGTCAATGTGCGTACATGTGCTTTTGACAGAGCGTCAGAGTGTGCGTTGTTGTAATAAAATATGATTTTTACTACACTCATTTTTATTTTCATTTCGCGTTCGTTTCGGTGTTTTTTTTTTTACTGCTGCTACTGGATTTCTAACAGCTTTCCTAATATGATTTTATATAATTTTTTACGCCAGCACATACATGAGTATTTTTTTTTGTTGTTGTTGTTGGTTACTGACAGTTTTAACGGCGATTCAGGATAATGACTGTAGGAGATTAAGTGTTGTTAGTTGTTCGCATATGTGACTTCCACATCAATGCACTGTGAAAAAAATATTTTTTTTTTTTGAGATTCATCGCTGGCTTTGGAAATTAGAAGTATTAGTTTTTTTATATAAATAACTTGGAAATTTGCTTCATTTTTTTTCTCTCCTCGTTTCTTATCTCTTCGTTGCTTTATCTTTATTGAGCTCAATTTGTATCATTTTTCAGGGCTTCTCATTCAAATTCTATAGACATTGGTTGTAAACCAGAATTTCTCATTTGTCGTTTAATATTAAGACATGGACATTTAATTATTGTTAAATATTATAAAAACTAGTCTACAATTCATTAGTTAGTAACCACATCGTTTTCATAAACTTGTTGAGAATTACAGAATGTAATATATGATCGAACTGCAAACCACATGTTTAACTAAGCTACAGCTTTACTTTGAAAGTCTGCTTAGAATTAGTGGTGTAGTTGAGTTTGACAAATGATGTGAACAGTTAATTCCCGACGAAAATAAGTTAATTCACAGTATATGATTTAATATTTTTACCAACGAATTATCACAACAATAAACAATTACAAACTTTATATTATACTATTACTACTGGCTACACTCATAGCTTGAGTTCGATATAAATAATTTTTCAATATATTTCAAATATTAATTAAACAAATTACTTGGCAACTCTACTCATAAAGTTTTAGCTAGTTATATCTCCGTTATAAATACGACGTTTTGCTACCTAGCGTTCTTTTGTTACTCGTTGATAAAAAATTTGTTTCAATATTTATATTAAACTAAATATCAGCTGGATTATGTAAATTTCGCTATTAAATTTTAGAAAAAAAAATATAGTTAAAAATAATTTCCTAAAAAAATACTATAATTTTCATTGTTATTTTTATAAAGTCCGAATATTCGTAATGCGTCTGCGATTCTAATTAACTAATTCACAGTTATTATTTCTCACAGTGTACGCATCAATGAATTTGCAACAACTACATTTTGACTGCTTTGTGTGTGGCATGAAATTTTGATTTCAGATACGAATCTGCCATAGATGCTGTGCTTTTCTCTCATTGTTAATGTCACACAACAGCAACAACAATAGCAATGATGAAAAAAAAAACACGACTGCAAAAACAAAACAAAAAACCGGAATGCCATTTTTATTGCTATTACATTGTTGTTGTGCTGCTCGACCCGTCGAATGCTTCGCTCTCATACACACACGCCTTGGCTTATACACATGCATACATACTTGCATATAGTTGGTTGCGATAGGCGAAGGCGAAATATCGTACATACGAACAGAAAGAAATTTAAATTATTTCATGTGCACGTGAATCTAGTTGGCTTTTCACAGCAAACACATGCACACACACACATATATATATATATATATATATATACTTATGTATACAACATGCAAAAGTATGCTCGTGTGCATGTGTTTGTGCTTCGTATTCGCTCGCGCTTCTATTGCCAACGCGGAAGGGACGCCATCTCCTGCCTATGTCCTGTTATTCTGCGCCTCGCACGCTCGCCCCTTACGAAAGCGTTACAATTTTATTGGGTTTTATAAAACTATGTAAAAATGTATGGATATGTGTTTGTATGTATGTATGTGTCGTATGCACTCTTTAGACCAGCTCGGCTTTCGCTGAGCTTGTATCTTTTAAAATGTTTTTTTAGTTACCGATTTTTGTTTTTACTCTTTGTTGTTATAATTTTTATAGCTGTCATTGTTAGCCACATTTTTGGTTTGCAATGAGCGTCCCTTTCTAGTTTGTTTATTTTACACTTTTGTTGTTGTTATTATAGTTCCTTGCCTTGGTACCGTGTCACTGACCAGAAGTGCAAATTGAAAATCGAGTGTTCTGCGGGGCAGGTGAGACGGAAAAACTTGGCAGCGCTTCATACTCTACAATCTTCCCCCTACTTTTCGTAGATTTGTCCTGTTACTGCATTTGTCATATTGCTGTTGTTGTATTTTTTTTTTTTATTGTTTTTGTTGTTTTCTGTCACTTTGTCAGTTAGTTTTAATTTGATTCCCTTCCTTATAGCGCTGAATCGGCGGTTATTTCCTGTTCGAAAGCTGCGGTATTTCTTCGTTACACGAAGCTTGTGGTGCAAATTCGTTAATGCACATATTGCCCTTGCAACGTAATGCCGTTAAAGAAAGGCAAACTGCTCTCTAAAAATTAAGTCGGAGGTTTATAAGAGTTTTTAATGCGCCCATGGTGTTATCAGCATTCTAACGTTCTCTTTGTCGACTGGCTAAAAATAGAACTTTTCGAAAAATATTTCTTAGATCCAGTTATCGAGTTCTTAAACCTTAAATTACTAAAATTGTCATTTAGGAGCATGGCTGGGGCATGACTTTTAGCATGACTTGCTAAAATGAACTGCTTCGTTGACTGAAAGAGTAGAGTGGATTATGTTCGTGAATTCCATACCGGGGCTTCATCGACAATTATTTTTGTAACACCCTCGAGCTTAAAACATAAAAATTCTTTAGTTAGAAATGGAGCAGATCAAACCTCGAGAGCGAGGTCAACTCACTCAGCGTTGGGTGTATTAGTTATGACTATCATATGTAATTATTATAGAGTGCATACATTTTGGATAGTCAAAACGCTACACCCGACTCGTATGACCTCGTTTCCACGGCAGTCGGATTTACGTTTTAAAGGCAACGGAATTTTTATACCGTCAAGGCGGTCACATCAGGAGCATTCTCCATGTTTTTTGTCAAACGCTTTTTTGTTTTCAGAATTTGTTCAAATATTCTTTTGTGCGGTCCCACATTGTTATCGCGAAAATATTCGTTATTTTTTAGTGTATTTCTAATTTCATTTAATTTTTTTATTAAATGTAAAATTACATAAAAAAAATGGATAACCATAGTATATATGCCTTACGCCTATGAAAAAAATTTTTTTCTATGTGAATATTAAAAAAAAAGTGGTTTCATATGATTTTCCCGTTAATAATATTTACACATATATATATTTATTTTTTTTTTTAAATTGCGCCAATTCCTAAAAATAGAAATTTTCAGTTTTTGTTGATAAAAATGGCTTATTTTAGAATTCGAAAATTTTCAGAAATTTTTTTTTTTTTGCCAATTGTAAACTTTTTTACAGTTAAGAAATTTGTTATTTCTAAAAATAAATAATTTCAAAAAATTTGCTTTAAATATCCGTCAGCTTCGTGTATATATAATATGTACACAGATGAAAAGAACTAATTTGATTTGGTTTCAATATAATTTGTAATCCTTTGTCTTGGCTCTAAAAGTGCTTGGTAAACTTTTTTGCTCACAAGCACACATGCCGCTATTTCCATAAGTATGCTTGTGCAATTGCGTGCATTTATACACATTCATAGTGTGCACATAAGCGGATAAGCACACATACATATAGATATACGTACTTGTGTACGTTAACGTAACGGTTTAGCGGTTTTTCTACGCTGCGCTCGAAGCAAGTTTACGGAATTTTCTCTTATCCATCAAAAGCTAAGAACAGCGAACGACCAAGTGATTGCGGCATGTATGCGTGCTACTTGCATTTACAAAGGCAAACAAACACACACACACACACACCAATACATACGTGTGCATATACAATGGCAAAGGATATGCGATGGGTTCGCGGTCGAGCGCTAGCGAACCAAAAGCACCAACTGTGTGTTTTAGGCGTAACCTCTACCGGTTTCAAAAATTCATTTGTATGCGTGTTTACTGCGCTATGCATGTGTGCATGCGCGCGAGTGTGTGTGTGTATGTGTGTGTGGGTAAATGGAATTTGTGGTACGTGCTCTTTGCGCAATGCTTTTGGTGGCGACCATGTGCACTTGGGTATTTTCAACCATTGCACAACAGCAACAACAACAACAACAACAATGGACATATGTATACACACGCCCATGCCATGTTTCACTATATACACACATACATACATACATACATATGCACCTAGTCCGTTCGTTTGTGTGTCAATTATGGAAATTACTCTGCTTCATTTCCGATTCTATTCTTATATTAGTTGGTGTTGTTGATTCGTAATACGGTTTTTCTAACTACTATTCATAGTTGCATGTGCTGCAGTAAAAAAAAATAAAATAAATATGTATGTACATGTGCATGCGCATGTGAAATTACGTGTTTCTGTTGCTGCTACTTGAATTTGAAATTAAGAAGCATTTGAATACCGCTCAGCTGTCGCATTTATCCTTGCTGGCGTTGCCGCTGCCGATGCCTTACCAATCGCATGCGCACACCTACATCCAAACATGAGCTAGTTATTCGGTCTATGTGCATGTTTGTATCTACATAATTTACGTACCATTACGTGTCCATAATTAGATCGCTTGGCATTCGCTCGATTTTTTTCTTTCGCCACACTTTTGCTGATAATTATAATAAGCGCGTTGCCGCGTTGCCGCGCGCCACAAATGCCACAAATATGCACCGCATTGCTTGCAACATTTCTGCTGTGTTTCTACAATTTGGTACGCTTTGGTATTTTGCGACAGGTGTTACTCACACTATTCCCGCTATTTCTCGGCGTGGGAGACTTGTTGTAATGGCAAATTGACTGTTAAACGGTTGTATAGTGTTTGTGGCGAAATGAGACAATAACGCTGTATACATACATACATTTTAAGAATACTCAAAAAGAGTTTAGCGAGTACCTCTGTGGATTTTTTACGCCAAATTAAAGCGTTCATTCGATCTAAGTCTTTGTGGAGTTCTGTAATACTTCTTACTAAGTGCTTTTGCAATCGTTTTCCCAAAAAGCAAAATTATACTTATTTTTGAATATTCTTATTCGTGAATAGACAACCCATTAAATATATTAAATTAATCGTAAACTTGTATTTTTATTAACCTCAAAAACTGAAATCGTTGTTGTAAAGCGTTGTTGCTTTTTCTATAAGCTGAGTTTGGAATAGTCGCCTGAATGCAAAAAATGAGCAACGCTTGTTTTTGACTTATTTTCTTAACGTTCTATATTTTTTTATGCAACTGGAGAAATCTTCCTCTATCTCTATGCCAACTTTAGCAACAGTGGTATTGAAATTATAGTACTTACAAAGCGAAAATAACGCTTCTAATTCTCTAAACAACAAATGTTTTCTTTCTTAAAAATTTATTTTTGCCATCATGCCAAAGTAGAGTCAACGTTTTCGATGTTACCTACCAAAAACAAGTTGTTTACTCAAAAGGCTCTAATAAATTTATATATAGACGATGTTGTCCAGTTGTTTTGATGAAAATTGAATCTCTTAAATATTTTCGAATAATTTCGTATGTTGAAAATATTCACTGTTCAGAAAAATTATACGATTTTTTAAGCTTACTATTATTTTATTAAATATTTTTGTATTTTATATTCGTTTTTCTTTATTCTTTTTAATTTATTTTTATTTTTTATTTTATTTTTTTGTTTTTTGTTTTTTTGTTTTTTGTTTTTTGTTTTTTGTTTTTCGTTTTTTTTTCTTTTTTTACTTTTCTCTTAGTTTATTTTTTTACTTTTTATTTTTCTTAATTTTATTATATTTATTATAATTAATAAAGTATGTTGTGAACGAGATTTATCTATTTATTTCTTTTGTTATGTTTATTTTTTATTTATTCTATGTTTTTCACTATTTACTTTTATGTTATTTTTAGTTCAGGTATTATTATTTCGAATTATTTTGACTCATTTTATTACTTCTTATTAATTTTATTTTTTAGTAACCATTTTCTTAGTAGTTTTTTACGACCAAACAAGTCGGTGGCTGCGAAACAAAAAAAAAAATCAATTGGCTTAAATTTCATATATCGAAGTATATAAGTATATTTGTGTATATGTATGTGCCACCATTTCACCATTTTCTTCTAACATCAAGGAAATCATTTGTGCAATATTCCATTAATCTTCCGACCGCATCTAATCCAATTCCCCAGCGCCTGCCATCCAGTCATATTTATCAAGCCACGCACTCAGGCGTTTAATATGAGTAGTTAATGTAATATTTCGTTCTTTATTTTGCCAATCGTTAAGTTAAAAGAAATCCCATAATTTCGCTAAATCATCGGCAGTGGCGGTGGACCGCTTTGTAAATACTATAATCCTCATATATATTTGTGTAGATGTATGTGACTATGTTTGTTTGCCGTTACATATATCTTTTGTTGTATTTCTGTCACACCACAGCCTGTTATCTTTTCATGAGCCTTCTGCAACAACCTATTTTTTCTGTTAAACAATTAATTTTTTACTATCTCTACTAGTTTGATCTATTTCACTGGCGCTATATGCCGCTCCATCAGGCACATAAATCTTTGTTGTATTATCATGATTCGCAGTATTCGCATTCGTTGTAGTGTGTGCATAATTTTTTGCCATCAATAAAAAAGTCCTGCTACACACATAAATACATATAAGTCTATTATTAGATTCGTGCCCGCATATCCTTTGCGTTTAGTCTCTTCACGCGTCACGGGACGAACTAATGTCTGGGAGAATAAATAGCATTAAAAATGCATGTAATGAAACACAAATCGATTTACAAACTTACATTTTTATACAAACAAACATATATTATGTATTATGTATTATGTATTATATGTTCATGCATATGAACACACTGTGACGCCCTTTGTTGATGCTGCGACGGTTTTGGTCACTACATTTCTGCTGCTAATGCAAAAATCAAATTAAATCAGGTAAATGTGTGTGTGATAACGGAATAAAATACATACACACATGCATACAGCTGTAGAAAAAATTGGTTTGATCAAAAATCTAATTGACGACGAGTATCCACATGGAGCTAAGACTTATACACTAAAATTTTTTTACATACACACATTTATATATATGTACAATGCCATATTCATTCGTAAGTTCCTTGAATTCATCTAACTGTGTTTATGTATGTGTTCCACAGCAAAATTTCATCGCTTAAACCTGTAATGAGTGGGTTGTTTTATGTTTTTTTTTTTGCTTTAAAGTTTAAGTTTTTGAGCTTATAGGCAACTGTCAATTGTGCTCTTCGGATTCTTTAATAAACTTGAGGTTTAGGGTTTAGTTAAAATTTTTATGTGAAAACACTTAGTAGTGTGAAATTTTTATTAACAATTTTATTGCAAAACAGGGTGTTTAAGACGAGTTAAAGAATCATTTTGTGTATCGTAAGACCCATATTTTTACTACAATCTTTAATTTTAATCACAAAAAAGACCAATTTGGAACATCTGTTTTAATGTGATCCCGATTTTATTTGACATTTAATATTTACAATTTTCATTTTAGTATATTTTTATACTCTCGCAACATGTTGCTACAGAGTATATTAGTTTTGTTCACCCAACGGTTGTTTGTACCACCTAGAACTAATCCAGTTAGATATAGGCGTATATATATATAAAATGATCAAGATGAAAAGACGAGTTGAAATCCGAGTGAATCGGATTTGACCCGAGTGAGTCCGTCCGTCCGTCCGTCCGTCCGCGCAAGCGATAACTAATGGAAAACGGATAAAGTGCTATAACTAAGCAGCAAATTAAGGTATAAACGTGTTATTTGGTATAGAGGATCCTAGTAGGGTGGGGCATCTGTGGGCAAAAATTTTTGTAAAACTGGCTATGGCCCGCCCCCTAATAGGTTTAATATATATATCTCAACCGTTAGAGATATATCAATCAAACTTGCTCCGAGTAAGTTCTTCTAGCATCTCCTCATATACTGAGAAAATGAGTGAAATCGGATAATAACCACGCCCACCTCCCATACAAAAGTTATGTTGAAAACTACTAAAAGTGCGCTAACTCGCTGAAGGAACACGTCAGAAACATTAAATCTTGCAGCAAATGTGATACGGAAGGATTACATAGGAATTCGTGTAAAGTTTTGATGACGCGCGTGGCACCGCCCACTTTTAGGAGATATCCTATCTCAAGAACCCGTTAACCGATTGAAAAACATTTAGTGTGTGACATTATATTTGCATTCATTTATAATACCATTATATAATAGATAAAAACCACGCCTACTTCTCATATAACACAATTTTAAGTTTCATTTGATTCTTTCACTTTAAAGTATATAAATCGAGCAGCAATGAAGATATGAAAACAGAAGCAAATGAAAATTAATAATGACTAATTAATAATAACTTTAATGAAATTAAGTGGATATGTTTTCTTAAACATAATGTGATTTCACACTAAATATGAAAGAAATCGGTCTAGACCATGGTCTAAGCCGCTTATTCCTAATATAATGATCTTTTCTCTGGTTGACTTTTTCGTCATGTATCTAATATTTTCAATTAAGCCCCTTTGGTTGAGTTTATATCGCATATATCTTATTTGAGTTAATTTGGTAGATTTTAATATAAATATCTTTGAGACGAAGCAAAATATAGCAATGAAAGCACATGAGCCTATGACCTGTATTATGAGTTAATAAGATACCAAATATGATTGCAATCCATTGACAATTTCTTCGAATAATGAGTGCTGAATTATTCCGCAACATTTTTTAATATAAAGTTATGCCAGCACCTTAAAGCATTTCTTCACCTCTGATCCTTTGCACATTGCGAGAGTATAAAATGTTCAGTTACACCCGAACTTAGCCCTTTCTTACTTGTTAGACTTACGTTTGTTAAAAAAGGTTTATACTGATTATTTTTTCTTTCCTTTTAATATTGTTTCACTATTGTTTAATTTACGTATTTTATTTATTTTTTTTTTGTTTTTGTGGTATTTTGTTTTATTCCTTTATTTTTTAAATTTTTTCTTTTATTATCTCTTAATATTGTTTCATTCGTTTTTAATTACCGTTTTTTTTCATATGTTCTTGTTTGTTTATGTATTTTTGCATATGTGCTGTTTTTCTAGGTTTTTATTAAAAATTTAAATTTTTATTTGACAAAGTTCTTCCTTTTTTTTAATATACTTTTGTATCCTTTAATATTGTTTCATGGTTTTTTAATTTATTTTGTTTTTTTTCTTTGTTTCTTAATTTTATTATTTGTTTTATGTAATCTTTTTTTATTTGATTGTTTTTATTTTATTATTTTAGTTTTTCTTGCTTTTTTGTTTGTGTTATTTTGTTATTTGTTTTTTATTATAACATAATTTTTATATACATTTTTCTTAATTTTTTTTTGAGCTTTTTAATTTCATGCATTATTTTATTCATTAATATTTTTCTAATTATTTATTAAATTTTTTCGTATATTCTTATTTCTTTGCCTTTCCATATTTTTTCTTCGATTTATTATTAAACTATTAAAGATAAAGAGAGCTGTTCCGAAGTATGTATGTATATATTAATCGCTTGCGACGCTGATTGCTGTCTGTTTGTCTGGTTTCAGTTTCAGTTTCACGTTTTATTGCTTTTTGCTTTTACTTGGCAACCATTGTAGTTGGATTAGGTGTTTGAAATCAAATCTGCAGCCGGATGCTGCTTTGTCATTGGCAACTAATTGCTTTGTTTGTTTGTATATTTGCTTTTTTTTACATTTCTATCATTTACTTTGCTAGCTTTATAACTAAGCGCTAGTTTTTTTTGCAACCTTTTTTCATAAATTAAAAATTTCCAACCACGTACGCTGCTTTTAAGTTGTTCTATTTATTATTTATTTTGTTTTTTTTTCTTTTTTTAATTAAATTTTGTTTACGATTCAAACCAGCTAAGTGCGACTCATTGCCAGAAGGGATTCGTCATTTGTTTGCCTTTTCTTTTATTTATTTATTTATCATGCATTTTCAACTTTCCCAACAACTTTGGCTTAGCCTACGTTTGTCGGCGTTTCTATTTGATTGCTGGCACACACAATTTGCGCATACATTCTCTTGATGTCCTTTTGGCTACCATTTCATATATATTTACATACATGTACTTCCAATAATACATACACTCTTTATATAATATGTATGTATGGCTTTGCTGCAGCGCTTGCTCGCTCAAAATACATTCTAATCTATGTTATAAGGACATTGCTTCCTTCCTCGCTCGCTTTGCTCCTTTGCCATCATTGCAGACTTTCATTTCACTCGTTTTCGAATTTCGCGAATTCCCTTGAGTGCAGCGCGGAACGCATTCTCATCTCACCTTCGTTTCGTTCTCATTAAGTATCTATATTCTACTCACAAAGTATCTGTTAGCCGTACTGCGCTTGTGTGCGTGTATCTATGTGTCAATATATAATGTGTTTTGTTGTTGTTTGCTTTGCGCTGTCACCTCCTGTCTACTCATTTTGTGTGTCGTCTCCGCTTTGATCCTGTGTTTCGTTCTTGCGCCGTTCGCGCACTAGGCTGGGTTTCGGCCGCTTCAGCAACCCCAGTTCGTTTTAGTTTACTCGCTGATCTCAGGCACGCCAGAGCCTTGTGAGCTAGTACGCGTAGTGGGCTTTTAGGCTGCGGGCGTTTTGGAACAAAAGATATAATAAGAATAAGAAATATTTAAACTACTTAAAAAAAAAAAAATCATTCATTCCATTGAGAAAGTGTACGGGGAAAAATTAGATGAAAATTAATTTCTAATTGTGTACCGTTGTGCGAAAATATCAAGTGCGTAGTCAAACCAAAGATTTGTTATTTTTAAGTGCGCATACATTTTTTACTTATAAGCATATATAAATATATATACACATATATGTTTTCATGGTGTGTGTGTGTGCGCGTTGATTTGACACAAGTAATCAGCGAATTTCGGTGACTTTTTGCGTATTGAAAAAGATTGTTATGTTACTTAACTAAATGAGAAGCAAAACATGTCAGCAAATATTGTGAAAATCTGAAAATTTGAAAATTTGAAAATCTGTTTGCAAATAGCAAATTTTCGAAAAAATATTTTTTATGCTGCCTGTGCAATACCCCCCTAAAAAAAAAAAGAATTTAACGAAAAAATTTTAAAGAAAAGTGAAAACTGCAGGCAAATATTATATTACTGGCCAAGCTGCCAGCGCTAGTGTTTGTTTGCTCAAGCTACAGTGATCGGAGTGTACATAATTCTCTGCAATTCGCTGGCGCATTTCACGCTTAAATTATTTGCGCTGCGAAAAATGTGCAATAACCAACAACAAATCCGCTACTGAAGTCGGTAGAGGCAGCCAACTAGAAACTTTCCAGAAAAAACCAAAACCAAAAAAAAAAAACAAAAGCACGCACATAACAAAAACATAAAAGCACAAACCGCCGTAGCAGAGTAGTTGAACGTTGTACAACAAGAGCACAAAGGATCCAAAAACGAAAACTGTAACTGCACTTTGCATGGAATGCCGTTTAGCGCCACAATTACGGAGCAAAGTGCATTTTTTGAATATGAAATAAAAGTGAGTTGCTAACAATTTTACTTTTTTTAAAATATATTTTCCAACTTAAATACATATTTTGTATGTAAAAAGTATATATTAGTGTAGGAAAGCACTAAAAAGTTGTTGCTGCCTAAACAGATACACGCTCAACAAGCGTTAAATAAGTGAAATTAAATGCAATTGCAGCAAATTTCGCAAACCATATATATATATAAACATAAAAATTGTTAGCCAAAAAACATAACGACTTTGCTAAGTCTCAGCTTACACTTAACCTTACTTTTATACAACCTGACAATGCCAATATAACAGTTGATGAATATGCGCTATAGTTAAAAATAGTAATGAAAAATGGCAACACGCGCAATATATTTCGCATTTCATCAAAAATAAATGACCCTCAAACCACAGCAAGCCTCCCTCCGCCTCTTTTGTGTACGCGCCTGATTCACCAATTTCTTATACACATGTACATGTATGTACAGAAATATATTTTCGAACTCAATACCGCGTTTATATGTAACTCAAAATCGCTCCGCTTTTGTAATTTTCACTCGTTTCATTTATACTTACACCTCGCATTCCGCTCTCTCACGTCTACCTCATCTACGTAATTTCGCATATCCTTTTTACATGTCCTTCGTCATTCGTTCCACTTCGAAATAATCGCTATTCGTCTCCGCTGCTCTCCACAACATTTGCTCTGCATATATTTGTAACAAATTCTAGTGTGTTTGTTGCAATACTTATTATATTATATGATATATATAAACATATGTACATATATGTATATACGAACAGGAATATGATATTATGATATGACATTTATGCTGCTTTGCTAGCGTATCCTTCTCAGTTTCGGTCTTTTATTCATACTTCTTCTCTCGTCGCTTGCGTCTGAGCGTTGCATTCGTTGTTGTTATGGTTATTGTTGTTATTAGTAATCTTGCTTGCCAATCTGGTTGGGTGGTGGTACAGTTTTATTGGTGTGCTACACACATACATGCATATATTTGTATGGATTTTGGTCGCTCCCTCGCCACATCCTTTTATTTGTATGTATGTATGTTGTCGCTGAAATTTGCCTCTGTATGTGTGCGTGTGTATGTCGTATATCTCATCAAGAAGGATATATGCACATATGCGTAGGTAAACATATTAACGTGTCGCTGTCTCTTGACACTACTCTGATCAGATTTTAATGCAAAGGAAATTATGCAAATTTTATGTGATATTGCTTTAGAATCTGTTTGGCGTGAGTTGAAGATGTAGTCTGGAAATCGTATTTCGCCTGAAATTTATTTTGATGCAAAAGTGGGAACACTAAGTTACCCAAAGTTGTTTTGTTTATGAAAAGTTTTTATCGCAGACAAAAATATTCAGTTTGTAAACCATGAAATATTTGTCATCGAAACGTAGGAGAAACCATACTTTTCAACCGAAGTTGCACTTTAAATGATTAAGCACTTATTCAGAGTTTTTTTATTCTTCAGAAAACATTGGTTTATAATATTCGAATGATTGAAATGATATTGAAATGACTTTAGAAAATTGAAAATATTAAATGCATATTTCATAAATAAGCCCGGAACATTACCAATTTAATTTTTTTTAAATTCGAAAAAATTCGAACTCGAAATTTTGTTACGATAACACATAACCTAAAAAAAGTAATCTGGAAATTTGAAATATCAAATGCAAAATGTCAATAATTATATTTTTTAACTTCGAAAATTTTCCTACTCAAAATTTTGTTGCTGCTAGTGAATCTGTCAAAGCACAAATCGAAAAACTTAACAAAATCAAATCGAACATATTCGAACTCGAAATTTTGTTACGATAATACATAACTTGGAAGAAATTAGTCTAAAAATTTTAAAATATCATATACATATTTCATTGGTAAGGCCGAAACATCAATAAATTAAATTCTTTTAACTTAAATTTCTTTTAAATATTTTGTACTTTAAAACTTAATATTTTTCTGAAAATCCACGAATAAATCTAAAATCACTTATTTTATTGTATACAATTAGTCAAAAAACTTTAGTTTTTTAGATTCATAGTCGAAAAGAAAATGTGTAATCTAAATAATAAAATTAATTTTTTTAAACTTCGAAAAATTTCGAAATTGAAATTTTATTAAAATAAAAAATCTTTCAATGTATTATATATACATTTACATTGTAACTATATGTGTGTGTATATAATATTATATATCGACATACAGTACATTAATAAAGTCTTCAAGCTCATAAAAGTCTTGGAGTTATTTAACAAGCCTCAAGTTTATGCAAAGCGATCCAAATGTTTGGTATATAGAATATTTTGGCTATATGCTTTTCAGCTCAAATAAATTGAAATGCTACAAAAGTTAATAAATTGAAGCAAAAAAGTGTTGTTTAAAAAGTATTTTGAAATTTCGATGAATTAAAATATCTGTGGTAATAAGTATTATATTTCGAAATATTGAAGGGAAAACAGTGTGGTACATATCAATCACGCTGTGCAAACTAAATAATAATAAGTTTGAAAATATACATATATTTGAGCTTCGAAAATATTCGAACATGCTTATATGTTTGAACTTATGAAATATTTTGAGCTTCAAAAGTGTTTGAACGTGCGTATATGTTTGAATTTATGAAATATTTGTGCAAATAAGATTCAATTTAATTAAGATACAAATATTTTTTAAGTTCGAAAAAATTCGAACCTCAGCCATGTCAACTAAAATTTACATAAAACTAAAAATTGAGAACATTTTACAAAATCTTGTGCGAAATTTCAATATTTATAATATTTTCTAAAATTTTGATTTCGAAACAGCAATATTTCAAACCAAACGAACTGTTTTATTTTCGTTATGCAAATTAACGAATTGCCAACTTTTGTTTTTTGTGTATTCCAATTTCTACGTTGCTAAATTTTCTCACGTCAACCGCTTTTTTTTTTTTTAAATAAAAATATTACATTCCGGACTTTCAATTACCAATTAAATACTTCTAATAGCATTGGGTGCACAAAAAGAAAAAAATGCCAGCACGAATAAGTTAGAAATGAAAAATCTACAAAACTCAAGCAGAGCATGCGTGCATACCTGATTGCACATCTATTGTATTTGACCAAAAAAAAACAAAATTCAATACACCAAATTTTCGCTTGCACTTCTCGACACATTAATTACCGTTGAGCGGAGCTAGCTCTAGCTTCATGCCAGCTGACTGATTTGTTAGCCGCACCAGTTGTTTGCAGGACGTGAAATAATGCCTGCCATGAGACTTCTGGGCGAAGGTAGTCGAAGAAGGAAGAGCTCAGGCTGGGACGGGCAGGCCAAAGAGCCTCTTTGACAAACTGTATATTTGTATATATGTATGTGTGTGTATGCGTGCGTGCTTTGAGGGGCACTACAGTGCGCATGCAATTACACTAACAACAAGAATAATACGAGCAAGTATCAACACCGGTGTTTTCAAACAGATTGGGACTGCACGGCTACACGCTTGTGTTGCAGCTGCTACTATTGTTGTCGATTTTTGTAGTTGTTGTTTTTGTGTGTGACTAGAAGAACAGCACCGCGTATTTGTTAAGTGCCCTCCTCTCTGTGCGCGAGTATTTTTTGTGTGCATCTGTGTGTGTGTGTGTGTGTGTTGAAGCGTTTCCTTTTTGTAACTTTGTATGGATGTGTGCGTGTGTGTACTCCTGGTGCTTAATGTTGTTGTCGTTCTTGTTCTACTTAGCTTGTTTTTCCTGTTTGCTTGTGTGCCTACATACATAAATAAGTCATACACTTGATGAGGTTTTTCCATTTTCGAGCATCGCGCAGCCTGTGTTGCAAACACAGTGTTGTTTTTGTTGTTGATTTGTTTTTTTTTTTTTATTTCTTTAAAATTTTTTTTTTTAGTTAAATAGTCATATTTTGATTATTATGGTGTGGGTATTATTATTCCTATTGTTATTATACTTTGTATTCTCCGCTTTTGAAGTGTTGCTGACCCAGTGCGTGTGCGTGTGCGCGCGCACTTGTGTGTGTGTGCACTTACAACATACACAAGCACTTCAATGGCTTCATTTACAAATATTTCTAACTTATTTGCATGCAAATTGAATTCCACATATTTGTTGGTCTTTCGCGCGCTGGAAATACGAACAAACGGTTTAGTGTTGAAAAAGGTTTTGAAAATTATTTTTCTCTATACCTTTTTGCTCTTACCATTATATTATTCTCTTGCAGCTATTATAGTCGAAAAACGTGAAATAAACAAAATAGCCGTTGCTTTAACGGTTATATACATTTAGTGAGTGTGTGTGTATGTGTGCGAGAGTGCGTGTGTGAAAAGCATTGCACTTAATTAAAGAATCACAACACCAAAAACAACACGCAAAAAATGTCTTCATCCATAGACGTACCGCGCATTATGGTCTTTCGACCGACTTGGGAGGAATTCAAGAATTTTCCCAAATACATTGCCCACATGGAATCTCAAGGTGCACACAAGGCTGGTCTGGCCAAAGTAGTGCCACCACCCGAGTGGGTGCCACGTCGCAGTGGCTACGAAGACTTGGATGCACTCAAGATAACCATACCGGCGCCCATTTGCCAGGTTGTTACGGGCAAACAGGGCCTCTACCAACAAATCAACATACAAAAGAAACCACTCACAGTGAAGCAATTCAGTGAATTGGCGTCCACAGAGCGCTATCAGACGCCCAAACATTTTGACTTTGAAGACCTCGAGCGTAAATATTGGAAGAATATTACTTATGTAGCGCCGATCTATGGCGCAGATGTTAGCGGCAGTATTACAGATGTGGATCAGGATGTAAGTATCTAAGCAACAAAAACAAAAAGAAAAGAAATTGTTTCAACTTTTTTTTACCAACCCCTCATATACATACGCCTCAAAGAGTTGGAATATAAATCGCCTGGGCACAATTCTCGACTATGTCAACGACGATTATGGCATACAAATTGATGGTGTGAATACTGCGTATTTGTATTTTGGCATGTGGAAGACCACCTTTGCCTGGCACACCGAAGATATGGATCTCTATTCGATCAATTATTTACACTTTGGCGCACCGAAGACGTGGTATGTCGTACCACCCGAACATGGGCGCAAATTGGAGAAGGTCGCAAATCAATATTTTCCGGCAAGCTATCAAAATTGCAATGCCTATTTGCGGCATAAAATGACACTGATAAGCCCGCAAGTGCTTAAGCAACATGATGTGCCCGTGAGCAAAGTAAGTAATGAGTTGGGAGGATTTTTTAATATTTTATTATGTAGATCAAACTGGCATGGCTGGAGTGGCAATTGGCAGTGGCATGGCAATTAAAAGTTATTATTAAAAAAAAATTTTAGATTTTGTTCGAAAATAATTTTTTTTCGAAATTAACTGTTTATTAGCAGATGTTTGGTGCGAATAATGCTTCAAAACGGAATTAAAAATATTTTAATTCAATATATTTGTGTAGACAAATTTTTAGAATCTTCGAAAGATTACGAACATGCAAAAATCGTTAATGCAAAGATTTGATTGTTAGTATAATGATATAAGGTATAAGGTAAAATAAAAATTCTTAAAATGTAAAACAACTTCAATGAGTTAGGAATGTATTTTCGTAATTGTTTTCTGAGAAAAAATTGGAATAAATGGTAAAGCTAAAAAAATACCAAAACAACGGGCGAGTGATCTTTTATCATTTGTTAATACTAAAACAAATATAGATAGTTTCATTTATGATTTATAAGCTTGTTCGAAAGTTAAATTACATGAATATCTTGAGATATGATAATTAATATTCGTTAAAAAACTTCGAAACATTATAGAAACACACAAAAGATATGTAGAAAACTTAAAATGAATTAATATAATTAGTTTCGAAAGACTTTCGAACTTCGTAAATACTCACTTGCACTCTCAAAGTGGCTTAATTGTTACATTAAGCGCTTGTACTGATAAAAATAATTAATAAAATTAATTTCGAAAAACTTTCGAACTTCGAAAATACTCAATTGTTCGACTATGAAATATATAATATAAATATATAATTTGATTATATATTACATATATATATACATTATATATTTGAAATATATAATGTGGAATTCTCTAAATATTCTACTTAATCCGCCAGTCATGCCGTTTTCTACCAAAGCGAATGGTTCATTCTAAATACCTACACTTTTACGCAGATAACACAAGAGGCTGGTGAGATAATGATAACATTTCCTTTCGGCTACCATGCCGGTTTCAATCATGGTTTCAATTGTGCCGAGTCTACAAATTTCGCCATGGAACGGTGGATTGAATATGGAAAACGTGCCGTTCAATGTACCTGCAGGTACGCTATTGCACTAATTTATATGCACACATAAACACATATTCACTATGAAATTTATTTCTTATACAGCAACGACATGGTCAAGATCTCCATGGACACATTCGTGAAACGCTTTCAGCCCGATCGGTATCAGGCATGGCTAGAGGGCAATGATGTGGGCAGACATCCGGAAGATCCGCCTAGCGCTGCAACCGCTGCACCTTTACCATCACATTTGGATGTGATATGCAATAAAAAGTAAGTGTGCCACGCCTACACAAGTGAAGCAAACGCATTTCTCTCATGTGTCTTGTAAACATGTACTAACATTCTGTTTTCTTTTTCAAACACAATTACTGCCATTCGCGGCCCTTAGTCATGGGGCTGACAATTTACCAATGCACGTATTACAAAGAATGAAGAAACAATGTAATCCCACAAAAAAGAAGTCATTCAAAGAGCGTAATCCTGACTTGAATTTAGAGGAGATACAACTAAATCCCAATATACCTGATGAGGTTAAGGCTGTGCTGAAAGAGAGCGCACTAACACTCGACGCTGAGGACGAAGAGCCGGCCATAATCGGTGACGGTGAAGCTGAGGTGATCACTCAACTGAGTCCAGCCGATTTGAAAACCAAAAAGGAATTATTAGACTACATCGATGATGGCACAGGTGGGCTGCAACTCTAAACATAAATGCGCTGTCTCAGCACAATATTTTTATATACAAATTATATATATATTTTTTAAATACTTTCAGATGAAGATGAAGAGGAGGAGTTTCGTAAACGGCGTCATAAGCGTAAACATCATTCCGATTATGATGACGATTGGTTCACCAGCAAGCGGCGTACAAATTCACGCAACAGCAGCAAAGGTCGTAGTCCGCGCAATAGCAATAAAGACGATCGCTCCATATCGCCGGCATCGTCCACATCCTCATCGTCGCGTGCACGTCGTCAACCATGTACGATGCCCGGCAAAACGCCACGCAAGACGCCAAATCGCCGAAAGAAGGACAATGCAGCAACGACACCAAATGCCACCGCCACGACAGTGTCCACGAATGCGGTGCCACCCGAGGCTGTGGCGAGTGTGCTGAAAACCGCGACTGCCGTTTCGCAAGCGCTGAACGGGCAATGTAGTAATGAAAACGGCAATGGCAATGGCAATAGCAATAGCAATAGTAATGGCAGTGTTGCGAGACCACCAGCGACCATTGTGGAGACACCAGCTGTAGCTGTGACCATGTCAGGTGTGGCTGCTGCTGCTGATGCGGCGGGAGGTGAGGCAATTAGCGAAATAAAGGAGCATTCACTCTTTATCTCACCCGCAAATGGCTACAACCGCAAATGAACAATTCCTTTAACCCATAATAATCACAAATCATGCTTTTGTTTCTAACTACTTATTTTATAGCATCACATTGCGTTAACGCACTACTCTTTTTATTCTTATGCTATTTCATATGCTTTTATATTTAGTGTCTTTTTATATTAAATTTTAACAAATTCATACATACATACATGCAAACCTGCTAACAAAATATATATGCATACAGTTAAAACAACGAAAGAAATCAGAAACGACACTAATTGTTTGGTTCGTACATGTACCTTCATATTCATCAATTATATATATATACATATATATATATATATATGTGTGTCTATATGTGTATATATGTACATATGTACATATATGTATATATATGTATATATATATATATATATCACAGCGGATTTCTCCATCCATTTAATTTTATTATTTATTTAATTTACATACATATGCATTTATATGTGTGCTTTTATCTCAACATTTATATTTTATATATGTGTATGTGTGATTTTATTAACTTTAGACAATTGATTTCTTTTTTTATGTAGGACTTTTTTGTCTTATAGGTTGTAAATATATACGCAAATAATATCCATATGTGCATAAATATGTTTAAAATAATTAAAATGCCATTTTATTAGACTAACTGTAAACGACGCTAGTTCCAAAGCAACTTCGCGTTCAAATTGAAACCGTAGAAGAAGAAGAAAATTACAAAATTGAAAGGAAAACTTACGTATACCCTGCACGTTTTTCTCTTTTTGTTTACTCTGTTTTTTTCATTTTCTCTTTCTAAATTTTATTTACTGGGTTTGTTTTTATCGTTTGTTACTCCCACCACTTGATTTGCTTTAGAGAACACAGTTTTACGAATTTAACTCCACTCAAACTTACCGTTTACTGCCTCTATTGGTTTATTTTTTTTCCTTAACTTTTTTTCTTTAATTTTTTACATTGTTTTTTAATTTTTTTAATAAAAAATTTAAATAATTTTTTTTTTTAAATTTAAATAAATTTTTTTTTTAGGAAACTCCTATTTTTAAATTAATTTTTGTAATTTTTTTTTGTATTTTTTTTGTAAAGTTGGTAACTGTTGTATTCCCTTAAATTTAAGCGATATTTAGTATGTACTATATGTTCTGTATTCGCCCTGCAATTTGTAGCCGCGCTTTGTATGCTGCGCTCATTTGCATATATTGTGGAACTGATTTGATGCTTGATGCAGATGATGATGATGTCAAATTTTTGATTTTTTTTTTGTTCTGAAATGCTCATCGGAGAAATATACTTTTTAGTGTAAGCGAAAACTGTGTTGTTTGATCTTTTCTTTCATTTTTGTGGCCCTTCGAACAATTCGACAAAATTCTAATTGGCAAACTTTTGTTTCGAAAATTGTGCTTGGCGAATTTGTGTATTTGGTTAGGTGGATATTTTTTGATTGTGTTGTTGTTGGTTGTAGGTTCGTTGAGTTGATGGCTATTAGAACTGGTTTTGGTGCGAGGTTTGCAAAATATTAAGGTTTTGCGATTTCTATTGACATAAAATTTATTAAAATTGCAGCGGCACTGTGTTATTCTCACTTCTATTTCCTAAATTAAGCGGTTTGAATTGTCAAAATATTCAGCTTGAAAATTTCGAATATGTGGCTTGCGTTTTTAGAAGGTTTATGATAATCTGTCATTGTATTCTTAATTGGCGGCAAGCATACAAGATTACTCACTCCTTCATTCTTCGACACACAACTACTTTTTCCTCCTATAACCATCGCATCCTCTTTTGATTTCCTTTCTCCCCACACCATCTATCACCAGCAATTGATTTCTTCTTTTGTCTCGTTTGTGAGCGTGTATCTAACCAAAATAAAAAAAAAATAAAAATATTAAATTAACAAAAACAAAAAAATTGTACATGTTCTCCATTACATCATATGAAACCAAAAAAAAAAGAATCAAAACCAGAATTCATGTACAAAATTTTGCAACCAAAACCAAAAACAAAAAAAAACAAAAAAAAAAGCGAAATTGTAAAAATTGTACAAAGTAAATTTTCCGCTAGAAAATGTGAGTCTTCATGACTATATCCTTTGATTGTCATAATTCATTGAATGTTTTTCAACACTTTTTATAGGTAACCGCAGTTTAACAGCCACAACAAATACAACTACTACAGCCGCACACGCGCCCGTCATACGTGTAGTGCGTAAGTTGAGCGATCAGTTGAGTTATCACAACAACGATCTCCCCTCTGTGCCGACTGTGTTGCAATTCATGCAACAAACACGCAAATTCGAGGGTAAAATACCGAAAATCGGTCAACAAGTGAATTTACAACACGCCGAATTGATCATAATGCCAACGACATCGAACGCTTCTGCCGCCTCTACAGCTGTTGCTAACACCACCAACGCCATAACAACAGCGACAACATCTAGTCAGCAACAGCAACAGCAACAGCAACAGCAACAACAACAGCTCGAGCAGGAGCGGCAACAACAGCAAACAATTGTTTATACAACAATGTTGCCGGCGGCAAGCACATTAAATGGCATTGTTGCTCAGCAAACTGCGCAGCAACAACAACAGCAAACACAATACATTACAATACCCGCAACATCGGCGTCAGGTGGCAACAGCACGGATGGCACGGTTTATCAGTTGCAAAGTGAAATTGTTTGTGATGCAGCTACTTATCAACAGCATCAGCAACAACAACAACAACAACAACAGCAACAGCAGCAGCAGCAGCAGCAGCACCAACGCCAGCAACAGCACGAGGTGCAGCAACAACAACAATTGACTGCGCAAAGCATCAATGGCAATACGATTGCTGTGACATCGGCCGCCGCAGCGCAAGGTAGGTGCCTCAGCCACACAAAGTGGTAATATTAATTTGCCTTCTTATTATGTAGCTGTGTGTTGAATGGTTTTTGATTTGAAACTAAAATTAGTTTTAATTGAATATTTTGTGTTAATTCGAAAGTTGTTATTGTTGTACATTTTGTATGTAGTAAGTTGGCTTCGAATAACCTTCTTTTTCCTAATTTCATTTCCGTTTGGCATTTCTTTTATTCTAATTTAACAATTCGCTCTAACTCTGATGTCATTATAGCAATATTACTCACAAGCAGTTGGTTTTAATGAAATTTAGTTAAATACATTATATGCATTCTGATGAATTCTGTTTCAATTCAATACAAATATTAATTGAAGTAAATAAAAGTTATATAATTTTAATAGTAACTAATTTTCCCCATATGAAAATCTTACTAATATTCATTAGATGAAAATTTTCAAACCATTAATATTTATTTATGTGTAAAAATTAAAACATTTTGTTACGCGAAATAAAATTATCGCTATTACTTAAAATCACAAGAAAATGTTAAAACATTAAATATTTAAAATCAAATAAATTACGGGAAAAATCACAAACTACAAGAATCCAAATACTGTTAAAGTACTAAGAAAAATTTCAAGCATGAAACAAAAAACCAGCTGCTTTAATTTTTTTTTTTATGAAATATTAAAATTTATGTGTTCTATTTCTTATTTAAATTAATTAATTTTTTCATTTTACGTTTTATTTAATGTTTAATTATTATTATTTTTTGAATTTTAAAGTCCATTTAAATACTTTTCCATTCATTATTTTTAAAATCATGCTGCAATTATATAAACTATAACCGTAATACAACGCTGCGAAGTTCATTTATATAATGATTTTTTAATGTTGATAAATTCACGCTTTGCTAACTAATAAGCAAAGTTGAGTATACAATTTTTTATAATTAAATCTGAGTTTCATTTGTTTGTTTGTAACTAAATTTAAACATTTCAAATTCCAACTCGGTTTTAGTTACAACAACGAAATAATATATTTTGCGCAGCCATTTTTAAATAAATTTTTAAATGCTAAAATACTCAGTACTCAAAATATAGTTAGTTAAATGAAGCAAATTAAAAGTTTTTGTTTTCTAACTTAAGGACCATTTCCGATTTCAATATCATTTCTTTATTCCCATATAATGAATTTCTCCAACAAAAATACTAAAATATTTATTATACATTTTTCTTCTTTCACAATATTTTCATATATTTCATTTGCTTTTATTTCTTCAATAACAAAATATAAAAAAAAAATACAGCTTTAGTCCGACAGCTGTTCATTGCCAGAAATTCGTAAGTTCCCTAAATAGAAATAATTGACAAAAAAAAATATTGTTCATCACAGCAACACTTGCCACTACTGTTATCTTTTTTCATTCAAAATTTGAGTTGAATTTAATTTTACTCAAATCTTTGTTGCACAGTTATTTTTAATTAAGCAGCAATAAATATATGCTCAAATTATAATACTTTTTTAAAGACATTGAAATTTAAATTGAAATTGAATACACATTTTATGAATACAGTTCTTTTTTTCAAACCGAAAATCGTTTTTTAAAAGAAAAGAAAAATTCCCTGCAGCTTATCATATTATTTTAATAAAACTTTCACCATAATTCGCCTAAAAGTGGTTTAAGCTAATAGCGCTTGGCCTACTTCTAGGCTTGGTTGTAAAACCAATATTGTTGAGTTGGAAAACGTTTTTCAGTTCTAAAAATGGAAATATGTAAAACACTTTCATAATGAGCAGCAACAAATTACAACAGAAATACAAAAATGGACATTATATGCAATATTATTTTTTAACTAGTTTTAATATATTATTCGATTTTGTTATTAATTATGTTTAGAAAAAATTGCATACAATAAGTTTTTATACTTTTTTTTTTTAATTTTAAGTAATTTTTTTGTAAAACTCTACTCTGTATTTATATTTTAAATAGTTTTGAAATTGCCAAACGTTATCGCTCAAATAATTATTATTTCTTACTATTTATACTCAAAATTTTCTGTTAAAATTTCTATGCAACACGAGCAATTTATATGAATTTTTGTTATGCAAACTAAAAAGAGACGCCTGTGGGAAGTAATGTCAAAGAAAGCTTGAAAGAAATATCTAACCATGAATTGCCCTTTTCTAAATTGGATTAAAGCAAAAATAAAAAAAATTAATGAAAGTTGGTTTCAAATTATATATAAATACCTACAATATATTAATTAATTTATGAACTAACTGTAGTAGAGTCAAAAGATTACTCCGATACTTTATATCGATTACACGTGAGTAAAAAGTATCGGAATAATCGATAGACGATTATTTCTTAAAAAAACTCAACTACAATTTTTAAATTTAAAAAAAGATAAGTGAGCAGATCGTAAATTCTCTTTTTATTATTATTTTTAAACTGATGATTCTTAGTAAAACTTAATAAAAAAGTACTATTAAATAAAAATATTAAATTATCATTTCAAAATAATTTAATAAAGGTCTAGTAAAAAGAAATCCATCATTTCTGTCGAAGGTTTTATTTAGCATAGTTATAATGATCCGATTTAGTTCAAATATGGACCGTTTTGTTCGATTTTTCGTTTTTGTTCGACCGGCCATTTTCATAATGTTACTCTCATAGAAACCCTCCTCCCTATTGGCAAATAAATGGGACAGTTGATTTTCACAAGCTTCTCTTGAGACAAATTTTCCACCAACAAACTCATTCACCATAAACAAGAACGGTTAATAATTACTCAGTGCCAGGTCCGGACTATAAGGTGAACGCATAAGAAAATCCCAACCAAGCTTCCGGTGCTTCTGGCGAGTCACTATCGACATGTGTGACGTGGCGTTGTTCTAATGGAACACAATTCCTTCTCTCTTTGTCAAAGCTGGCGCCTTCTGGGTGATTGCTTCCGTTAGAGACGGACGGTCCATATGTGAACAGTACAGGTCCGATTTAAGAGTTTGGTCGTAGAGGAGTAGCTCATAGTAGATGATTCCCTGCCAATTCCACCAAACACATAGCAAAAGCTTTTTTACCGCCAATCCTGGCTTGGCCACCGTTTGAGTCGGCTCATCGCAATTCGACCAGGGCCGTTTCCGCTTAACGTTGTTGTAAATGTCCCACTTTTCATCATCAGAAACCACCCGCTTGAGAAATGGGTCGATTTTATTGCGATTCGCAGTTGGAAATTCGGCGCACGATTTTTTATTTTTTTTGTCGTTAATTCGGTGACACCCATACACCGAGCTTCTTTTTTTATCCAGCCTTATTTAAATGCTTCCAAATGTTTAGATCCTGGGAATCGAAACATTGTTTACTTCACGGTTAGACTCGACGATTTCCATTATTTTATCGATATTATCGTCAATTGGCCTTCCAGAATGAGATGCATATTTGACATCAAAATTGCCGGAACGGAATCAACGAAACCGAAATTGCGTGTGATTTTCTGTTACAGTATCAGAACCGTAAACCGGCTTTATCGAAGAAAAACTGTAAAATATGGCTAGTTTCTCATTGCTGGTGTCCATTTTTGAAGCATATTCAAACTATCTTGAGTCAAGCAACCACAAAATTTTTTGAGAATTTTTTTTTAATAAGAAATCTTACCTTTCTAATGCCATATAGCGTAGCTCGATCGCACTTATACTACGTCAGATACAGATTAAAAGCTGTCTATTGGAAAAATAAAGGTTTTCTTTTTACTAGATCTTACATTTAGATGTTGTTAAGGTAATATCGAACTTGTAAATATGAATTGCAACAAAAAGTGACTTGCTTTGCAATATCGAAAGTCGATTAAATTTCTGAAGAATTTTTGAAAAAATCACATGTGTCATAAAAAAATCAGAGCCATAATGCAATCCAAGCCACGAACTGTCGAATTGAAACTAAGAAAATACATCAGAAAATCTTTTGTTTCCAGTATCTAATTGCATTTGTATTTAAAGAAAGAAAAAATTGCACGTTGCTATGAATTATCTGCTACTATCGTAATTTTATTATTTTTCTTTTAGTTATCTTTTCTGAAAATTTTCTTAAAAATTTTCCACTTAAATACTTTATAAATTCTTTATTCACTAGTAAAAATTATGAGCGCGTTAAAAACTTTTATATTTTCATATTAGTTTTTCTTGTAATTTCTATTTTGTATCTTTTTTTTTTTTTTTTTGTTAAAACAAAAAACAAAAATCCCAAAAACTGAAAACGAAAAAGATTATTTACATTTATACACATTTGAAACCAATTTTTAAAAATTAAGACAATGTGGTCACCACTATTAGTTCGTCACCCCTACTGCTCACCTCGACCGCCGCCACCGCCAATACTAACCAACATCAACACCATCTCCAACAACAACAACAACAACAACAACAACACAATTCCGCTGCTGCCGCCACATCGACCTATACCACCACAACTACCACTGCCACACCGCTCAGCACAATCAAAAATGAAATTAACGACGAGCCAAAACATATCATCGTCAATGGCGATGGCACCACAACAACGTTGCAGACGCAGTCGCAGCCCCAGTATCATTACATCACCACTACAGGTGAGGATGGACAAACGCCGACGACAATCGTCTTCGAGAACTACAATGGTGAGGTCACCGAAGTGAACGGGGGTGGTGGTGCTACCACGATTATTAAATTTGAGGGCGACGATACCGAGTACCAAGGGTATCAGGTGATAAAACACGAGGAGGATAATTCAAGTGGCATTCATAATGATGGATCGTCAATGGAACAACAACAACAGCAGCAACAACAACAACAGCAACAGCAACAACAACAACAGCAACAGCAACAGCCACAGCAACAATTTACTTATAAAACTGTAACAAAACAAGACGAAGAAATGAATCAGACTATAACCGATACGATAATAGTGCCCGCCAATGGCGTGCCAGCGATACCACCACAAAAGCAAAAGCGCAAGCGAAAAACACGTCTAATTTCGCCCGATGAACAGGGCGAGTACTTGGAGAAGATGTCGGTGCGCGGTCTGGACATCCAACGCTACGAACATATCATTGACGGCGTCTCTTATTGTTTGGTGTGTGCCAAAAATGATGTCTTCAAAACATTCAAAAACAAATACAGTTTCCAACGTCACGCCTATCTATTCCACGAAGGCGATAATCGTAAGATATTCGCCTGCCCCATTTGCAATAAAGAGTTTTCACGCCCCGATAAAATGAAAATGCATAAAAAGGATAAGCATGGCGACATGCAAGTACCCGATGGCAGTGTTACACCACACGCGGCTACACCAGTGAAGCAAACGCAGGAAGCTAATCCAGGTAAGCGTTCGCGTGCCACCAGCGCACGATCATCACGTGCGCGGAAACCACGAGCCACCATTGCCAATACCGCGATGGCGACCGTGAACAGCGGCAGTGAAGAGAATGCCGTCGAAGCGAAGCGTAAGCGTCTCGCGCAAATCGATAGTGTTTTAGATGTGGTGCAACAGCAAGCAGCCGATGTGAATGCAGCTGCTATCAATGTGCAACTGCAACAGCAGCCAAGCGCACAGCAAGTGCAGTTACAACAACCACAGACTTTGCCGCCCATCGATTTGAGTGGCATGATTTTGCCCGGTGGCGCACAACTAGCGCTGGCCAATCCCGGCGCTACGTCTGCACTCTTGCAGCAGCAACGTGTTGCACATCAACAGCAGCAGCAACAGCAACAGTCACATGCTCCACCGCCACAGCATATAGCATTGTCCGCTCAAGCGGCGCAAGTGTTACAGCCGTCAGCAACAGCCGCCACTGCTGCTGGCGCCGCCGGTACCACGCTCATCTATTCCAATCAAATTGATTTGCAGCAAGCGCTGCTACAGCAACAGCTGCATGGCCAAAGTATCATGATACAGGATCAGGCGGGCAATTTGGTGCCGCTGCAATCGTTGCAGGCGCTTAACGCCACCGCCACGCTAGACGGCACACAAACAATCTACACCACACAGCCGGCGCGTCATGCGCAACCACCGCAACAATTGCTGCAGCCAACACAACAGACGACGCCGAATCCCTATCAGACGGCGCCGCAGCAGCATATACAGCTGCAAGCGCTGCCAACCGGTTCGCCACAAGAGACTATCATCACCACGGCAACGCCTGCAGCACAGGCACAGGTGGCGCAGGCACAGCAGCAGCAACAGCTGAAAACAGCCACTCAGCATCAGCAGCAGCACGCAAGCAATGTTGTGACGCAGCAGCAGCAGCAGCAACAGCACTATGAGTTGGAAAATGTTGCATATCTGTCGTCGACTGCCGCAACGCCGGCGCCGCCAGAGCAACAACATCAACAACAACAGCAACACCATGTCATCGGCACTGTACAAAGCTACCAAATACTCACGCCCGACGGCCTGCAAAGCTACCCCACCGCCACAGCGACGACAACTAAGTTGGAACCGAGCGATTTGGCGGAACTTTGTCCATACACCTCAATGACCAGCACGACGCCGCATTACACATTCACCACACATGCGGGACATCATGGCGCGACTGCGGACGCGTTGCATCAGCAAGTTGCCGGCGCCACAACTAGTCATACACAGCAGCAGCAGCAGCAGCATCAGTTGACGGCTGGCGGCGGCGTCCAGCAGCAGCATCACATACAACAGCAGCATCATTTCATGGAGCTCAAGAATGATTTGTTGATCAAAAGCGCAGCGGATGCGTACGCGTTGGACGCGAGCTCCATGTATCACCTGCCCTTCTCGCCATCTTCGATGATCAGCTCGGTGAACGATGGAAATGGACAGTCGCTGCTCGAAACCAAAGAGATTAGGTAACACAAATCGTTTCTATAACAATTGCACTTAATCTTACATAATCTCTTATTAATTTTTGTATTTGTAAAAGTAAAATTTGCAAAATTTTGTGGAAGATAAAATTAAATTAGTAGTTAATGGCATATGTTTAAACCGATTTTAATATGACTTTTAGATTGTTGTTATCGATTTACAGCGCTGCGATTGCCTGACTGCCTGCCCAAACAATCGCCGGCGTATATGCAACGCTAACATCAGAAAGAGACTAACTAAATATTTACTTTGTATATTGTAATAAAAATTTGTAGAATTTGTTAACTGACTTTTCAATATTAATTTTTTACTGTAACGCTAACAAAGTAACAAGTACAAATATAGCAAATGAAAGTATGAAAAGTGCTTTGTATTATATACATATTTATTATCTATTTATTTGTATTTTTATTATTATTATTTTTGTTTAACCTAGTTTAATTTAAAAATATATACATATTTTAGTTGTGAAAACTTGTAATTATTATAGTCTCGTTGTTCTTTAGTTTTCCTTTGTATGGTAATATATTTAAAATTTAAGCAAAACTTTTATTATTTACAACAAAAAGTTATTCGCAATTTGCGAAAATTGTTGCCAAAATTAAACAGCGTGAACATATGTACACTGTTGTTGCGTTGTATTGTTGCTGCTAATATCTTCTACTACTCACACACTCTTACGCTCCACAAACTCTACACTTTCCATAAAAGTAACGGCCACGCAATTTTGAACAATGAGTATGAAGTAGAAATTTGTTTATATTTTTGTTATTATTGTTATTATTTTTTTTTTTGAAAAAAACATTAAATTCTATAATTTTTTTATTCAGTTTTTTTTTTGTTTCAATATAACCAATGAAACGCTGCTTCAAAATAAAAAAATCAAGAAATCTTTGTAATCTTTTAGGCTTGTTATATTTTTTTAAATTCAAAAATTTAATTCACAAACATTTTTATTTTGGAGTGATGAGAAATTGCTATAAGAACTTAAAAAAGTTAATAAAAATTGATATAAACTTAACTCAAGGTCGGTTCTCGTTACTGGGATGATGTGAACTCCAAATAAATTTGCAATTCATATTTTCCAGTAGATTTTGAAACTGAGATTGATTAAGAAATTTAATTTGCATGTGCAATTTTAAAGTTATGTATATTTTTATCATATTATATATGTACACTCCGAAATTAATTTTACTTCATAAAAATAAAACAATGAAGATTAATTCAAATTATTTTATTTTTAAGAATTTATATTTCACTAAAAGCAGTTTCAAAGCCATATGTAACAAAAACCGGTCTTTAAAAAATATTTCTCTTTAATTAACTAAAAAGTCATTGATCCTCCCTCATCCTACTCAATTTGTTTACTTTTTTTCTAATTTATATTATTTTGTATTGAAGATGGAAATAATATTTTATTTCTGGAAATATTTTTTCCAAAAATGCTTGTTTGATAACAAAAATCGCTTTTAAATTCCTGTTGAACACCAAAATTCCTTTGAAAATTTATTTAAATTTTAAAATTAAATACTAAATAACCTTAAAGACGATAGAGCTTCATTTGGTGCCTGTTGATTTTTCGATATTTTTTTTTTTCCACAATTTATAGCAAATTTTATAGAAAACTTGTTGCTCATTTTTTTCTTTTTAATTTCAATTCCAAAAAATAAATTTGCATATTTTTCTTAAATCATATACTTTATATTTATAATTAATAGTTTTCAATCTTTTTTACATTTTTATTTGCATAGTATATTTTAGTTATAAATTATTGCTAGCTGGTTTAAAATAAATTAAAATTAAAATGAGCCGATTTTTCTTTGAATTTAGTACCGCTCTTGGTTATATCCTTTTTTGAGTTATTTTGCGTCTATATTTTTATATGTATGACATTAAAGTGGTTGAGGTTAATATTTTATTAATTTAGTAGCTATAATTGCCAAACACTACATTTGCATTTAAATTTTTATATAATTATATTTTGTTGGGTATTTTTTGTCCTTTTAATTCCCTGATTGATTTATTCCTTGTGATTATTTATATACAAATACAATTTGCAATATATTTTTTAATTGAAATCATTAATTTAAATAATTTTTTTTTGTTTTATTTTCTTCTTCTCTTTTTCTTATTTTAATGTACTTTTTTATGTAAAAAAAATATTAAAATAAAACAACTCGTAATATTCGATTTCAACACAATTCATTCACAACTGCGAACGCTCAATCAACAACAAACATGTCCTGTTTCCAATCCACGCACCCACATCCATTCACACAACCCACATACACATGCACAACTGATTGAATATAACAATACAAATGTACAGCTATGATATCAGCGAGGCGGTTCTGTTAGCGCTTTAATAAATAAAAGCATACCCACCTACACTATGCTGCTAAGGAGGAATTACAAAAAAAAAAAAAAATTAATAATATTTTTAATAAAAAAGAAAAACAATGAAATGGGAGAAGAAAAAGATTGTAAAAATTTTAAAGCCAAAAAAAAACTCATAATTTATGCAAGTATGCAAAATAATATTAATCACTACAAATAAATAAGCACCCGAATGAAGCAAAATAAAAAAAATAATGCTCGTTTTGCTAGCGCACCAGCAAAAGTAAAGCGAGTATGCGCGCAAGCAGCTTGTCAGTACGCGAAAAAATTGCCGCAGACGCGCGTTGCCGACTTGCGTTTTTACTTAGATTAAATTTATGTTCTTATAGCAACATTAGCTGCATACTACTGCTACTACAGTTCAATAAATATTGTAACAGAGGTATGTGTTTTCTTAAAAAAAAATATATTATGTTTTCGTTTTTGTGTTCATTTATAATTTTAGTTGTTTCTCTGTTTTCTCTGTTGTTTCTTTTTTTTTGTGGTATCGCTGCAACCGTTTCTCCACACTGTTTTGGCTAAATTTCTAACTTTCCAAAATGAAATGAATGAAATGGGGGTTTTCATGTATCTTTTTCTAAAGGTTTGATATTCTAGTTTTCCAAGTTGAGGTTGTGTTTCTTCTTTTGGGTTCTTTACGAAGTTACTCCTAGTTCTTAAAAGTATGCAAAGTTGTGTCATGTTTAGCGTCGGTTTAGAATTTTAGATTTTTTATGTCAAAATACTGACAGCCATATTGGTTTCATGTGAAATTTTGGAAATTGTATGCCAGGGAAATGTTTTAGTTATATCAGCGGTGCTCTTCTGTAAATATGTATATGCGAAATTTTCAAATTTGGCTTTGTGTGATTTCTACTGTCAGAAAATGTTACAAAATTTATAGATTTCAATTGATTTCAAAAAAATGGTTTGACCGGTTGTTTCACTTTTTTCGACTGTACAATGTTATAATACTTTTCGGTCTTTTGCAATCATCTAATGAGTATCAGAAAACATTGATTTTCAATTCGATTGATTTATTTTATTAATATTTACATTTTATATTATTTGCCTTTGCTGTTCATCAAATCATTGTTCCATCTAAGTTTTGACAAATTTTAGTTGAGTTTTATTCGCTTATGAAATCCAACAATTCATATTAGGGAATGCACAATTTTACTTTTTATACACTCACCCATGCAGAACATATTTTGTTTTGCTTCCAGGTATATATGTATGTATGTATGCTTGTATTAACATATTTTATACATTTACAAATTTTTCAAAAATTAATTTTTTTTATTATATTTCATAATTACATATCTTTAATACACATACAAAATTTTATTAATAAAACCAATACTTTTAATATATTTATTTAATTTTCAACATGCAATAAGTTCACTGCTTTTCATACAATATTCAACATTTTCGTAATTACTTTTAAATTGGGGGTGTTGAAGTTAGATAATTGTCGTGTGATGAATACATTCATTCAGACATTTTTATTAATTTAAAATAAGTAAGACTTTATCCAGCTTGAATACAATTATTTGATAAAAAAATATTTTGTTTTTGATAAATTTCATTAACGCTAAATTCGTAAAATTTTTACTTTAATTTAAAGTAATTAAAAAATTTTCAAATGTTCAAGTTTTTTTGCGTGCCTAAATTTTAATTTCGTTCAAGAAAATAATAAATTGAAATCATTTTAAAATTATGATTTTTATCAATAATCGAAATTATCGACTAATCGTTCTGTCATTCACAACCCTAATTTAAATTCCATAAATTTGTACACATATTTGCACCTACATTCTAATAATAAGGTAAATTTTAAGTTTTTATAATGAAAATAATTCGATATTCGACTTGATAGTAAACTAATTTAATTTTTGTCTTTCTTTCTTTGTTTATTTTCCATGATAATTAATTTCTGCGTCTGTGTTTATATTGTGTCTGTATGTCTACTTCTTGTGTTTCGCCAACTAAAAACGTATAGGTTTTTCTAAAAACCAACTAGTTAGTGTTACCAACAATCAGAACAAATACAAACAGAAAAACAACAACATCAACAATAACTATCACCAACCACTCATTGACAACACGAATTTTCCCTTCCAACAACCAACACTACCACCACCGCTACACCCGATAAAGCGTAAAGCCGGTAGACCACCAAAAGATCCCCTCTCGAGGCATACACCCATTAGAAACAACAACTCAACAACATTTGCACGTAAACCAACCGTAATTCCTAAACCTCCAGCAACATCATTGTCATCGTCATCATCACCAACATTGCTTCTATCATCTTCAATTGGTAACAACATTACCAATCATCATTTCAGTACAACACCAACAATAAGAGCGCCATACACGTTAGCAGCTACGGCAACAACAACAACAACAACTACCACAGTATTCAATATACAAACTAAGACCGCCACACAAGCCATACACAAAAGCACACCAATACCCCAAAAACCACCAACAATTCTTAGACCCATAACACAGCCACAATGTAGCAACAACAACAACAACAGCAACAGCAACAGTTATATATTAGCAACAAACACAAGCACGCCGCCAAAACCGCCGCCGTCATCAACGATGATTAAGTCTATTAATATGGGCATCATTGATAGTGTCGGCGGTGGTGGTGGCGTCGACGGCGGCGACGTTGAAGGCAGCAGTGGCTTTGGTGATAAGTACAACAGCAAGAGCCAGATGGTTGCAGTCACCAATACAGGCAATGGTGGCGTTAAATACAACATCAACAACAATAATTATGCAGTTAATAGTTTCGTTGATGAATTTACCGATTTTGTTTTGAATGATCGTTTTGCCGATGAACTAACCACAAACAATTACTCTTCCCACTCTCAAACAACGTCAAAACCAATGAAAAATTGCGAACACTTCATGCAAAGTAGGACCATTGCTGGGGCACAAGGTGGCAGCACGATCGTCAGAAATGCTAACAATACCGTTATTACCCCCACCAACAGCAGCAACAATAACAAGAAGACAACGATACAGCCGCGTACAGTGCAACTGCTAGTGACACGTCGTCCCATTATCGCCAACAACAACGCCAGCAGCAATAGCACGCAAATTGTTGCAAACAACAGCAGCGCCGGCGCCTCGCAGACAGCGACAATTGTGGGACCTGGCGTGTTGAAAATCACATCGGCACCAACGCATGCAAACCATAATAACAACAATCAAATTTTACATACCAGCGCCGGCACTGAAACCGTTGTAATTGAGGAGGAGGACGATGAATTGCTAACCGCCACGAGTGGCGATGATGGTTCGATGTCGCCGAGCGCGCTCGCTATGTCGGCGACTACCGCGCAAATTCTGCGGAAATTCCGTATACCCAAGGGCACTGCATTGACGGCGAAATCGATCAGCACTGTGGAAGTGGCAACTAGTGCGCCGGAGGCGTTAATCTGTAGCGCTTCAACATCGCCCGTGCACTCGCCAATAAATTCCACTTCGTGTTCGCCACCACCACCGGCTGATACACCGAACTCCGTTGATTTGGTTGAGGAAGTGATCGAGACCGATGAGAACTCCACGTGCGGCCCAACCGAGGAAGCGCTGATCACGGCAGATACCACCACAGCCGACACAATAAACGACTGTGAAGTGGACGCTGTCGAAGAGCATGATATAGATGCTAACACCAACAACACTACGACAGTTTTGGTGCCGGCCAATAGCGGTAGCAGCGCGTTGACAGCAACAACTGCTACAGCACTGCCGCAAATTCAGCTGCAAACGGTGCAACCAAATGGCACAGTGACGTGCATTAATCTGCCGCCAAATACGATTCTACTCACCGCGCCGGATGGTTCCACAATACTCGCCACAGCGACGCCACAGCAGTTGAGTAAATTAACACAACACCAACAGCCACAACCACAGCCGCCGCAGCCGCCGCAACCGCAGCAACAACAAATAATAGCGATACAAGATTGGCATGGTGGTAGCGGTGGCGCTGGCGCCAGCAACTCGAACAGCAGCGTCGACGGTAATACCGCAACAGTGTTGCAAGCTGTGCAAGCTGCTGCAACACACCATCAACAACAAACCGCCACCACAACGCAAACGTTGCTGCTCACCGCCGACGGCACCGCCATACCAATCATACAATCAGCACCGAGCGCTGCAACCAGCGCCAACAGCGCCACTTCGAATTCAGCGGCGGCGGCAGCAGCAGCTGCAGCGCAGATTGTCGCCGCCCAGCAGGCTGAGGCGCTGAAGGCGCAAGTGCTGGCGTAGGGTTTGGCCGGTGGCCAATTAGGGCGATTTCTGAATAATGCAACGATTTTACCGACAACGTACTTTTTCTAAGACAACCAGGTAATAATATATTTATTTCTATGTATGCGTATACTTTATATGTATAAACAATTTGTGTAGCTAAAAGTGCGAGTTATGTGCGAGTATGCTATGAAATTTGCGTTTAAAAACTTTCCTTGAATTAATTTTCGTTCTGCGCCTAAAAGTATACATTAGTTATAATTGTATATGTTTGGAAATTTGTTTTTTAACTACTTCGTAATGAATTCAAAATTTACACCGTGTCAAGAGAAAGTTAAAATCAATAACTGCATATTAAAAATCAAGAATCGCACCAATTGGCTACAGTATTAGCAAACCTTAATTGCTATAATAAAAAATAACAATAATATTATTAAAAAAAATGAAGTAAAATAAAGGCTCAGTGTTGGGTCATTCGTTGTGGTGTCATTCGGTGTGGTCATTACAGGTATATGCTAGTCGCTTTTTAAATCCCTAAAAACTATTTGAAGTCAAAATTGCGTAATTATTTATGAAATTATTTCTAATATATAAATAATTATATGCTATACGGAGACTTAAAGCTAAAGGAAATGAAGTAAACTTTAATTTTAAGTTTATATATTCAAACTAACAAACTTGTTTACAAAAGTTTACACTTTTTTTTTAGAGTTTAGTTCATTTCCTTTATTGGTTCTTTTATCAAATTTTTTATTTCAAAATTTATCTTTATTTTGACTATAATATGGCTATGTTTTTATCCAAATAGTGTAGAGTTTATAATATTCGAGCTTCGAAAAACAGTACATTTAAATTTCACTTCATTTTAAAAGTCAATAATTTGAAAAAATAACATTTTTTTTATAGGGATTTAATGTGAAAGTAACTAATTATTGAAATAATTAATGTTTTTGTGAATAAAAAATTATATATTAATTTAATTAATAATATTACTAAATTAATTAAAGATAAAACGCTAAATGTAACAAAAATTTAATTATCATTGTGTTGATTTTCTCAATTGCATTGTGAAAAGAATAAAAAATAATTGCTATTAAAATTAAAACTGCAAAACATTGTTTAATGAAAGTCAAAATTTTTTTTATTCAAATTTTTAAAAAAATTTTAATTTCCAAATGCATCTTTAATTTGACTACATGGCCATGTTTTATACCTAATAGTGCACAATTTATAATATTAGAAATTCGAAAAACAGTACATTTAAAGTTCATTTCATTTTAAAAGTAAATAATTAAAAAATAACAAATTTTTTTATAAAAAATTATGTATTAAATGAATTATTTTATTGAAGAAGAAAAGCTAAAAGTAACAAAAATTAAAGTTTTGATTTTCGCAATGCATAAAATGCAATTGCTATAAAAAATTAAAACAAACACAAAAAATTTTATTACCAAAATGTTTAATGAAATTCTAAATTTTTTTAATTCTAAATTTCTTTTAATTGTCACAAATAAAAATTTCTTAACAATATTTTACATAAAAATAATTTATACAACAAAATAATTCATCAAAAAAATTTTTTTAAGTTTACGAAATTGAATTTGAAATTTATTGCCAATTTATATGCCTTCTCTGCAAGAGTTTTGTGCCAAGTCAAAAGTGTTTAACACTAAAATTTTTGCAAAGAATTGCATAAAAAGTTTTAATAAAAGTAAAATATAATATTTAACGCTTATTTAATTTATATGAAATGAAAGAATGTTTGTGTATTATGGAATTAAAAAAAAATTTAACAATGAATTATTTATTACAGTATTATAAGAGAAGTAAAATTTAAAAAAACAATAACAACAAAGCAACAAAATCACATACAAAATATCTCCAAGCAGTTCTTCAAAAATGTAACTAGCATATACTCCACACTATTTTCTCCAACAAGTGCGAGTTTTTCTAACTTAAATCTAACGAATAAACGCAAAAGTCAAAACTAAATTGTACTAAATACAGAAAAAATCCTGTGAGATAAATAAAACTTCAAAAATGTAAATGCTTATTTCAAAAGTGACGACTTACTTGAAACAAAAAATGAGAAATACATAATATACTCAACACATAGGCACTACAAAGACAGCTTAATAAATAAGTAGGGAGTGATTATATATTATATAATCAATTCAATACACAAGTAATTGATATTGAAGACGAAAAAATGTAATTTCGAATATTCGAATTACTAAAATTTTGTAAATGTATACCATAAACAAAGATAATTATAAAAACTGAAATGGGTATAACGGTAACTTATATTCGATCACTAAGCGTTATTAACATTGTATCATTAGTCACTACTATTTTAGTTTCGCTAATTTATAAAGCTTATTCTTTCCGATTCATTTGAAAATTTTATAAAATTATTTAGTGTGTACATTATTACAAACACTTAACTTAGTTAATGGTTAATATTAATACTACATTATATAACAGTATATAAAGCTGCGTTGTAGCTGAAAAGATATTCAACAACGTCGAAAAAATGTTTCAGTAAGCAGAAAAAATGTAGTTTCAAAGAAAAGAAGGCACAAAACAAATTATAATGCCGAAGCACCGGAAAAGGTTAGATAGAACCAAAACCGTTATTTTACTTCCAATTTTTTGAGAGAACAGAAACCGTTATTTTATTTCTTATTTTCTAAATTAACTTTTAAAAATACAAATACAAAGAAGGGACTGCATAAATACCGAAAATGCAGCATACTTTAAGGCGCATTCACATTTAAATGATAGATTTTGCTGTATTTTTGTGAACAAATGTAGAAAATGTTCATAATATGCCACTTTAAGCTTTTATTTGAATATACTTTTAAATAAGCAACTCTCTTTCAGTTCCTTAAATTAAATTTTCTTGTGGTGGTGGAGGAACAAATTCTTGTGGTATTTTGCCGAAATAGGTACTATATTTAAACCATATTTGTCAGTTCGTACTTGTTTTTACCCCTAACTTTTTTCCGCTTTTATTTTATAATAATTACATATCTATAATTACCTATAGCCATTCAAGTTGTTGCTGCTTTGTTTCGGTTTCGTACGATAATTATCTTCGAATTGTTTGTTTTAATACATATTTGCTTATTATGTAGATTTAGTTTATTTATTTCATTAAATTTAAATTATTATAAACATATTTCTTCAATTCTTTTGTTTGCTATTTTGAGTTAAATTTCAAATTGGATTTTTTTTTACCAGCATATCCTTCAGAATTGTTAAGCTCGGAAGTGTGCGCCTAAATATATGCAGCAATTTGGTAATTATTATAAATTTATTTAATAGCGCTGGCAAATTGCTTATAATTAAGCAAATTTTTACCCAATGAATGTCTTCATTTGACAAAAATATCAAAACCTCCGGTAGTTTATTAAAAGTTCTCTCATAAATTGTTGCATACTTTTAGGCGACACTTATTTGTTTTAATTCTTTAAAAACTTCACTTTTTTTTCTTAATCTGAAATCATACCTTTTCAGTATCTAACGCAGTAAAACTAACAAAATACTTGTTTAACTAAACTTTGATGTTTTACAAAAATGCTAGTAGAAACACAGGATAAGCTTTCTAATAAAGTTCAAAAACCAATCGAGGCAAATCATATAAGAAAGTAACATAAAATAACTATATTTTACTATTAATTAGTTTGTATTTCAAGTATGTATATAAATACAAATTAATTTAAAAATATTTAATAATAATAAAATAATATTTACTGAATTAATATTTAGATGTGTCGCGCTTAAACTAGATGCGACGAGTTACAAGTATTTCTTTTTCGTAGACTCCTAGTTCCCAGTTGATAGGACTATATGATATTGATATTAAATAATACTTCATTTTCAACTAAAAAAAATACATAAAAATATGTAACGACTTGTATGTACATTTAGTATATGGCATTAAAAAATCAACTAGTTTTAAGCACATGTTAATAAGTACATAAATTCATTTTATTTAAGCCAATCAAAACAAACAACCCGGAAAGTAAATGCGAAGAAATATTTTTAACATAAAAGTATTGAATTTAAAAATAAAAGACAAATTCACTTTAGTTTCGAATTGGACTTCATACGCAAATTTTTATTTAAAATCTAAGCCATTTAAATTAATTTTTCCTTTAAGTTGTTTTAAGCATGAGTTATGAATGAAAACAAAATTTTTTATTTAAATTAATTTAAAAATAGTAAATAAGAATAAATGAAGTTGAAAAATAAAATAAGAACAAAATTTTACCAATAAACAAAACCAATGAATGATAATTAGTATAATAGTGATTAAAGTATAAAAGAAATCATAATTTTAAGTTATTATACAAAAATGAAAAGTTTAAAAAAAAAAAAAATTACATATTTGCAAAAAAAAAGTGAAATTAAACAATTCAATTAGTTTGACAGATACTAATAAAACATGAAAAGAAAACTAAACTGTTGTAAGATTCTGTAAAATATATACATATGTTACTGTAAAAGCTTAAATGACCCATTCATATTGTATGTAGCTCATTTAAGCCATGGATATATGAACTATTCTAACATTACTGACTACACTGTGCTAGTCAGAAAACTATAAACATAGAAGTCACTCAGCTGATAGTGTTTTTTTAATTACACCAGCGAAGTGTACTTGATTTTGCTAAGGACAAAAAAAAAACGATTATTTATAACAAAGTTCCCGCTTCAAGCACAGTGTAATAATGTGAAATATTAAATTATCTGTTAATATTACGCATTACATACATACAAGTATATAATATAAAATAAAGCCGAGAAATTATTTCATAAACTTGTTGTAACCTGCTTTATTTGGTGAGATTTATTTCTTTAAGCGATAGTTTTATTTGATTAGAAATTGAAGGTATTGGTTTGAGTTCCATCTTTCAATGTTCAATATTCAATAAGCTTTAAATGACCTATTTGTAGCAGAAGCCCGTTGAAGACGTTGACCCGTTGAAACATGATGCTCCTGACCACTATCTATTGTGTCTATCTGCAGTCACCTGCTCGGAGCGGAACCGCACCCTAAGAATATCAAGAGGACATTCTTGGAATACGTTGACGGGGTACAATACTTTACCGACCAAGCTAGGACACGACTAACTTTCGACAAGTACACAAGGTCGCCACCCACAATGTAGCTATTAACACCTTCACTGGCTCCCTCTCAGTGAATTGCGTCCTTGGAGTCCAATGACTACCCATCGCCAAACAAGAGCTTGAGTTGCCGCGTGAAACCAGGGTGACCCTTGCGCAACTTCGTTCTGGTTACTATAGCCGGTTAAACTCCCATCTATCCAGAATTAAGCCCGGCGTTCCAAAGTTATGTCCGTCATGCAAAGAGTCCACGCATGACTCTAACCACCTCTTTGTATGCCTCTTGAAACCAATTCACTTAACACCACTTTCGCTATGGTCCGACCGCGTCGAAACAGCTCATTTGTTGGACCCACCGTTAAGTGTTTTCGATGACGGTTAATTTTGCGCTCGCTCCCAAACTGTCTGAATAATCGTTACAACTACAATAATTCGCTGATCCCATTCGCATTTCAGACTGGCGCGGGACATATTTACGCTGAGTGAAAAGTTTTATAAAACTTTTTTTAAAAGAATTTAAAAAAAATAGCTTAAATTTTTATATATTTATATTTAATCTAAACAATATATATAAAATTCAAAGTACACAGAATAACTGCAATTTGAAATTGAATATAAACTAACGCATAATATTTAAAAATTAGACACAGAGTGGTGACCTTGCCTGTTATTGGTTGTTATACGCTTATCAGAGTTGTTGCTTTCGTGGGGTTGCTCTCCTATTCTTGTCTCATGTTTGCTCTGCCTGACATTCGTTCAATTAAAATGCGCCATACACAAACACATACGCACATACATGAAAATGCTTTGTGTGAAGACCAAGCGCTTGCATCTGCTGATGCAGTTCGGCAACAGAGCAGAACAGCCACAAAAACAGAATAAGCAAAATAATACCACCCTATAAGTGCCTCCAACGGACGTCATCGAACAGCTGTGCGCCCTACTCGATGTAAATTAGTTGTTGGCATTTTCTACGGCTACGCAGTCTTCGGTCTTCAAAGCAATTCAATCAGTTGGCGTTCAAACATAAAAGCAGCCGGTCTAGTGAAAATAGTGAAAGATATTTAGAAGACAAAACTGTAAATTCAATACAGTAGTGAACACGCTTCCAGCGAGTGATAGTGTGGAAATATTATATAGTTTGCCTGTCACAACAAACATTCTTCATTTTAAGTTTATTTGGGCTGTGTAAATAATTTATACAATTCCATAATGGATCCAATGCAGGTCGAAGTGAAAAATATTGATGAACTTCTTAAATTAGATGGTTATTTGAAGCCATTTGAACGCGAAATACGACGCAGGTGAGTGGAAATATACAGACGCGCATGAAAAATGTGTAGTGATAACGAGTGCAATCGCACTACTGCGACATGCATGCATGTCGGACTGTCAAAGTTCTTGCCAGCTACTGATAAGTGCAACCGTGTTGCCTGCATTATAACTAATGTGCTTAATTAGTTATTTAATATGTCTTTTAATGGAACGATCTGTGTGTTTTGATGTTTTAACAATCATTTTTGTTTGGTATGATGCAAAGCAAAGAGTGCGCATAGTTTTGAAGGTCAGCTGAAGGTTAAAGTGATGAGCGCACACCGGCAAATTGGCCGCGCCACCCTATGGCGACCGTGTGCGTATGTGCACATTTGTGTTTGTATTGATTATAAACAATAGTTCTTATCAAAACTTTGCAAAAAATGCTAGCTAAATATTAAAAATATTCATGATTATTTATTAGATTAGAAATTTAGAAAAAAAAAAAACATAATTCCTCAGTGAAAAATATAGAAACTTTTATAATACATACTTATATATAAGTGTTTATGTATTTATTTCAACTTTTGGTTCTCGGTCCGGTAAAATAGCTCAAAAATTCATGGAAGCACATTCAATATTTGTTTAAAAATAACTTTCGCATAGTTCACTAAAAAGTGCCAATTTCAAAATAAATTTTGTGAAAATATAATTATAAATAAATCGCCATAAACTTAATTACTTAATATGAAATAGTAATTCTGTGTAATAAATTAAGTATATTTTTATTGTAGTTTATTTTATTACTTTATTTTGACATCAGTTTTTTTCTACAATAAGTTATTATAATTATAGTTTTATTGATTTTTAATTTATGCATTAAAGTAATTACTCCTTTAAGATTTGTTTTGCATTGTTTCTGTTTTTTTTTTATATAATTTAAATAATATTTTGTTTAGCGTCATAAATGCTCAACTTATCGTTTATATTTATTTGTACACACATAATTGCATACATATTTATTCTTACATTTAATCAAACCGGCACGACGTAAGAATTCTTTTATTAGCAATTTAATTGCCAAGGTTAACAACGTCACTTGTGCCAAATTGCCACACGCCAAATGCCAAAAAAATAATCCCAGCATCATAAATGAGAAAGACGACATAAATATTCTTTACAATTTTTGGTGTTTAACTAAAAATTGTGCTTTATTATGATTGTGTTAAAAAGTAACACGAAAAAAGAACATTAAATACAATTATACCTTTTAAGTGTTCATACATGTGTACACTTATGTGTATTTAGTGTGTACCTTCCGTGTAATTTTCTTTTAATATCTATAAAAAATTAAAAAAAAATTTTTTTTTACTTTATAAAAATTATTTCAATTGGTCAAGTGCATAATATGAAAATTTTTAATTTAAGTGAACTATTTCATTAAAATACAAAAATACTAATTAAAATAAAAAATTTAAATGAACAGATGATGAACAGATAAATGTACATATTTCTCAAAAGCGACCTTCAACAACCAGGAAATTATGGAAACATATTTAATAAAAAGCTAAAAAAAATTTATGTGCATGCGTATTACATGCATATACATTTTATATTGATGTTGCATACGAAATTTAAAAATATAATAATATTAAAAATCAACGCCAAAGTGTTCTTACTTTCTAAATTGAATCTCTAAATAGTTCCTAGACATTTATGTACGTATGTATGTATGCCTGTACGAATTATGCAAGCTTATTGCGAGAATTACTATATATGTTTTCCGTATATTTGTTTCCTCGTGATGCAAAATTCTTAAATTTTATAATTAGCCGTGTTCTGTTGTGTGTTTTGTTTTTTTGTTTTCAACTAGTTTTTTATTTGCATTATTTTTTATTTGTTTATCTCTTTTTTGATATATATCTCACTCGCGTCCAGAGCATACCGTCTATAGCAATTTGTATTACAAAAATTTGGCGTGATTTGCGTTACCAAGCAATGAATGAATGTAATTAATAAACAGTTTTTTATGCGATGGAGCATAAAATTGTGAATTATGAAAAAATCAATTAGCTCTGTAATGCGTTACAAAAACTAATTAGTCGCTTTCAGGCTAATACGTTGCAGTCCAACCCTCCCTTCCATGTATTTGAGGATCTAGGAACTTTGTTTTTTGTTGTTGTGATTTTGGAATTACTTAGTATTAAGTCACTTAGATTGGCTTTATAGCCTCAGCTGGCTTTTCTTGTCCAAAACTCAGTAAGAGCATTTGTTCCCGAGTCGAATTAAGCGATTCGCAGCACAGGACAAGTGACTTGCCGGTGTTAACTTGAACTTGAATAAATAGAGCGGGTTACGAGCGGCAGAAAAAAATAAAAAATTCATCAGTTAGCTGCAGAAGTGACAGTTTCATTGACTCATCTAGAAAATGTATATAATCATAGAAATCAATATTTAAATAAAAAATATGCCATAGTAGATGGTAGTTAGTAGGCTTAGTACTACTTACTTAGTAGTACTTAATAGGCTAATTCAGATCCAGCCAGGTCTTGCTTATTTGTTGCAGTTAACTCTCCATTCTACCAGGCGTGCATAAATAGTAGCAGGCAACCGCCATAATTGGCAGAAATGTCAGTTTACCAACTTCGATTGGTAATGTTTGCATACTTTCAGGCAACGGATGTGAGAATTCTGAGTCGTGAGGCACCCTGTGCTACATTCCAGCTGATAATGTTGCGATTTCTGCGCGCCTAGCACAATCGTTTGTCCGGTGCATTGGATAAAATTGAGATTTCAACGAAGGAAAGAAACAACAACGACAACATAGATTATGTGACTGCGAAGTGGAATTGAAAAAGCATAAATTTTCTCGTCATTTAAATATTTTATTAATAAAAATGAACTTTTTACTACTGTACAAAGATTTCCAAAGCCTTCCAATCCATAATTTAATAAAATAAAGATTGGATTTTCGTTTAAATTTTGTCATTCCACAGACATGGCGTCCTTAAAGAGTGGATTGGCAAAATCGATCAGCTTGAAGGCGGCATGGATACATTCTCACAGGGTTACAAACACTATGGGTTACACTTTCAACCCGACAATACCGTGATTGCGCGCGAATGGGCGCCTGGCGCACAGCAAGTATATCTCACCGGTGATTTTAGTAAGTAGTCCATGCTGAAACTTCACACCTACCTACCTTTTTTAAACACCTATCAATTTCATAATTTCCTAATTTCACACAGATAACTGGCAATGGGAGGCGCATCCCTTTAAGAAGCTGGATTATGGCAAATGGGAATTACATTTGCCCGCCAATGCCGATGGCAGCGCGCCCATCAAGCATCTCAGCGAGGTGAAGGTGATCATACGCAATCAAGCCGGCCACCTATTGGATCGCCTCTCACCGTGGGCCACATATGTGCGCCAACCGCCCAAGGAGGCCAATCAGGGTGTCAACTACAAGCAGTATGTGTGGAATCCACCACCAACTGAACGTTACCTCTGTAAGCAGCCACGTCCAAAGCGTCCCAAATCGTTGCGCATATATGAATGCCATGTGGGTATTGCCTCGCAGGAGCCACGTGTTGGTTCATATCAGAATTTCGCCGATAATATAATACCGCGCATCAAGCGGCAGGGTTACAATGCCATACAGGTTATGGCTATTATGGAGCATGCTTACTACGCTAGTTTTGGCTATCAGGTGACCAGTTTCTTTGCCGCCTCCAGTCGTTATGGCACGCCCGAAGAGCTGAAACGCATGATTGATGTGGCGCATGAACATGGCTTGTATGTGCTGTTGGATGTGGTGCATTCGCATGCTAGTAAGAATGTGCAGGATGGTTTGAATCAATTCGATGGCACCAATTCGTGTTATTTCCATGATGGAGCGCGCGGTGAGCATTCGTTATGGGATAGTAGACTCTTCAATTATGTGGAGTACGAGGTGTTGCGCTTTTTGCTTTCCAATTTGCGCTGGTGGCACGATGAGTACTACTTCGATGGCTATCGGTAAGTGAGAGAGACGAGAAAATATCCTTTTTTTTTTTGTTAATTTTTAATATTTTTAACGTGCCTGTGCAGTTTTGATGGCGTCACCTCCATGTTGTATCATTCGCGCGGCATTGGTGAAGGTTTCAGCGGTGATTACAATGAATATTTTGGACTCAATGTTGATACGGACGCATTGAACTACCTGGGTTTAGCCAATTACATGTTGCACACACAAAATCCCGAGGTCATCACCATAGCAGAGGTAAGACTATTCGAACTTCGATTTGCTTGAAAAATTTTCCGTATTTTTTTTCCGCAGGATGTATCAGGCATGCCTACACTCTGCCGTCCAGTGGACGAAGGCGGTATTGGTTTTGATTATCGTCTTGCCATGGCCATACCAGACAAATGGATTGAGCTGCTGAAAGAGCACACAGACGACACCTGGAATATTGGCAACCTCGTGCACACATTGACAAATCGTCGCTGGAAGGAGAATACTGTCGCTTATGCAGAATCTCACGATCAAGCCTTGGTCGGTGATAAAACGATCGCCTTTTGGTTGATGGATAAAGAAATGTATACACATATGTCCACAATCTCTGAGCCGTCGTTGATTATCGATCGCGGCATTGCGTTGCACAAAATGATACGTTTGATTACACATGCACTTGGTGGTGAGGCATATCTCAATTTTATGGGCAATGAATTCGGGCATCCCGAATGGTTGGATTTCCCACGTGTGGGCAATAATGATTCCTATCATTATGCGCGTCGTCAGTGGAATTTGGTTGATGATACATTGCTGAAGTACAAATTTTTGAATGAATTTGACGGTGCGATGAACGAGTTGGAGGAGCGCTACGGTTGGCTGCATTCGGATCCGGCATACGTGAGCTGGAAGCATGAGGGCGATAAAGTGATTGCCTTTGAGCGCGCTGGCTTGGTGTTCGTATTCAACTTCCACCCGACACAAAGTTTTACTGGTTATCGTGTTGGCACCAATTGGGCAGGCACTTATCAGGCGGTGTTGAGTTCGGATGATGAACTCTTTGGTGGCCATAATCGTATCGATAAGAGTTGCAAGCATTTCACACGACCTGAAGGTTATGCAGGACGACAGAATTTCTTTGAGGTAAGTGAACGGTAGTTAGCAGTTAACATAGGAGTTGTAAGCGTAGCTGACAAAACGATAATATAGTACAATAATATAAAACAAGTAAGGAATGGCTAAGATCAGGTCTAACCGAACATTTCATACTCTCGCAATGTGCAAGGAGCAAAGAAGGGGAAACACTTTTTATTAAAAAATGTTGCATAAGAATTTAACATTCATTATTCGACTAAATCGTGAACGGATTACAAGCATATCTGGCATCTTATTAACTTATATTACAGGTCACATACTTTCATTGTTATATTTAGCTTCGTGTCAGAGATATTTATATTAAAATCTACCAAATTAAATCAAAAGTGATATATGCGATATAAATTCAACCAAAGTGGTTTAATAAATATATTAGATACATAAGGAACAAGTCAACCAGAGAAAAGGAAATCATTATATTAGGAATAAGTGGCTTAGACCATGGTCTAGGCCGATTTCATTCATATTTAGCGCGAAACCACGTTGTGTTTAAGAAAACATATCCACTTAATTTCATTAAAATATCATATATATTGGCCAACATAAATGGTTTAAAGTCAGCTGGAAAGTCGGCCAGTTTCTTAATCTGTTGCTTAGTTATAGCACTTTATAGGTTTTCGATTAACGGCATTTTGTGGACGTGGCAGTACTGCGATTGCGCCCAACTGCAATACGCAGCTTTTATGGTGACAAAGCACACGTTTACCAAGCTTCGTCAAGATATTTTAATTTTTAAGTAAGGTATCCGGAATCTCAAATGAAATAAGAAAAGAACAAAGAATATTAACAAAATAAAAAAAGGTTTGATAACATAAAGTGATGGAAAAATAAATTCAAATTAAAGTACTCGTAATATATCAATAAAACTAATCTAAAAAAATTAAACACGAATAAAATATTTATAGAAAAAATAAAATCAAAGAGTTAGTAAATTTTATAAATAAACTTCAAATTTAAATAAGTAAAACATAACTTAATATACAAAATAACTGAAAAAAATATTATTTAAAAATATAATAGATAATGAAAAAATAAGTAGAAAAAAGCTCACCCATTTTTTTTGTCTTGCATCACAGGTTTATACACCCTCTCGCACAGCTGTGGTTTACGCGCATGTAAGTGACTAGATGACAACGTTAAAAAAAGGCTGTCCATAAGTTGAAGCGCTGTACTCATATTAGTAGTTGTAATAAATTAGAAATTTTATTTTAAAAAAATGTACAATAAGTGAAAATGAACAAAAATTTTCTATTAAAAAAAAGTTTATTAAAAATTAAACGTGTTTTTTTTTTAAGATAAGTATATTTCCTGGATATGTTAAATTTTACTGTTTTTTTATGTGCTAAAGGTTCAAAAATCAGTCACTTTATATTAATTTTGTAACGTGTTGCAATACTTTAATTTATAAAAAAGTATATTATTTTAAATGACATAGCCAATGACTTATAATATTTAATACATTTTCGTTTTAGCTTTGGTTTTAGTAAATGAGTTTTTCGTAATATTTAAATGTAGTGAAATTACAAACATTAAGCATGGAATGTGCATGTATGAACTTATGTAATAGTACATCAGTAAAAAAGTAATTATATGTTTGCAAATAATATATTTTCAGTTGATCAATTTTATCAAAATATACTGAAACGAAGTATATTAAATTTATAAATGATTTTTTTTTTTTTGAAATTTAAATAAATAGCACTTTTAAATGTATACATTCACATTCCAGTATTCAGCAGAAAGAAAAAATATTTAATATAATATTACGCTTACTTAATAAAGTGTGACATTGTGTATACAATTTTTCTTTTTTAAATTTAATCTCACTTTTACTATGTCATTGTATAGCAGCAGTTAACATGAAACTATAATATACTGCTTTTATGGTTCTGAAATACGCTATCACCCTAAACTAACCTACTAATTTTTTAATAGTCATAATAAATGGCGTGTAACCTACAACACCTCGTTGGATACACTTTCGATAACATCGAAAGCATGCTTGATATCTGCGTCAGTGAGTAAGCGATTCACAGTAATACGTATACTTTGACGTACAGCATGTTTTTCCAAATTATTCAAATAACGCGCCTCAATAACAGCAACACCACTTGCAATGCACTACAAATATATTTAAATATGTATGTAGAATAATGAAAAATGTTGACTTCAAATATGACATACCTTATTGGCGATTTGGATGAGCAATTCACGCACCTCATCTGCGTTCTCCCGTTCCTCCGCTATATATAAATGCTTAATGGGTGAAAGTTCGTTGGCGCGCAACTTTAATTTTGAAAATTTACCAAATACCGCTTGCACTTTACTCGATATTTCCTGCAATTGGGGAAACATTTGTGGTTCGCGTTCGAAACGTTCAAGTGCAGAGATGGCTGCCTGTGTTAATAGTGGTGGCAGTGATGCAGAGAAACAATAACCCAAACCAGACAGACGTTGATGTTCAACTATGAAATGTGAACCGACACAGAAACCACCGATGGTAGCTAGGGAATTTTCCATACCTGCCATAATGAGATCAACCTCAACCAGCTGTTAAAAGAAGCATGGAATATAGATTGAGAAGATTTTTCATTTAAATTTAAACGTATTCTTACATCGATATTAAAGTGTTCGGTGAGACCGTGACCGGTTTTACCAAGTGTGCCAAAGGAAATGCTTTCATCCAGGAACAAACGCAACTTATACTTAGCACGTAACGCTACTAGTTCAGGCAACGGACATATTTCACCAGTATTCATGTAAATGCCTTCGGCTAAGAGAAAACGACGCGTTTTCGCTGCTTTCTTTGGATTCTATAAGAATAGAAACAATTCTTAGTAATAGTAAACTTTTATATGTATACATATACTTATTTTATAAACATACCTTAACATCGCGTTCTTGTTGCTCAATAAGTAGACGCTCCAAATCAGCCATATTATTGTGTTTGTAGTAATAAATAGTGCTACGTGAAGCATCTAACCCTTTTTGTATGGCAAAATTAACCATCTCATCACTTCAGAATTAGTGAAGAAGAAAGAAAAAATATATCAACTACGCCGTTCACTTTTCAAATTTGTACTTACGCAAATACAACATCACCACGCTTTGCATATGCTGGTATAGCACTTGCTATGGTAGAGAATCCATAAGAATATACCACTGACTCCTCCATACCCATAAATTTTGCCAAACGATCTTCTAGATCTAAATGTACATCCATTGTGCCGTAGAAACCACGGGGGCCGCAAGAACCAACGCCGTATTTTTTCAACGTATTAAAAGCATCCTGTAATATTTTTTCGTCCTCTAATAATCCCAAATAGTTGTGTGTTGCTAAATTTAAGCACTCATGTCCATCAACTACCACACGCTTGCCAACTTTCGATTGTACTAGACGTGTTTGTAGCAGCGGATGATTCGGGGCGGTTTCAGCAATGAGTGGTTCCGGTTCATATTTGGAGATAATTTCCTCTTCCTCTATTTTTGTGTACCGTTTGCCACGCCCATTACGCTTGAAAAGTAGCAACCATATTACCGAGAGCAACAGAAAAGCTTCCAGTACAATCACATATAGCGGGGTCTGGAATTTTAAAAAATAAGAATATAATTTGTTCAAATTGTTCCATTTGATTTGTATTTGTTTACTCACATTTTGAAATATTCGCTCGATTTCGTTAAACAAATAAGGAATTGCCACCATAGTGCTGACTCTATGAAGTAAAATTAATTGATTCAAATATGTCAAAAATCAATTAATATAAAAGCTGACAATTGATGTAATCGGTTCATGATATTAAATAATTCCCGAATGCGTCATGCAAAGACTTTCGTTATTCGTAATTGCTCCACATTCCATTGAATTCGCATATGGTGTGATAAGATTATTTTTTTATTACTTTACCAAATAAAAGTGAATAACAGAAACTACATACTGGTTTGGAAAACCACATTAGCACTTGCATCGGAATTATTTCTTTTTACACTGATATAATTAGTTGTAAATAAAATTTACCTGTTCAAATTTAATTAATTAATCACAATTTATTTATTTTAAAGAAAAAAAATACTTGCGGAACTTGCGCGCAAGCAAAACGTCGATTTTTTAAGGCGAATAGTATGGTGAAATGTCAAATTCTATTTGACTACACCTTCAAAGTGTTGCCGTATGTACACATAAGCACAATACCCGTACTTATATTGCGCATTTTTTTTATTGCAACGTTTAAAAACATTAGTAAACTGTAGTCGGTAGTTCAAAGGGCTAGCTTTTGACTTTTTTAAATCCATTGGAAGACCGTTTATTTCTGTGTGTTGACGAAAAATATCTGAAAAGGAAAAAGTAATATCAATAAGTGCAAATAATTTTTTCCAACATTCTGGTAAGCTATTGAGATAAGCAATGAAGTGTCATATTTTTTTCCATGAGCATGTGTTTTATCAAATCAGCTGTTACCGGTACTTTACACTAAAAACAACAACAACAAATAAACAAATATTATGCGATCACAGTCCTTCAATCATCACTGAAATAACCAAAATACTAATTCGTCAAAAAGATTATCGGTACACATTACAAAATGATAAACACGGGCAAATTAGCTGGACGTACTTTATTTATTACAGGTTTAATATAATTTACTTTTATAATATATTAAGCATTAAATAAATTCATTCCTTGGGACGTTTGATTCGTCAAGGTGCATCACGCGGTATTGGCAAAGCTATAGCAATAAAAGCGGCGCGTGATGGTGCCAATATAGTGATAGCTGCTCGAACTACTGAAGAAAATCCCGAACTTCCCGGAACAATTTACACAGCCGCACATGAGATAGAGAAAGCAGGCGGCCGTGCACTTCCTTGTGCTGTAGATATTTGTGATGAAGAGCAGGTGCGTTCAGCTGTTCATGATGCTGTTTCGAGATTTGGCGGCATTGACATTGTGGTCAATAATGCCTCCGCAATTTCTTTCTCGAGTACCGCGGCGACAAAAATAAAGCATTTAGATATAATGTATCAAACTAATATGCGTGGTGCTTTCCTCGTATCACAAGAGTGTATGCCCCATTTAATACGAAGCGAACATTCACATATTTTAAATATATCACCACCTTTAAACTTGGATCCTAAATGGCTCGCACCTCATGTAGCGTATACTATGGCAAAGTATGGTATGTCTATGTGCGTGTTAGGCATGTCATATGAGCTAAGCGCTATGTCAGTGGCGGTAAATGCCTTGTGGCCACGTACTTCAATATGCACAGAGAGAATAAAAGCACTCATGGGCCCAGAATTTGTTAGGAGGACACGTAAAGTGGACATTATGGCAGATGCAGCTTATGCAGTGCTTACACGTGAGCCAAGAGAGTTTACGGGTCGTTTTCTAGTAGATGATGAAGTTTTAACAGAAGCTGGTATAAAAGATCTTGATCAGTATGCTAATGACCTTTCAGTCGCAAATGAATTGATGTATGAGTCTTTCGTGGATATACCAAAGGAGAAAGTTATACCCTATATTAACCGAGATATACCAGCATGGAAGTCTGTATTGAAACAAAGAAAATCGAAAGAAAGTACACAAAAAGAACAAGAAAAAATTCCAGGATTGTTTGAAAACATTGAACCGTTACTTTCAACGGAACTTGTTCAAAAAACTAAAGCAATTTATCAGTTCAATATAGTAGGTAATGAAGGTGGTATTTGGTACCTTGACTTAAAAAATGGTGAAGGTTCTTATGGAAAAGGCGTACCAAATGTGGAACCAGATTCAACATTTACAATGAAATCAGAGAATTTTTTCGAAATATTTTCTGGTAAGATAAAACCGTCAACAGCATATCTTATGGGTGAAATGAAAATATCGGGAGATTTGAGTAAAGCTCTTAAGTTGGAGAAACTTATGAAAGCGCTTAAGTCAACAATTTAAAGGAACTATATATAAATTGTAAAGTGCCATTTTTAATTTATTAATATGTTGAATTTTGTTCATATTGAATAAAAAAGTATAACTTTTATAAAAATAGTATGACAATTATTAATAAAAACGCACAGGAACATTATAATTGAGTTTAAAACTACAAGGTGTTATTTTTAAAATTAATAATTCTGATCATCGTTATATTAATTTTAGACTTATAGACCCACTTTAGTTTGTTCATTTGCTAATTTCCTATGAGCGAGTTCATACACGAAGACTTTTGTTGCGGAGACTCGTAGTTTCTATTCGAGAAGGCGGTGAGGAAAGATGAAGAGCACCGAGTTGCTGGTGCTCTGGCAAAACGCTTTGTGTTCTCGTTCGCAACAGTTTGCTGTTACGTAATTTGGCAGTTATTTCCCTGTTGAAATTCATCGGATAGTTGCAATTGCGCTCGGTTTCAAATAAATATATTTTATATAAAATATGGAAACATGTTTACAAATATGCATAAGAATAATAATAATTATTATTATTTTTATTAGTATAAAAAAATATAAAATTACATTATCTCTCTTATTTCTGATAAATTCTATACATTTTTGTATAAAAGCTGTATTTCTGGTTTCGCGTTTTAATTTTATTGGCAATGTATTATACAATCTTAAACCTACATATATAAAACATTGACTTTTCTGCTTTAGCAATTTGTTTATACTTAATTCTAAAATCACAGTTGTTTCTTAATTCATATTTTTGTGATTCTCTTACATACTTATTCTTATCATTTAAATTACTTTTCTCTTTGAAAACGTATTCGCTTGTGTTTATATTTGCCCTAGGTGGGGGATCAAATTTATCACTATCGTTATTGTGTACTTTGGACATTGTAATTATTTTAACATACATACATACATATGTTTGTATATTGTACTTTCACTTTCAGATTGTATTTCCAAAATATTTTCATGGAATTTTATCGGTGCCCAATATTTTCCAATATAATTGGCAACTATTAATCTGTTAATTTAATCATTTAGATTATTTCATTTATCCACTAAGATCATTTTGCCTACGGTATAAAGTCTTATGATTCCCCTACCTTTTATAAATGTTCATGTTTACCTTTTTTCTTTTACCTCTATAATCGTTGATATCACTTAAGTATGCTGTTTCTGCTTCTACTTCAGATACCGCGGTCCAAATGTGTACTTTGGACTCTGCTTTTGTTGACTTCACTGCTTGGCCCATAAAAATTTTTGACATTTATAAAACAATCGTACAACGGGTTGGTTGATATAAATTAGCACTGTTTTTAAAAATTAATTACAGGCAAAATATAAAATGATTAATACGGGAAAATTAGCTGGACGCACACTTTTTATTACTGGTGAGAGCACGTATTAACAATTTCCCTGTAAATTGAACTATAATACAAGTGGGTCAACTTTCTTTTTGTAGGTGCGTCGCGAGGTATTGGTAAAGCTATTGCACTAAAAGCGGCACGCGACGGTGCTAACATTATTGTCGCTGCTAAAACAAGCACACCACATCCCAAATTGCCGGGTACAATTTATACAGCGGCTGAAGAAATTGAAAAGGCCGGTGGTCGTGCACACCCCTGTGTTGTAGATGTACGCGACGAACAGCAAGTACGTTCAGCTGTTCAGGATGCTGTCAAGAAGTTCGGTGGCATCGATATTCTCATAAATAATGCATCTGCCATCTCACTAACTGGTACGCTGGATACAGATATGAAGCGTTATGATCTCATGCATCATATTAACACACGTGGCACTTTCCTTGTATCAAAGGAATGTTTACCATATCTGAAAAAGAGTAATCATGCACACATATTGAACATTTCGCCGCCTTTAAATTTGAATCCAATCTGGTTTGCTCCACATGTTGCCTATACAATGGCTAAATATGGTATGTCTATGTGTGTGCTTGGTATGGCAGAAGAATTCCGTTCTGCCAAAGTGGCCGTGAACGCTTTGTGGCCTCGCACTGCTATACACACGGCTGCCATAGAAATGTTGACTGGCCCAGACAGTTTAAATGTCTCGCGTAAAGTTGATATAATGGCAGATGCTGCATATGCAGTTTTGGTGCGTGAACCTACTCATTGTACAGGACGATTTCTTATTGACGATGAAGTCTTAATCGAAGCTGGCGTGACTGATTTGAAACAATATGCCTGCAATCCAGAATATGCTGACAAATTAATGCCCGATTTCTTTCTGGACGTTTCAGAGAATGAGCTCAATGCAATTAAAGAAGATATTAAACAAAGAAAATCCGTTGGTGCATCCTCTGGTCAAATACCGGTATTATTTGGAAAGATTGAAACATTACTTTCACCAGAACTGGTGCAGAAAACGCAAGCCGTTTTCCAATTCAACATTGAAGGTGAAGAGAAAGGCACATGGCATTTGGATTTGAAAAATGGAGCAGGCTCATGTGGTAGTGGTGAACCAAAGGTTTCACCTGATGCAACTTTGACAATGAAAGCTAATAATTTCCATGATATGTTTTCGGGAAAGTTAAAGGCTGCCACTGCATATATGACGGGTAAATTAAAAATTTCAGGCGATTTGAATAAGGCAATGAAGCTGGAGAAGCTAATGGGTTCACTTAAGTCAAAATTATAGACTTTGATAATAATTGTAAACTGATGTTTGCTAGTGAAAAGTTGCATTTTTTATGTTAAATATAGGTTTTACTTAATATTTAAAAAATATTTAATTTGTAAAAATTAGTTTGCTCACTGTTGTGTGCTCACATACGTTGTTGTGGCCTTGAAAGGTCAACGTTTTTTATGGAAACACTTGCATTACATAATTCACCGGAATTACGGATTTATATCACAACTTTTACCTTTTTACATAATGGGAAATGATTTTTAATTTTTCAATTCATTTTTTAATTGTGTTTTTACAGTTGCACAAATCCCATAGAAACTTTAAATTAAGTGAAATACCGAAATTTACCACATATTTTGTTAGGTTTGTTAAGTTTATCTGCGCCCACAAGTTGTATGCAAACTTTTCAATCGTCTTACAACACTGTTTGTTTTGCTTCTTCTTCCTCGAGTTGATTTTCAATTCACACCTAATTGCCGCTAAAATTTGTGATAGTAGAACTAAAGTCGCTGAGTTTGCAAATTGTTTCTAATTATATTGAGCAAAATAAATAAAATGGAGGATGATACTCTACCTAGTAGCTGCAACTTTCTAAAGGATCCATTATCAATAAGGTAATTTCATATTAAATTACAGGACTTTTCAAATAATCCATGCATGAATTTGTCGTAGCGATCTCATTGGTCCTGGCACAACATTTGAGATTAACACCAATTTTGATGAAGGCTTCAGTAACGATATATTCGATGAATTAAATTTGGGTTCCGATGATGAAAACGATGAACAGACGGCTGTAGATCACTCAGCTCTGGTATCGCCTTGGACAAAAACATTTGATGAATTGCGTCAACAAATGGTGCAGATAAATGAATACATTTACAAAAAAATTACACAGCCGGGACTGGCCGAAAATGGTGAAGTACCGTTAAATGCGCGCGTTTGTATACGTTATAATGCCTACTGGGAGGGCGAAGGGGCACCTTTCGATTCATCATTTTTACGTGGCTCTTCATATCATTTCTATACGGGACGGAATGAAGTAATCGAAGGATTAGAGGAAGCAGTGCGCACCATGTATCGTGGCGAACAGGCACAATTCGTAATTTCACACCATTTGCTATTTCATGAAATTGGTTGTCCGCCACGCATAAAACCAAGTGCCGATGGACTCTTTATTATAGAGTTAGTTTCATTCAATCTCGTTGGTGATTTAGATGCAGATCAAAAATTAACCGATGAAGAACGTGGCAAATATGCGACAGTAATTGAAAAAATACGTGAAGTACATCTCAAGGGTTTAGATTTCTTCGGACAGAGCTTATATAAAAATGCTTATCGCGCTTTTGAGAAGGCAGTAAGTTTGTTGACCAGCTGTCATTTGGCAAATGAACAGGAGCAAAAAGAGCAAACAGCATTTCTAGTGAAATTATACACGAATTTAGCAGTTTGCTATAATAAAGTTAATCTACCAACAAAGGCTTGTATTATGTGCAAAGAAATACGCCAGTTGACAAACAATAAACCATCGTGTAAAGCATTATTTCAAGAAGGACGGGCGTTGCTACTGCTATGTGAGCATTTCCAATATATATATATATATATACATACAAAATGATGTTAAATATTTTGTTCTGTTTCTATTGTAGGCGAATATGAACGCGCACGGCAGATACTTATACGCTCTCAACGCATGGAGCCACAAAACGAAGATATCAGTCGGGAGATGAAAATATTGGAAGCACGTTATGCGAAATACAAAGAAAACGAGCGAAACATTTGGACGAAGGCGATGGGTATAATAAAGAAGAATAGCGTCGGCAAACAAGGTGATGCAAGTAACGCCGAGGCGCGCAGTATTTTCGAACAAGAAATGGCAGAACTAATGAAAAGTTTCAAGGAAAACATGGATTTGAATAATTTCAATTTGCCACCTGGTTTAACCAAGAGCGAAATAAAAACTGTAGATGATTTAGCGCAGAGCATGGAGCTAAAACTAACGCTTTCGCCGCTAGATAATGCATCCTATACGCTAAGTAAAGTGAATAAAAAATAAGCGCAAGACGATAAAGCGGACGTAAAATAATCAAATAAAGTAATCAAAGCAAAAATAATTAATACAGATTTGCACTACAGATTATAATAAAAAAAAATATATATATATATAATATATAAAATATATATAATATATAAAATATATATAATATATAAAATATATATATATATATATATGTATATATATAATAATTTTAGTGCTTAAGAGAAGAGTCCTGAATGTAAACTTTCATCTACTTGAAAATTACTTATTTTTCTAATGGTTTAAAAAGCAAGAATAGATACGACTGCATTAAATAATAATATGTAGCCTAAAAAGATGTATGTACCTATGCTTACCAAGCATAAAAAACAAAACGTGAATTTGTAAAAATTTTAATAAATGTTGAAGTATGAAAATTTCATTGAAACACTTTGTTTTTATTTTTAATTAAAACGCATAAATGTATTTCATTATTTATGTATAATTCACAAATAATACTAATACGGTTTCTTAATTTATATTATACCTCAAGTTTTTATTACTTGAATTTTTCAATATTGCAACACAATTTCACATATTTCAATTGTTATAAACTTAACACATTTATTTACGTTTGTAATAATAAGTATTTGTGTACACACAAGCCTTTGGGTATTTTTTTTTTCTTGTTTTTTGATTCACTTAATTTTATTTGTATGTATGTAGCTAAGCCCACATGTATTTATCTACTGTTGTTGAATTTTACTTTGGTTAAATTTTCAAGTAGTGTTTTATTCATTTATTTTATTTTTTATTTTTTATATTTAATTTTAATTTATATTTAATTTTATATTCATTTATTTATTTATTTTTTTACTTTTTATTTAATGTTAATTTCTTCTTTTTTTCTTTTCTTCTTTTGCTTTTAATTTATAATTGCCTCACTTTGATTTTGTTAATTTAATTTTGAGATTTTGGAATGCTACACAAATATTCTTAGTTGTGCATTTATTTTAATTAAACATACTTAATTTAATTCAATTTAACTTTATATTTTTTTCTTTATATTCATATGCATTTATTTGCTTTAACTAAATATATATTTAATTTTGATTAAACGCATCTTTATCCAATTAATTCGTTTTTGTTTGCGTTGCCTTTTACTAATTTTTTATAAAAATTATTTAATTAGTGCATTTGCCCAATTTTATTTACCTAAATTGTTTTTAATTTGTCCTACATAGATTTTATAAGCTTTGTAATTAATTTGTCGCTTTTAAAATATTAAAGTAATATTATTTATATAAAATAATTTTATAGTCTTCTTATAAATTGCTTGCTTTTTGAGCATTTTGGTAATATTATGTGGATTGTTTCACTCTAATTGTTTGTTAATGTTTAATTTTCTCTTAGCTTTGCTTAAAGTGATTCTACATACATAATTTCTCTTTTTTATATTTTTCGTGCGTGTTACACAGTACTATTAATTTGTTTCATATATTTTTTAGCTACTTTTTATATACTGCGTCATAATTTCGAGCCAAATATTTTTATATTTTTTTCTAATATTTCTAATATTTTTATTATTTTTATTTTTATTTTTATTTAATTAAATATTTTTTTTATACTTTTTTTCAATTGCACTGTATTAATATTATTTCAACATTATTATACACAGAAAAAAATGCATTTTGCGCATAACTTAGAGTTCACTGCAATATAAAAATTGCAAATTTTACAAATTTATATTTTTTTTTCTGTACTCTCTTATTTTGCTAACCTTAGTCTGACCAAGAGAAGCAACTCTTAAAAAGGAAATTCAAATATAATCAAAAATAGGAAATTCACGACATTTTATAAAAAATAAAACATAAAATTTCACAAATTAATTGAATTATGATAATAAATTACGATTTTTTATTGCGGTGTAATGTGATGAAATTATACTTTTTTTAATTGAATTTATTTTTTGACATTTTTCCACAGCCAATTTATATACATCCCTTTATTTCTAAATTGGTAATTGTGTTACTAAAGGATAATATTGTGATTGAAATTAAAATGAACTAAAAATTATAAATAAAAATAAAATAAAATGTAATAATTTTAAATAAAATAATATAAAAAAAAAAAAAATAAAATGAAATAAAAAAATAAATTAACAAATAAAATGAAACAAACTAAAATAAAATAAAACATAATAATATAAAATAAAATAATATAAAGTAAAATAAAACGAAATAAAATAAACTAAATAAAAATTATGGAAGTATATTTTCGTTTAATTTATTGCTTATAGTTAAATCAGGCGTTAGTCGGAGAAAATTCAAATCAAATAAATAAACTAAATTTCAATTGAGAAAAATTTTTTTTTAAATAATAATAAATAATAAATTTGGCTAAAAATAGTAATTATAATAAAAATATCGATATTGATATTTAAACTAAATTTGGAATTTTGTTATCAAATATATATTTCTTAATCAATTGTAAAATTTATATGTTGATCATTTGTCCTATCATTTCTTAAATTTGGGATTATTAACAATTTATAATAAAAAAATATTTATATAATATTTTTGTATGAATACTTTTTTGAAGGAAACAAAATAATTTTTAATGAAAAATTGAATGCTGAAACAGGAGCGTTCAAAACCAAACAGTTACAAATTGTTGAGTACTTTTGTTGATCCAATTTATAAAATGTTATAAATTAAGCAAATATTTCGAATTGTTTTTATGGTTTTATCAGTAATTGAAGCTATTAAAGTAATATCAATTTTTGCATAACTACTTAACTAATATATTTCATATATAATATATTGTTTATATAAATTTTCTGGAATTGACGCACGCTATTTCGATTAACTTGATATCTTTATATTAAATGTCTTTAATTTACGCCAACAGTTTATCTGGCTTTTTATTATATACTATTATATTTAATTTTATTGTTGTTTATGTTTTATTTATTTACTTTTCAATTAATTTATTTTCATTTAATATTCATGATTTTCTTTTTTAGTTACTTAACATTTTGATTATCTACATACCTTTATATTTATAAGGTTTTTATTTTTTAAATATAAGTTCTCTTCAATTTCGGTATTTTTTGTTTTATTTGTGTACACACAGACACACAGTCACATTTTCTTCATTTTATTATTTTTTATGCATGTTTAAACTTGAATTAAGCACATTTCACATGCCTTTTAAATTTATTAGACTAATTTTATTTAAAAAACAAGGCATGTAATGTTTTTTTGATTTATTATTTATGTGTGTGTCTTTTTTTACTATTTCCATTGTTGCTATAATATCCTAATTCATTGTTTTATAACTACAATATTAACTTATATTATGTAACAGCCATTTTTGTTTTTTTTTTTTCAATATGTTTTTATTACTTTAATTTTGCCGATTTATCCTTCTACTTTTAGAAACAATTTGCTTATTTTATGCAACCGATTTTGAGGATTTAATATAAATTAGTAGAAATCGTTTAATTTTTTGTAACAAAATACTGTTTTCGAAATATGAATTGAGGTCTGGAAGACATTGGTTTGTGAAATGGAAGATATTGGAAAGATTTTACTGGGGCGAGAAAAAAATTTAGTAGGATAGTACTGAAATCAATTATGTCAATTTAAATATGTATATAAATATTTCTTGAAAAGTTAAATTAAAACTTATGAAAGAATTAAATAAAAAATAAACAAAATAAAAAAAAAAAAACAAAAAAAATGGAATAAAAAATATTTATGATTATTAAAAAAATAAGAAAAAGTAAAAAATATATAATATTACCAAATAAAATTTGATAAAATTAAATATAATACAATAAAATAAAAAAATATATATATAATATAAATTTAATAAAAGTATAAAGTATAAAGTATAAATGCGTAATGATAAAGTTATATAGAATAATAAATAATAATTTTAAATATTTAAATTAAATAGCACATAATGATATAGTTATATAAAATAATAAATAACAAAATAACAAAAAAATAATAAATTTAATATTTTAACATTTGCTTTTTTGTAAACATAATATAAATAAACACTTAAAATCGTATTTGACAAAATTAAAAATAAAATGTATATAAAAGCTAATATATATGAAATAAAATTGTATGGAATTATATAAAATTTAATCTATATATACATGGTAAATAAATACTATTAATGCGCTAAATTATATAAATTGACTTGCTAGGTTTCTTTTTAATAAATTAATGTTTTTGTTTTTAAATAATTGTGATTTCTTTTGAAAATTAAATATTTAATTTGTTCTCTTTTTGTTACCAGACGCTTAACTAGAGCAAGTAAAAATATTTTTTTTTTTTTTGTTAAACTACTTTTTAAATAAATTTTTCTAATTTATATTTTCAAATTATTTTTAGCTACTTACTAGCACAACATTTAGGTACACAATTTCAACAGCAACTGTTTTTGGTAATATTCTTGTAGAGAATTCATTTTTTTTTCTTACTTAAACAATAGTTCGGTTACATTTTAGTGATATATAAAACATTAAAGTTTTACACAACAACAACAATGACTATAATAACACACAAATTGCAGTCAACATCATAATAACAGTTCGACTTTAGTGATTTCTTCAAATCAGAATTGATTTAATTAGGTAGTTTTTGAAAAAATTTTTAAATAATTTTTTAATATTTTTTAAAAATAATTTTCAATGTAATATGTTTTTTTTTTTCAAAATATTTTTTAAATTGGTTTTTTTTTAAATGTTTTTTTTTTAAAATAACTTTTTCGAAATCAAATATCACAATGTGTAACGTTATCAAATACTTATTTGCTTTTTTCGCATAATATTTTGAGTTTTTGCATTTATTAATATTTTTTTAAATTAAATTTTTGAATTATTTTTAAAAACACAAATCCGCAATTTTTTGTTAAAAATAATTTCTGTGTTGCAAATTTTTTGCTAACCTGTTTTTTTAAACTATTTTACTAGTGTTGTATACAAACTAACTACTGGTATAACCACATGTATGTTTCATAAATACATATTAATGGGTATATATATATGTAAATATTTGTACAATTAAAACACATATAAACGTATATAAATTGCCTACTTACTTATTCCTATAATAAATATTACTTATATATGTATTCGGTTTATTTATATACTATCCAAATATATACCTATATACACATACTTGCATTTATGTAAGCATATACATATGTGGTATGTACCTTATAACAACGAATTGGCAATAGATTATGCCCCACTGTGGGCTTAGAGTTCACAATAATTTAATTTTGGATTTAGTTCATAAAATTGCCAAATTTTTCTATACATCGACACATATATTCCAGTTCAGTAGAAAAAATTTTAATTTATTTTATAGATATATTTTTAAAATATTATTTATTTACGTTTTTTTGTTTTAATTTTACTGCTAAATAAATTATGAAATTAAATAAATAATGAAATTAAATAAATAATGAAATTAAATAAAAAATAAAAAATAATAGCAATAACAATAATGAATATAATAAAAAAAGGAAATATTAATCATAATTTATGAAAACTGTAAATTGTGAAATTATATATTTTTACTTGAAATAATTCTGTGTTTTCAACATTTTAAATAAATCCACTATAGAACCCGACAATTTTTTTAAATTTAATAAATTTAACTTAACTTGATTTTTTTTTTTTAATTTTAAAAATTTTAGTTTTATATTTTCCATTACAGAATTTCTATTATTTAAAATTTCTTTGAATTTCAAAGAAATCCGAAATTTTTTCTGTTAAAAAGTCACTTTTGAATTTTCATTTATTTCTAATTTTATTTTATACTAAATTCCATTTCAATGCAATCTATTTTTTACATCAACTTTTGTTAATCAAAGCATTATGTTAATCATTGCAGGAAAATTTTGAAATAATAAAAAAACAAAAAAAAATAAATTATTAAAAAATAAATAAAATAAAAGAAAATAAAATAATATAAATTAAAATAATAAAATAAAAAAAAAAATTTAAAAAATATTTCAAAAATATTTCAAAACTCATAAGTTGTATTTTTTAAACGATTTCCAAATTTTTATTGGTTTTTCAAATACAGAAACTATTTCAAAATAAATATTATTTTATTTCAAAATACTTATAATTATTTAAAGTCTGCAAGTTAATATAATTTTTATTTTTATTATCATTATTTTTATTATTTCGACATAATGGTGATCGTCACGACTGCCATTCAACTAACTACTCAGCTGATATAAATAATTAAAAAATAATAATTTTTAACTTCTTATTTTAGCATTTATTTGTTTTTACATACAGCCTACATATAGCTATCCATCTATATATGTACGATCAGTAACCTAGATTCAAAGAGCACAAAGAAAAATTACTAGCTATGTTGTGACGTAGACGGAGCAATTAAGAAAGTTGCCAGATTAAAAAAAAATAAATAAATAAAAAATTCTTATCCTTCATATGCAGTTCCGTTTATAAAAATAGTAGTGAAACAACGGAAGACTAAGAATTCATTAAAAAACCAAAATTTTCAATGGTTAACTAAAATGAAACAATAATCAACACTTAATACAATAAAATAAGCTTTGTTTCGGATACCGGTACACATATTGGCAGCATAGGGTGCCTTAAGCCTGTGCATTCGCTCAACATTCCATTAAGAATTTTTATTGGTCTGACTTTTTCCGAAAACATAGTACGCGTTTTTTTAAATTTATCCATTTATGAAATATTTCACAATTTTGGCCGTGATTTTTGTGTGTAGTTATTCGCAAACAGAAATCGGGGTTTCTAGTGTTACATATTTAAATGTGGGCTTTAAAATATGAATCTAGCAAATGTCTTGTGATTGTCCCTATACTCATATTATGACTGAACTCATCCTTAGCCTTCTGAGAGCTAATTTCTGGGTGTCTTCTAACCAATTAAATCATTTTTCGGTTAGTTTATTCGTCTAGGTCAGTTATTTATTGGTCTAGATCAGTTTATTACATTGAACCATATCCCAACGCGCACTGCTTTTAATGTGAACATACCCGTATATATTTTTTTATGCGTTAATTCTCAGTTTTTTTTTTTTACTTCTATAAATATAATTTCAAAATAGCGTAGTGTGGTAATATAAATAATTAAATAAAAAAACAACAAAAGAAAATTCAAAACACTTTTTTATTCTCATTAATTTATTTACAGGTTTTTAAAATTATTTTTGTTTAATTTCGGTATATGGCAACTAATTTTTAATGATTTTGCTTTTGTTTTACAGATTTTCGAAACTGAAATTCGAAACTACGCCACGCACAACAATTTTTTTGACTTTCTTTTTTATAGACTTTGATTTAATTTTATTTCTTTTTTTTATCTTCTATTTTTATCTTTTACCTTTATCTTTTACTTTTATTTTTATTTTTATTTTTAAACTTTATCTTTAATTTTTATTTTTTCCTTACATTTTTTATCTTTTTTCTATTTTTATTGTATTCTCAACTTTTTTTTGTTTCCTTTTTTCCATTAAATACATAAAAACAACTATTTTGCAGTTCTTAAATATATTTGTTTCTAGACTACATATTTTTCAATACCAACAACTATACGCATTTTACATTACACGTGTACAATAACTACACAAATTTTATATTTTAACAATTTTATTCAAATAATATTTTCATACTTGAGTACTGCGTATATGTATGTATGTATATATGTGTGTGTTTGTGTGTGTTTGTGTAAGTATTTAATTTGTTATTCGTGTATGTACATTAGTTACATTAGTATAGAAGCATTACAAACTACATATGTACATATATAAAGTAGTTTGTTCATACACATTCATATATATTTGCTTGTATGGATATATATAGTAGTACATAATACATAGAACTGTAGGTTTGTATGCATTTACTTATTTTACTTGACTTGCGCTAAAAGGTACTTGAGTCTCTCATATATATACTGTTGCTTTTGAAAGGAAACAATTTATAAAAAATGTAACGGAATAATCTAAATTTCATTTAGAAAATTGTAAACTGCCATATTACTTTAAACGACCAACAACAAATTGCCCATTCTTCTCACCAATCTTCAAAAACATTTCCTACAGTCTATATTCACCTAAGTATTTATATACGTACATAAGTATGCATTCCCAGCCTTTCCTACCACACGTAGCGCATGATTGATTACTTGCTTAACTGTAAATGTCGTAAAAAATATAATGTATAACTGTTGTCTATTTCTTGTCTATTGTAATTTGTTATAAAACTTCAAAATGCTTTAAAAAATATTTAGGAATATTTATTCTCAAGTAAATAGTATTCTTTTATATTCTACGTATGTGCCTATGTATGTACATATTCCCATCCACTAAGTACTGTTCCTGTACTGTTAGACGCTGGAAGTGTTGAATGAGTAGAGGAATGTTAAACACAGATTTCCATGTTTATTAACGAGCTAGCGCCATCCCCTGACTTAAGAAAATCAGAGTCCATACAAATATTTTTTACTCTTGTGAGTCTTAACCTCGAAGCGTAAATAGCATATCTCTTAATTATTCAATTTTGATACATTATATGTCCAGTTTATACTTTTTTCACAGTCTACTCAAATCTTTCTATATAATACTCTTATTTTATTGGTTCAACTTCTTCGAAGCAACTCATATCTTAAGGCTTCTTTAGATGCTCTAAGCAATACTTTACTCTTTAATCCAACTTTAAGCAGAGTTTCTGTAGCTCATACAACAACAAAAACAGAAGAGATAGAAAACCATAAAATATTGAACGAGAAACATCTATGATTCCAAATTTTTGATAACATTGCCTCGGTGTCATATGTTATAATCGAAGCCCATTGTGAGAAACTGATACATATAGTAAGTCACACTTAGTAGTCTCACTACTAGTACCATACTATACTACGAGTAATACATTGCCCATTGGAAAAACTCTTCTGAAACATAAGCCTAAACACAAATAAATGTAGGTGAAAGATTTAAAACGTTCGGGAAAAACAAATTCGGGTTTCCATCTACCAAATTCTAAAACCTTTCTAGAAAGGTCCGAAAGAGATTGCTTTTATGGTAAAAAGTACAGTTAAATATATGAGATAGGTTTTCCTAATGATGGAATAATTGAAAATTAACTAGACTTAAAATTATCCCAAAATAGTTTCTCTAGTAGTAGTAGTAGTAGTTTCTCTTCAATAGTCTCTGTCACATTATAATAGATGAAATTAAATTTAACCATTTATCGATAACATTTAACCTCATGTGATCGTCGTCGTTGAAAAAACTTTAACCAAAGCTAAAGGCAGATATATAAATGCCTAGCCCCCCATCATCATGAAATGAGTTCCTACATTGTCGAAAGGTAATGTGCCAGTTGTGAAATATCGGTTTGTCTGGGAAACTGCTGCAATAAATATATTTCATCAACTCTATTACAATTTCATTTAAACACGCATCTATTATTAACTGAGGAACTCTATAACTGGACTTAGTGCCTTAACGCCTACTCACATTAATAAATCTACTATCTCTTTCCATGACCCCTTATTTTAAAAGCCTAACCTCATAATCGAAATATATGTCGGTTTAGGAAATTAGTTCAATTGAATTGGATTTTTTTTTTATATGTACGTAGCTAATTAACCATTATAATTGTACTTAAACATTTTATCATCCCCTCACCGCACCGTTCATATCACCGCTATTGAGGTTAGGGCGTGTAAAATAGTGAGGATACACGGCATAACCTCAATAACATTCCCTAATTATATGTGTACGCTTCCCTAAACAAACAACAACAATAATGTTCTTCTCAATTGTCAATACTCAACAGTCAATACGGTCTCTACAAACGCTTGTACTATATATTTACTAATACAATTCACTAATTTGCACTATTTCAGGACTACAATTCAATATACAATTCAAATTCAATATACCGTTACATCTACATATGTACGTATGCATGTATGTGCCTACAACCTACAACCTACAACAATACAAATGAATCATGCAACATTGCTAGTCACAATTCTATTAACCGGATCTTTACAATACACATCTAAACAACAACGACAACAACAACAACAATAATGACAATACAATTGAGTTTAGTTTAATATAACACACTTTAAGATTTAACGGTTTTTATCGTCTTTAGTCAAAGCCTTATGTCTACTTCCGATTTATGGGTTATTCTGGCGCCAGTGTCCCGTTATTTCCAATACCTTCATACACATGCGAATATTTAAAATATTATTTTTCTCTCGCTCTCTAATAGCACCGTTTTCTTAGTTCTCCTACACATGTACAACAATATTTCTTAATATACATACATACATATTTGACATACAATAACACCATTTACAAAGTCCTACTTACTTACACATACAATAACAGTTTTCAAATATGTTTCTTAAGCACTACATGACCTCGTGACAACGAACTGTCGTTAACTTTGAGCATAAATAAGTAACTTCATGTGGGTACATACTATGTATGTACCGCTTTAGTAGTTTTATAATATAAAAATATTTATGGAATTTTTTCTTAAAAATTAAAACGATAACAAACGATTTAACGGTTTTCGAAATTTTTTCCAACTCAATCATATTTTTGAGCGCTTATAAGAGTATAACGGTAGTTAGTTTCACTTGATCGCACCTATCCAGTTGGTCATGTAGACCGAAATAGATCTCTATTATTAGTCTCGATATGATAATTGCGTCGAGAGAATTTTTAATTCTTCACTAAATGCTAGGCTTTTTTAGATTATGTCTTAAATTGCTAGAGGATCTGTTAAAGACGGAACCTTATGCGAATTCTGCAAGTGAAATATGGGGTAAGCCATGCGACAACTAAGTTGCGAATTGCAGGAATCGAAATTAGAGAAATTCTAGGTTGCCCCTATAATTACGGGTTTGGTTTTGCTGTAGAGCCTACTGTTACCCTGTCTCTCTTTGAGTGTTAATCAGTTTATAAGACCATGGGATTTATTATTGATTCCTCTGTGTAATATTGTTTCTGTATCAAGAACTACGGATATCCTAAATTTTGTATTCAAGTGACCTGTTTCGCACAAATACATATGAATTATTAGAAATCTCATCGGGTTTATTCTTAAATAGGAAGGTAAAAATGTTATGTAGCATTATTATTTGCAATACTTGGTGGTTTACGAATATAAAATGTAAACTAAGTAGTCGGAAATTATTACAGAAGTTCGACTGAGTGACTACAAACTAATGTAGTAACCGAAAACCTTCCCATTTATGTAAGTTCGTGGCTGAAAGCGTAAACTTTTGAATAATTAAAATTTTCGACAAAGTTTTTCTTCATTATAATTTTACCACGTATATCATCATCTTCACCATATATATCATCTGTAGTAGATACCATACAAATAGAGAGCCTGACTCAGATATATCTATGTAGTAAGATGAAAGCTTCGGTAATTCTTTAAAAATTAACATGGTTTCATCACGCCAATTCTCGACCTAATATGAAAAATCGGCAAATACCTCAGTAGGAGCCAGTAATAGATATAGTATAGGGCGACTCTGCCGAACTTTGCAAGCTCGTAGCCAAAAGTTTAGTTTGTTCTAAGAGGGTGTCTTTTCAAGTTTTTGAAAATTCTCAGTTCCAAAGGGGTCAGATATTTTTAGATTTTGCTATACCATTATGCTTTAACTTTAAATATGAAGTAGGAAATTGTTAGTCAGTTACAAACTAGTTACCAAGGGTATTTATACAATTGGTGCTTACAATGTGCCAGCTGTGTAACCGAGTTTCTACGCTTCGATATGGGTCCTGATGCTATCCAACAAATACAGTGGCCTACAAGTCCTCCAAACCTCTGTTGAGTTCTTTGAGAAATGTTTGTAAAATACATTCAAAGGTTTAATAATGTTGAGGAGCGAGAACTGGTGTCGAAATCAGGTCTTGTGAAGTGATATTGTGCTTCTATAACCACTACAACAGATGATATATAAATCTGATAACAGATCACTTTCACTAAATCAATTGTTATAATTCGTAACTCTAGTCTAAGATCTCTGTGAGACAATGAATTTGATATAACCTAGTTTTTTCTTTGAGATTTTTTTCGGAGAGTATTCAAAAAGGAAATATGAACTGACATTTTCAATAATTCAAGTATTGCTGATGCTTTTAAATAATAAATGAAAAGTAGCAAAATAACTGTGTTAAACTTTCATTTTATTAAAAAATGCTTTTCCATACTTTTCGTAACCTCCTCTTACGGTTTGGCAATACTTTCTCTTTTTCTAATGGCAACTGAAATTGTTTTGTTTTTTAACTTAATTGTTTGACTTAAAAATACGTAGATTTATGTATATAGTAATTGCGGTACCTGAACTTAGATCTAGAATGGGTTTTAGATTACTACTTTTGTTGCTTTTGTTTTATAAATATGTTTGGTATATGCTTTTGCTAATAGTTGGGTTAGGTTGAACTTCACGTTTTGAACGTCTTAAATTGTTCCTTAGAAATATTCTCTTGTTGATAAATATGTATATATATATATCTTAGTATGTTAGTATGTTAGTATGTAATGTATAGTAATTATCCTTGTAATTTTGATTACTTTTGACTGCTGAGCAGCAGTTCATACATGAATATGTTTGTATCTACTTATGTAATATACGGAATTTTGTAATTTTTATTACAACAACATAAGTTCTGGAGAATGCTTGCTTCTATTTAAAGTTGACTAGTTGTTAGTTTAAGTATTTATGTACTTGCGCTTATGTACTTACTTCGTTAATCTAGCGAAGTTAGGTGTCTTGTTTCTTTTTCTTGTTTTTTTACTTTTACAATTATTCCTGTGAGTTGAGCGGGTGTTATGAGTAAAGTAATTGTTTTTTTTTTTTTTTTTGCTTACAATTATTTTTTGCTGACATTAGTTGTGGTGGTGGTGGTTGCAGCCGTTGTTGTTGTTTTGCTGGCGGTGCCGACAGTAGCAGCAATTGCTGGCTTGGCCGTAGTTGTTGTTGTTGCTGTGGTTGTGACCTTTGGAATAGCAGCTGTGGCGGTTGTTATTGTTGGTGCACTAACAGACTGTGTTGTTGCCATATTGGTGATCACACTTTGTGTTGGTAGAAGCGTTGTTGAAGCCGTTGGCGTTGTTGTTTTGGCTACTGTCGCCGGTGTTTTTGTTACAGACGCTTTTGTACCACTAACTGTTGTTGTTGTAGCTGTGGTTGTAGTTGCAGTTGTCATCATTGCTGGCAATTTAGCATCTGCTGTTAGCGTTGTTGACAACACCGTAGGCTTTTGCATAGCCGTGGTGATCGGATTTGTTGTTGTATTGATCACTTTAGTGGCAGCAATTTTTGTAGGCTGCGCAGCAGGCAGCGGTGCAATAACGAGAGACGACGTAGATGAAGGACTAACAACATTTGACTTCGTAGTTGTTGCCTTAGGTGTTGGTGTTGTTGTTGTAGTTGTTGTAGTTGCTGAAGTTGCTGTCGGTTGCTTTGGCATAACACTTGTTGTTGTTGTTGTTGTTGCTGCTAAATTTGTGCTGGTAACTATTGTTGTTGTGGTTGTGGCGGCAGCAATGGCTGACACTTTGGCAGTTGTTGTTGTTGTGATTGGTGGTTTATTCGTTTGTGTAACAACAGCAGCAGCAGTTGCTATTGATTTTGTTGTTGCTGTTGCTGTTGTTGTTGTTGAAACTATTTTTGGCGGCTTAGCAGCAGCGGTTGTTGTTGTTGCTACAGGCTTACTATCGGTGAGTGATTTGGCGCCTATGCCTGTGCTTGATGTTATGGCTGTTGTTGTTGTTTTCGGAACCATTGCAGTTGGCAACGCGGCACCGCTGCCCTTAACTGCAGGTATTTGTGCTATGGGCGTTGTAATTGCTTTTGAAGTAGTAATTGTAGGTGTTGTTGTTGCTATTGTTTTTTGTGCTGTGGTTGCGATAGGTTTAACAACAGTTGGGGTAGGGGGCGCTGCTGTTGTTGTTAGCTTCACTGCGGACACTGTTGTTGTTTTTGCAGCGCTAACATTTATTTCTGCGGTTGCTGACGTTGTAGTTGTTGCTGCAACAACCGGCGTTTCGACGGATACTGCAACTGTTGTGGCTACTGGTGTTTGTGTAGCAATCAATTTTGGTTTAGCAATTGTTGCTGTCACAGCTGTGCTGGTAATTGTTGTCGACTTGCCAGCTAACGTTGATGTGGCTGCTGTTGTTGTTGCAATTGTCGCAGGTTTTGTAATCATAGTCGTTTGCTTTATTTCCAATGCTGCCTGTTTTGTTGCTGCAATGTTTGTGGGCTGCGCATTTTTTATCAATGTAGTTGTTGTTGTTGTTGTTGTTTCTTTCACGTGTGGCACACTAGTGACAGCGTCCGCCTTAATGCCACCAGATAGTGGTTTAGCACTCACGCCTGCCGCAACAGTTGTTGTCGCAGTTTTCGTTGCGACAGCGGCGCCCAATGTGCTAGCAACAATTGCTGTTGCTGTTGTTGTTTTTGGTGTTGTTGTTGTAGCCGTGTTTATGGTTTCCGCTCCCGGCACAACGCCACGCTCACCAAATGTGGTGAGCATACGTTCACGACCACTGCTCATTGTGCCAGCGACAAGCACTTTTGTTGTTGCTGTGCTTGTGGCAACAGTGGCTGCGGTTGTTGTTATTGCCGGCTTCGTGGGCAATATAATGCTGGCAGTTACTTTCGTAATTTTATCACCCACCTCAGCGGGGTGACCGTTTGCTTGCATTTTACGCTGCGTCAAAGCAGCTGCCTCATTCAGGAACGAGCCGACGCTGTCATTGGCACGCAACTCTGCTTCTATTAGCGGCTGACGGCTAGGACTCGCCCCGAGCTGAGTTTGTCCTTTGTTGCGACCATTGATGGCCACTTGGTTACTCTTAGAACCCTTCAATATGCTTGGTCCCGGTAATTTTGTGGTTACTGCGGAGCTGGATGTCCTTATAGCCACAGCTGCACCATACTCGGGATGCTGGAAGTAGTAGTAGTAGTATATAAATATATACACAATTTGTTTCGAGTATTTATACTTTCAAACAGTTCATTGTAAACTTACACTGCCATTCCTAATCGTCACAGTAGTACCGCCGCCTCCTCCACCACCAGCCCCATTGCCGGCACCATTACCTCCAATTCGTAGACCAATACCCTCATCGACGTGATCACTCATGCGCACAACAGCAGTGGATGTTTTTGCCGCCACCGTTGTCGACGATGAGCTCACTCGCTCTCAGAGTTGCATCGCCTCATCGCGATACCCATTGCTGTTGTCCTCATAGGGTGACACATCGGTCGGCATACCATTTATGAGTACTTGTGTATTGGCAACGACGTCGTAGTTTTGACTATCGTAGCGTTCGGCATGTAAATTGACACATGGCCTGCCGGCTGGTCCCCACTCGGCGGTGGGACGTAGTAGAAGCTTTAGCCGCTCCTTGAATGTCAGCTGCTTCGGTGCTTTACAAATTTGTTGGAAAGCGATAAGAAATATAAATAGTACCGGCAGTAGTCCGATAAACCAACCGACTGCATCAGCCCACAGTGGATAGACGTAGTGACCATAAGAGGCCGGTTTGTATTCGACCCAGTTGAAGAACAGAATGAACTGTAAAATAAGACGAAAATAATTTATATGATATTTTTAAGGGTATTTTAATAGAAGGTATCACTCTTTCAACTTCCCAATCAAGAGGTCTAAGGCTAACAAAAAGCTGGAGATTAACACTCTTCAAGGTTCGGCTCGTAAGCTTTAGCGTAATGCCATAATGGACTTGCAAGCTTAGTCCTTCCCATGCTTCCATTACTTACCAATAGTGTTGCTGGCGTTATGTAACGCCACATTGCTGACCAAAATGAATTCCAGAATTTCGATCTTTTACCAATCATACCCTGTATGTCGTTCAAGAAACGCTGGGAACCATAAATCCAAGCGATTAAAACACACTCAGATATGGCAATAAGCAACACCGACCAATTCGCAGCATACTTATCCATTAGCTGTAGCCAATACATGCCGCTCTGCAAAGAAAAAGTGAGTAATAAAAAAATACACTTATACAAGGTTGTATTTTACACACATTTGTGGTAAAACCGAGACCACCAAGATAACCGAAGATACCAACAAAAAGCACAACCCATGTTTTGTATTGTCGTAAATTGGGAAATTTATCCAATATGGCAGTTGTAACGGTCTCCATGAGTGCGAACTGAGGGAAGAGTGCAATAAAAATAATGAGTGTGAGAAAGAGAGAGAGAGAGAGAGAGAGAGAGATAGAGAGAGAGAGAAAGAGAGAGAAAGACTTATAAATTGCAATGCTTGTGCAATGCAATTACTAAGTCTCACCTGTGAGTCCAGTCCCAGTGTAAGCAACATAACAAAAAATAGCACCGACCAAACAGGCGAGACTGGTAGGCGTGTCACTACTTCTGGATAAACTATAAACGCCAGACCAGCGCCCTGATCGACTACCTTCTTCACTTCCACATCTAGCTCGTGTGCTAGAAAACCGATGATCGAGAAGATAACCAAACCGGCGAAAAACGAGGTAGCTATATTGCAAATAGCGACGATTAAAGAGTCTCTGAAAGTGGCGGATGGAAATTAAGGCATTAAAATATAGTATAAGTGGTGCTATAGTAGCAAAAGTTTACTTATAACAGTTGTTGGAGAACTTGTTGTACGAAGATAGTGTAATCAGACCACCCCAAGCAGGACTGAGTGCAAAAAATATCTGTACTGCAGCGTCGCCCCAGACCTAAGCGAAAGGGATAAAAAAAAATATATATATAAAGGAATGTTAAGTTAAAATAATTTAGGTTGTCAACCGGTTGGAAACTCTATATCTAGTGATCTACCTGTGCATTGGCCAATTGCTTAAAATCGGGCGTTAAATAAAACAATATGCCTGTCATGGCGCCAGGTAATGTCACACCTCTGAAGAATAGTATAACTAATACAACATAAGGAAAGAGCGCGGTAAAGTAGACTACTTTGCCCGAAGACTGAACCCCTTTGCAGAGACAGAGGAAAACAATAGCCCAAGCGACGAATAGACAGGCAGCTAGCTCCACTTTTATACCGCCAGTTTCTTCAATACCAGAAGATAAGCCCAACACATAATTACTATAAAGACGATTAGTATAAAGAAATGTAATACATTTAGAAAAGTTTTTGAGATATTGTCTTGTCGAAACTTACGTGAAGTATTCCTCAGCGGGTGGTCGCTTCAGCGCATGTAACGCCAATTCGGTAATATTATGCTCCTCGGCGTAGCTAATATTATAGCATGTCCTCAGGTAGAATGTGCCATTAACGGCATCACATTGATCGGCCATTTCATAGGAGAAACAGTCTGAAGAAAGATAAAAAGAATTTCAAGTTATAAGTATAATTTAGTTTTAAATTAGAACAAGAGCCGTTCATTGACTTAGGCGTGATGCGAAATGGACTTAAGGGGATTATTCCAACAAATGCTCATTGAAGATGTAGGCCTGCCCTATTTATATTCCAATAAAGACTGCCTCTTGCTGAGTCCAGATGGTTGATATTATGGTTGCATCAAACCTCAAGGCGCTCCAAAAGTTAATTAGCTTTCATTCTGCGGTTTTTCAGTTTTGTTCCATGGTATTTTAACACTATTCAACTTTTTGGACCTACTATAAATGGTAAGGTCGAAGCTCTGATCACCTCGGCAAAAGTTAAAGAAGTGGCATGTTATTAAAATATTCGATTTAATAAAGAAGTCTTCACTAGACTAAATGGATATTTTGAGAACCTGGACGAAATCTATAGCTTGAAAAGTTTTTTGAAAATTCGAACAACTCTATAAAATTTCGGAAAACCATTTTCCTGTGTATGATATTAGGACAGTTTTATAGTCGAGTAATTATAGTCGGTGTAGAAGTTGGAAGACGGTTTAGTGTTCTGATAATTTTGTTTTCAAGAAGACACCTTCTGGGTAAGATATTCCAACCCACAATACATCCGTGTGATATTAACTTAGCATCTTGCTTGACATTTGAATCCACACCTAATTTGGTTTTACTAATTTTCTGCTTAAATGATGTAAAAAGCTGGCACTTAATTCTATATTAAATTTAATAACTCTCGTTTTATTTATCATTTTCATTTATTTCTCCCTTTTATGCAGCCGCAAAGGCATTAATTTCAACCTTTCCGAGTTCTCAACACCATTTCTCATACCCCAGCATTCATATAAAAAATTTCAGCAAAAAACAAATAAAAAATATATTTGTGTCTCTAATGATGTTGGGAATTGAAAGCAATACCGTTGAGTGTTTCTTTGCCACCCCTTAGTGTATTAAACGATTTGTGTATTTGGTTGTATCAAAACTTGTACAGGAGGGTACCACATGTACTTGTACAACATGTCAATGCCTGTTGACATATGTACACAATAAATTAAAGTATACTTCGGTTAGGTTATACCCAGTGATAAAAATTATTTGATAATTGAACTGGAAGTGGTTAGAAGTTTAGGATCCTATCGGCTTCGTGCTTTAAAAAAGTTTATCTTAAAAACCGTTAAGTTTCAGAGTCTACTTACAACTTTTAAGCCTCTCCATATCTCGACGGCATCAAGGTTCAAACCACAAAGTGTAGGATTTATCTCGGCTAAGCATCTAGCAGAGATGTAAATACTAAAATGATATCTTTCGATCTGGGATAAGGTTTAAAATAATTGAAACAGAGAGAGAGAGAGCGAGAAATCCACCATCCATCCATTGAGTCCACCGATCACTATTGGCCACATAAACGTCTATGGGAAAATACCTGAAGACATCATTTCAGTTAGGAATTGCGCATTTGAGTACTTTTCGTTGTTTTTGCACGACTTTTTGAGGTTAAATTCTAAGTCTGGAACCGGGCTACTCGATAACTTATTAGTAAATTATACTTTGAAACATAGAGTGAAATGATGAGTATTCTCTTATTTTCTCTACATTAAGCTTATACACATATTGCGGAAGGCTACTGGATTATAGCTGCAGGCATGCTTGCGCTGTATACTATAACAGGATTTTGCTTTACGGAAGGCTAGTGAAGCCAGTATACTTTAAAACGCAGATAACAACCCTGTGTTTATATTTTTGAGAATCACTGTTTAAGGTATTTGGCAGGTAGTATTTGGAAGTAAATATAAATATTTTACACTGGGTTAGAATGCATCTCCACATAAATATTTATATGCAACATAAATTACTGAATATGCTCGCTTTTAAGTCCTTTCAGATTTGCTTAATATTCAACCCTAATAACAATCTTCCACATCATCTGCTAATTTTTTATGGTGGTCAAATCATTTTCCTCAATCTTTCATTCATATGCGAGCAATTGAGTAGTCGACATATTTTCATTCTTTTTTATAACCTCCCCTGGTTGTTATTACCGCATAGGCAGTCCTCGAAGTTGTTCGCTTGTTGTTCGCATTGCCAATTCACCTTTCCCTCACACATTACTAGTAGGCACTTTGCTTTTTCTAAGCTTTAAGCAACCCTTTCCGCTCCCTCATGCGTTTTTTTCATTTATACACTCGAATTTAGTCTTCTTAATTTTGCTCATCATTCTTATATTTAATGTTTTTGCGTTTTTTTCTGCTTTTGAATTCCGCCCAGGTTAAATTTCTTAAATTTCTTTCAGGTTACCTTTTTTTTTCGAATGAAAAAAAAAAAAACATTTTAAATGTGCTTAAAGGAACTTAAAATTACTCATAATTATTTTGTTGAGTGGATCACAGGCCACTTGTCAGTTATTGTGATGGAATCAAGACAAGGTCTAGTGTCAAATGAAGGTTTTGAACTTGTGAAGTTACTGCCAATAAGTATAAGTAAGTACTTAATATGTTGTTTCAATATTTCTGAGCAACAATAAAGAAAATGAAGAAGTACTTGAGGCCAAAACTGACAACGTAAATATTCGTTAGAAAAAAGTTATTACTTTAATTATTTCAAAAGAAACCCATTTGCTAAATTCAAATTTGTGAATAATTCATTCACAAAAAAGTTTTGCAAGGTTGCTAAGGCTTTTTCAATAACTAATATTTCCTTAGGAAGTTCCATAATACTTTATACAAATATTCTCATTGTGCCATAAACTCTAGTTTAAGATTTTTTGGTTACATGAACCAAGTATTCTCACTCGCGTGTTTAAGAAACCTCGAGTTTAATTTGGCATTTCTTAATGAAGTGTCAAAAGCACCCATAGTGAGAGAACATTTATTTAAATGGTATTTAAGGCGGATTAAATGAAAGTTTTTTGGTAAACTCTATGCTTTAGCGACGAGTTTAACCTAAGTAGGCTATAAACTCGAGTTTAAGGATATGTATTAACGTGAATTTACTATCTGGGAGGCGCTTCGGCTTTTATTATTAGTTTAACTTGTATGTTATCATTGAACAATAAGGGATAGATATTGGTAAAATAGTTTGATTTATATACATATATGGGTCGGTCCCCATAGGTCGGTTATAAGATGAAAATGAAGCTTCGGTAAGTCTCAAAAATACATGTTAGTCTCATATATTCCATTATTTCTCTATTTTCAGACTCAGACTCAGGCTGAGCTTAAGGGCTCTTTATAACCGTGTTTTCCATCAGTATCGGTCTCAGTATAGGAGGTCTCTGTTTGTTGAGGTCATAAAAACTCATAAAATATCTGTACAAAGTTATGATCAGGGTTTCTGATTTTGCCTTCAGCAACAGTAGTGTGAATGTATTTTACTTTGAGACATTGTGATGTGCGGCTGGATTTTTCAGACGGCCAAGTAACAACTTGTCAATAAATGCTGTGACTATATTGAGCTCGTATTTATATATAGCATGTGGAGTAATACACGTTAGCATAATGCTCCCTGAAGGACAGTATGGAATCGGAGTGAACGATATCAGAGCCAGTCCATGGTCCTCTTAACAATGATTGATGACTGAGTGGAAAGAAGGCCGGAGCAGATGTTGCAGATATTCATTTGGTCGTAAAGAGAAAATGTTTTCCACAGAACTGGTATAATATTGTGTTTACATTTCAGCTATAATTGCCTGTGGTCTCATAAGCATCGACTGGTTCTATCTTCTGTGATTTTGTGTTTTGTTCGACAACTTTTTGACATTTTGAAGGTAATTTCATAATGCCACTCTCATAGAGTCGTCCCTATTGGTAAACAAGTGGGACAGTCGATTTTCACAAGCTTCTCTTGAGGTGAATTTTTCACCAGCAAAATCATTCGCCATAAAGAGGAACTCGTAGTTCACTAGGTAGTAACCACTTGGTGCGATGTCCGGAATATAAGGTGGATGTATAAGAACCTCCCAACCACGCTTTCGCTGCTTCTGGCGAGCTACTAAAACTGTTTGTGACCTGACGTTGTTCTGATGGAACAAAATTCCCACCCTCCTCCTTATTGGCTAAAGCTGGCCGCTTCTGAGCGACTGCTTGTTTCAGACGGTCCAATTGCATTATTCTTAAAATATTTGTGCTTGTGATAACAGTACTCAAAAATTATTATAAATTTTCTTTTATTTTAGTGCAAAACATGATTATTGTAGACTCTAAATATATGCGAAAAATTTCAGAAATTAAGAAAACTCAAATTTACAAGCTTCACCACTCACTCACCACTCACTCACTTTCTGCTGCTACGAACCCATTTAGAATGATCCGACAGGGCGTATGAGTAATATATTGGTACACCAGCATTTATCACCGTGTGAAGAGAATACCATTACTCATTTGAATGATCATGTGTGCGGCGAGGGTATGCGCTGGAGATCCTACCCGCGAGTCATGCATAATCCTGAAATTTATTTATTTATTCATAAATTGTGCGCAGGTAAATTGCTGTGCACATTAGGAGACGCACACGCACACGCACACACACACATTACCACACATATATATGTAGACGTGCATACATAACAAAGCATAGCATAACGCAAACACATTAGAACACTCTAATATCCTGTTAACGTATTCGCCATTTCAACGATTCGTACGCCATATTCTGTTATTCCGTTATTCCGTTATTTTGTAGTTTATGTTTGTGCGGGCGAAACATGAATGGCTCCACATCTGCGAATGCGGCATGCAAATGTGTTAATTTGTGCAAATGTACGAGCTTGGCCTGTGGTTGCAAGCAGAATTTGGCATTTTGCAGGAGCAGTCGAAATTGTAATTTCCTTGTGAAACCACGAATCGTGAAAAAAAAACTTTTGAAATGCCGAATGTATTTAGGCAGATCTTTTTTTTTGTAGTTATTTTTGATGTTTTGAGTATTCTGATATTATATGTATATGTTTCAGTATTCCGTATAAAATAAAATTAAAATAAAAAATTTGGCATCGCCCTTTGTAGCTGTGTGTGAAGATTACCAATCCACAATTGACCAGCGCTAAAAAGCAGTTAGAATAGTTTTAGTTTTTGTTGCTATTGCGAAAAACATATCCGGCTCGTTCATAAAGTCTTCAAAAAGAATAATCGATCTAGGAGCGGTCAACTCTCATAAAGACCATTTATTTGTAGATTAACTTCCAGACTGCCCTACATACTCCTCAAGCTGAAAGTTCAAAGGAACCTAATAGAAAGTGTTCCATAGAGAACCCCAAGCAAACAGAGTAATGCTTTTTATGGTATATTTCAGTATTTTTGGTCCACCAAGTAAGGCCTTTACTCCTAAATGAATATTTAATTTAAAGAGTCACAAAGATTCACTTTTCGAAATCTTCATTTATGTTATGTTTCTTTGATTAGTTCTATCGATTCTGTGTTTTCAGCGAACGCTGAAATAAGAACTCGTTTTCAATAGTTCATCTGCTTAAATATGGATCGGAAGTTATGAGGGAACTTGAAATGTTTGCTGAAGCTCAGTTCTGTTCCATGTTATACAAGGTTTTAGGCCACATAATATAATAATACCGAAGTACAGACGTCTCACGAGATAGATCCATCTCTTCGTCTGTAATAGATCTGCTTAGACTTCATTGGTGGCACTCATCGTTCAAGGTTCTGATGGTCTTAATATTTTATATTTAAATGTCATCATAAAGGAGATTTTTCGAGTAATAAATGCTAGGGGTAAATATAAATACAATCATTGATGACCTAGTACAGTTTGCGTATACCTTCGAAAAGAAACAATATGGTTATCATCCATAATTTTTTGTATCAACTAGACAGTTTCGTATATAGGTAGCATGACTACTTCTGGTTCGAACTTGAGATTATGAAATTGCGGAGTATTGATTTGAACCTTTAAAAGGACGCTAGCCTCTGAATTGGAATAATTTTATGCTCAAGAAGTTTCTATTCATTTTAAGTCACGCCAAAGGCTTCAAAGATTTATCAAAACCTAAGTCTAGGTCTGGTCCGAATAAAATTTCAATATATCAACTTACTGCCTACTAATATTGAGCATTCTAACCACCGAAGCGTCGTTTAAGCTGCGCGTGAGGTAAGTTCTTTAGATAAAGGCGAAAAACTCTCGAAGAGTTTCGTTTCTTGCCCCTAGAGTGCATGAGTACGCTAAAGAATGATATGATACAAAAATAAAAAATCACTGCAAAGAAGAAGGAATTCTTTTCCTTCTGCCTGCTGATAATAATCCATCAGTCGACATCTCTCAAGCGCCTTTGGCTAACCACTTTGAAGTCAGCCTAACCCAAGCTAACACAAAGGATGGTATCAAGATAAGGATGAGCGCGCAACCTTGCAGCGTACCCTTCACACTTAATACACTGCGTCGATGTATTTCTATTGAAAGCTTAAAGTAAGACCATACAGTACTTCCACCCTCCGCTTGAGTATATATGTGTGTGTGTTGTTGTTTACCATGTTGTTGTTATTGCGTTTTATCAATGTGACAGCATGACAAGTTGCCCGGATTGTAAAATCTGTGTGAGAAGATTTCGCGGTGTACACACATGCACACACATGCACACATATACAGATGCATGCACATATACACCCATACATGCACACTAACGCATACACATGCGTTTGGGTAGACATATTGGTATATTGTTGTTATTCTATGCCTGCACTTGCTGGGGTCCTGGAACCTTTGTCAGCGCAACCATTCAACTCCAACATACCGCCACATCCATTCACGCAATCACTAATTCATTTCGAGTTCATTAATGCGATTGTAAGTTTGATTATCGTGCAAATGTGTGTAGCCAACTGCCGTGAATTCTAGGCATATACTAGGTATATACTACGAGGCAGTGGCGTAATTGAAAATTCATGAGTGAAGGGTTAATATTTTTTCTTGTCTGTAGACTAGGGTCTATATTCCCAATAAGTTCGTGAGATGAGCGGTTTATATTCATTTAGGAAGACTTTCTTAGTGACAGGATATTTGACATTTGACGTTCGAAACCCTACCCAATATATATGGTAAATTTATGTTTTAACAGCGGCAATCCTTCGATAAGTAAGACTCTTCACTAAAATTACCATTGACCACTTGCGCTACAGTTTAAGAGAAAACTAAGGCAATGCCATTTAAGTTGCTCCTCAATTTTATTTTTTAAAATCTCTCCTAATGTTGGCTACAATGTTTCAACATTTTTTGATCAGCCAGATATCGCTCAATGGTTACTGCATCATATATATATATCTATTTGATTATCACCGTAACTGTAAACGCCTGTCAGCATAATCACAACGAATCCGGGTTCAAAAGCTATTAAGGGTGGTTATCCAGGAAGCAGTGAATAAACTATTTGGATCAAGTTTTTTGCCACCACAACGACAAGAGCTGTCCCAATGTAGGATGCGATTCGAACTTCTAAATGCATAAGAGCACATTCCTGGGCTTGGAGAGAAATATTTTCCATCAAAAATTCATTAAAGCCTTTTTCATTTCATTTGTATAACAATTCTATCAGAACATTTGAGAACATTTGAAAATATGCTCTTCAAGTCATATACCTTGGATTATTTCAATAAGAAGAATATTATTTCAATAAGAAGAAGAAGTAGAACTAAATATAGTCGGAATGGTGGTCTGAGACGCAATGAAGATATGAAACCCGATTCGATTAAAATCAGAAACCATCAATGAAGCTGGAATTGCAATTGAATTCGAACACACTAAGTGTTCGTAGTGTTCGTGATCTACTATCAATTTCGTAGATTTCTAGATAGAGCCTTAGATATTCAGGAACCTATGAAAATATCACAGCTCTAGCAACTGGACAGTTGTTTGTTGACATGAATCCATGAATATGATGTTGAAGACCGAAAAATAAGGTGGTGGTAAGTTAGAAACTGGAAATGAGGTTATGTTCTACTCTCTTGGTAAAATATGAGTATTTTGATGCAAAATTTATCCTGGAATTAAACTTGCTCGGGATATCCTCAAATCTTATGTAGCTGATAGGGTTAAACTAGCTTAGAACTATTAGAGCACTAATTAAAATCCCAAAAACTCAGGTCATGTAAAAAAAGTTTGTATTTTAGGTAAACCTCAACTTCTGAAACAAAATTTCAGGTCCTAGGTGATTTTGAGGTTATGTCAATAGTTAGACTGTGTAGACAAAAACTAGCATAGAAGTATTTCTATGGAGCAAATTTCTATGTAGCAGTTGCGGTGTTTCCTAGTCCGCCAAAAAGCTGGAATTTGCTCTTAGGATGGGCAAATACTATTTCAGGGTAATTTGGCTTTAGAACCGACGATTCTATGAGACTTACAATGAATAAATTGTTCTGCTTTATATTATATATACCAAATTAACGCTCATAAGAAGAGTCGATTTTGCCCCAATGTGCTAGAATGCAACTTATTGATGCTGACGTAGATACTTTTGCTTAAAAAGAGACACTTCAACCTTAGTGAATTTGTAAACGCAATTGTATGTCAGCCACAATTGAAAAAGGATATCTCAAACCGCATTTTTAATGGGAAAAAGTTGATGAATTGGAAAAGGAGCGTCCCAAAACGTAACCAAATGCAAAAATATATGCGACTTTATGAAAGTGTGCGTGTGTGTTTGTGTGGACAATAAGGTTATCAGAGCATCGACATTTCAGGGAGAAAGGTTGCGAAAAATAGTTAACTTGCAGCTGACAGTCGTCGACAGTGGATTAGCGGAAAAAGGACGATGAGTGGCGGGAGAGTAAAAAAGGAGTAAATTTGATTGAGCGAATACAGAAACATAACAGAAATTTAATAATCAATTTCAAATTTAAAATGTATCAAATTCCTAGAAAAATATTAATGAAACTGCAAGTTCATCGAATTCTGTGGACACTAATCGAAAGAGCTTACGTCAAGTTCGAATTTAAGTTATCGTGTGGTGTCGCTAAAAATTACGAAACAAAAATACTAAAAAACAAACTTTTCTACTCATATATTATATTTAAGAGCCTTTAATCTAAGAGTTTCAAAACACGAGGTATAATTTTAGGCTGTAAAAATAGGTAAAGTGATTTCTGCAAAATTTCACAAAACTGACTTGCGCTGTTTTATCCTAAGGGCGAAGTATTTAAGTCACATCATATTCCTATGATTTTAAGACCCAAGTATAGTTTTAGGCTGTAAAAAAAGGTAAAGTGACTTCTTCAAAATTTCACAAAACTGACTTGCGCTGTTTTATACCAAGGACAAAATATGTAGGTTTCATCATATTTGATAGTTCCCAATCTGAAGACTTCAAAACTTGAATTATAGTTTTAGGTTGCAAAAACAAAAGCCAAAGAGATTTCTACAAAATTTTACAAGATTGACTTGCGACATTTTAATTTAAGAAAAAATCATTTACATACTTGCTAGGACAATAAAACGTATATAACAGTATTCTTAAAGATTTCAGCTGCCTGCTATTTGCTTCAACTGTTGTAAAAAATCAATTTGCTGCAGCATTTTAGGCGCACACCCAAGCTAATGGTCTTTAGGAAGATTGGATGGTTGCTAACAGCTGACAGCTGCTGACTCGGCAGCATTTTGGTGTGTAGAAACGATTTTCGTTGCTAGTTCTCACATTCCACTCGCCCTCACAAACCCCTCCCCCTACTTTATCGTGCTTGTAATTACCGGGGAAATTGTCTTGCAACTGCTGAACTTTCATAAACGATTGATGCGAGCAAGTTTTGGCAAAGTAATACCAACACACAAACACACGCACACACAGACAGCTGGCGACCGCAAAAAGACAAAACAGCTATGATGTGTTGTTGTCTTGGATATTGTTTGGCATTCTGTGGAATTATGTGCGCGCCCACATACCAAATAAATATATACATATATATATATACCAAATATATATGTGTACATGCAGAAACATGTAAACCACACTGATTAACCGAGACATTTGTATTAGATTTCCGGTTAGAAATTAATATAGAAGCACAAATGAGCTGCAGCAGGTCATTTGAGGCATACAACTTTGAGTGAACACCTAATTGAATATTCATTAAATTTCGTGAGCTGGTTAAAAATGCTCAATTTACTTGCTTTGATTTAAACTTTTCGAACTCTTAAAAGAATATTTTCCTGCTACCACTTCAAATGATCATTTTAGTAAATAGAATGTTCATGAAAATACAAACTACTTCAGTGAACTTGAATGTTCAATACAAGGTTTATTGTCTCTGAGTGCCAGGATCCAAAAAGGATTGGGTTGAATTTTAATTTCATTATTAATTCTGAGATTAAGGAGACAACTCCTAGATTATAAGCAAAATATCTCATACATAAATATTATAAACATTAGGATAATTAGTAAGAAAATTACAAGCTAAAAGTTGCTAAAACTTAGGAACCTCAAAAATACTCATCGTACGGACAAGGAGTATGAAATTTAAGATAAAACATTGGCATAAAGTTCTTGGTAGAAAACAATGAAGTCTCTAAACTTCCAGCTTCATAAACATTCTTGATAATGAGCTCTAAAATCATTGCAGACTAGTTATTGAAGTTAAACAGGCTCGTTGAGTCGTCGTATATCGCTTTCGTCTGAGTTCTTTGAGGATTATGATTATGCAGGTGTTGAGAAAATGTCTTCGACCAAAGTTTATACTCAATTCGTACTCGAAAGATTTCTAAATTTGCTACCTAGTCAACATTAATATAAAACAACACCTCGTCGACTTAATTCAACCAACTGCGAGAGCAACGTAAGAATTTTGAGAGAAGCAAGAAGAATTTGTTGAACATACGTTTGGTGTAAACAAAAAAAAAAAAAAAGAGCAAACCAGCTACAGCTAGCAGCCAGGTACAATGTGATACATTTCCACAAGGTCACGGGGTAAAATACAACGCTCCAATTATGGCGAAACCAACACCAATGAGGACTGGATAAACTCAGATAGAGAAATATACGCTCATTGTTCCGATAGAGGCAACTTTTTGAAAAATATATATATTACTATCACGTAAATCATGTATCATGTAAATAGTCTTTATTATAGCTTTTCAAGTGAGTAAAAATTACTTGGCTTTACCATTGATAGACTTATACCACAAAACCATATCTGTCATGTTATTAATAAATCTTAAGCGCGACAAACTAGCTGAAATCTTTGATTTAATGCTTAAAACTAACATTCGCATACAATATAATATTTGTTGTTGTTTTTATATGTTTATTATTTCTGTTTTTTAGCTGATGCGCTGGCTTGCCACGTTTTGTGGCAAATATAATTGAAACATATGTATTTAGCACATTATATAAAAAAAGCTTTATTTTTATTGTTTTGTTATTGTTGTTGTTACATTTGTAGCACATCAAAGTGTTCATTGAGTTCGCAATTTACATGTGTCGGATCGGTTTTGATTTGTTTTGATTTCGTTTTTTACGCTCGTGCAGACATGTCAGTTGCCACAAGCCTTGAATTCAAATGCGTGTAACTGTTTTATGAGTTGTTTTGTTAAATTTGTTGCTGTGGTAAAGAGTATGTTGTTTTCCATTTTCACCTTTTGCTGCAACAATATACAAACATACATACCTACATAAATAAATATGCAAATTAAATGAATGAAGGCACTTTTCCAACGTTGAATTTAATTAAATCTATACTTGAGTTTGTGTTTTATGCAAAATAGTTTGAACAATGTTTTTACTACGTGTGGACAACAGTAAACATTTTTTAAACATCAATACAAAATCATGATTTAATTGAAGCACACAAATAAGCCATAATCGATGCAACCAATATAGTTCGAGAGAGTTAGAAGTCGTGCGAAGAGAGAGAGAGAGCAGCCTGATTTTGGCAGTTCGATAAGAAAATTAGTTGACTACTTCAAGAAAACAAGTTAAATGAGCTCAAAATGAACTTAGAATTTATTTGAATTCTTTTACTTGGTTTGTTGCTGCAATATGATTAAAAAAATTTATATGTATAACGAAAGCTAAACAATGCAAACTAGTTAGCTTTTGGCTAATCAGTTTAGTCCATGCTGTACTCTCTTGTGGAGTTTCGAAGAATTCAGTAGAAATTTTAACTTCCAGACTGCCTCCTTGTGAGATGAGCACGCTTCTCATTCTTAACTTGATACCGTAGCGCTGGTAGAAATTCTTGATATACTTGTAACTATGAATGAGCATGTAGTAACCAGGCAGGTCTTGACAAAGCCCAATTACAGTTGTTGTTTCATTTATTTAGTTATAGTAAATAAAATGAAAGTTGTGGATAGCAAATAGTTAAGTGGTAATTGAATTGGTTTAAGCTTCTTGAACCTCAAATAAACTCTCTAAATTTAAGGTACTTGTTACTCAACGCAAATTTCTCACTCTTCCTCTCTGAACATCTGAGAAAAAGTTCCTACTCACACACCTTGTTAACAGATTTCTTGTCTGCAAGGAGAGAGAGAGAGAGAGAAATATCTAAACGGCGTTGCCTTCGATGGCTCAACCTAGATTCGTTTCTTTTAACCAAGATCGAAAATCTTGTAGCTATAGTCTCGTCTTTATATTTAAAAACTTCCGATCTTTCTATATGAACATCACATGCGGTGCGGTATTCCAGGATCGCTATATTCTTTAGGTGTATAAAAACAAAGATTAAATTATAAGCTTCTCTTTCGGTATTTTTATGTTGGTATATTCTATTCGATCGTTCTGAGAAATCTCATGCAGATCAGTAGCAAAGAGAGAGGAAGAGAGAGAGAGAGAGAGTTAGAAAGATAGAAGATAAAATCAATCCTTCCATCTCACTTTTCTTATACGAAACATTTAGAACGACACTTAAGTGTAGTGACGCCTGAGGATACTCTAAAAAATGTATTGTACTAACCAAAAAAGATAATAATGGAAACCTATAGACATTTCCTTATTATCAAAATGTTCCTAAAGTTTGAATAAGCCACATAAACTACTTAAAGAGCTTTCTTTTCAAGACAATACAATTATAATCTTCTTAATAATTGTTTGCCGTTTAAACTACATTAACCTCGTTACTTTATCATTACCTCAACTACTTGTTATGCGCAGCTTTTTCGCTCGTCAAGTAATTGCCTAAGCGCTAATTATGTAAGAATTAAATTTGATTATCCGATAGTAACCAAATAAGAGAGTAGCACCAAACTAATATTCCAGCTAACTCGATATTTAATAAATATCCTTATTGTTGTGTTATATGTACAAGTTATATGTAATTACCGATTAAATTTCACGCTCATTAATATTATGATCTTTTAATAGGAAAGGGGATGGCGATTATCTCATTAGACTATTATTTCCAAGACATTGATTGCATTACAAATATACAAAAATACAAATTTTTTAGCCACCGTAACTGATGAAACCACAAAAAAATACAAGCCACCGATTACTTGTATTTAGTCAATAAGAAATTAATGCGACAACTAAAGGCAAAAAGATTCGTGAAATGCAACACTGCACTGCATTAGTATTAAGCCACGTCATTAATTTGCATTGTATTGGCATTACTTGAGATAAGATTCATCAGTTAAAATTTTCTATTGACGGTGCTGAGCAAATGTAAGTAAACATTTCTTCTAGGCACTGACGAAATCAGCTATAGATATGTAATTAGCATAATTTATGCTCGGAGCATGACAATATTTGAATGAAAAATCATGCGAATACGATATAGATTGTGTTAAGGAATCAAATTTAATTCGTATAAATAAAAACAGATTCAAATATTTTGCATTTAAATTAAACTTTATCTACATTATTGTGAAAAACAATAGCAAAATTCTGTTCAGACAATTTCATTTCCGGAGTTCATATTATTCATTTTCATTTAAATCAAGTATAACTCATGAATAATCATCAAAAAAGCGTAAAATTTTTTAGTGATACGAAATTTTGAATACATTACAAAATTTACCAAATCTTTGTGAATCAACGATTTAGAAAACTGATTTTGTGGTCCAAGGTTCCAGTCCAATAACAAAAATGGATATGCCTATAATTAATGTTGCAGCTCAAGACATTTGTTTTGAAGAAATACCTTTATTATGGAACCCATTAAAACATAGATGAAAGCATAGATGACCATTACTAAAATATTGTTGATTACTTCGGATTACTTCTGATGAGATGTGATATGGAGACTGATAACAGTCGAGGGACTGATAATTGGAGGAGTTTTTAGAAGTTATAGTTTTCCGTTTGTTGATTTCTTCGGTGACGGTTCATTTATCTCTCGAAATTTTGCTTATCAAGAAATTGTGTATTGGCATGTTGATAGGCAATTCAGAGCCTGATATATACGAATCGGATAACGAAGGCTTGAGGTACATTTGGAATGATTTAATAATAAAACTTCTTCCTTCTTCTGTTGCTTACAACTACTAGTTGCTAATGGACGGACGCACTCTATCACATTCCTCCACGTGTAACTGTGCTTCTCCTTCTTCCCAACTCCAGAACCATTCATACTTATTCAGTATATAATTGCAACTTATTTTTTTTTTTTGCACATTGCTGTATATTAGCGAAATATACTGCTACTGTTACTGTTACTACTGTTATCTCTATTATATTCTTTTTCTTCTTTCCGCTCACCTTTAACCCCATACGTTATATGTATGTATGTATGTATTCTAGGTTTCGGTGTCTCGAATTTGTTTGTACCCTATCTCTAACAATCTCATTCCACCTCGCATCCTCACACCAAATGGAACTTTTTTCACATTTGCTTTCCAAACCAGCATCCTCTTTCAACTTTCCTTTTTGGATTTAATCAATTCATACGTCGCCAGACTACATTCTTCAAGCAGTTGACGGAGTGTGAGTTCACGGTGGTGGCAAGAAGGATGTGTTGAGGAGTTTATTTTGGTTTGCGAAAAATTATCGAAAATCTATTAGAAGGCGGACGCAAATTCATTTGCTTCTTTGATGTTGTTTAATCAGCATTTTGCTTATGCAAATATCAATATCAGTTTGAGTTTTCGCAACACGGAGGGTTTAAATTTATTGCCATATGTGTGTGTGCGTATGTATTAAGAAAAGATTGTATAAAGAAAAGTCCAAGGATAAATTTTAAATTTGCTTTGTAGTTACTTTGCTTTAAAATTAGGGTGTGCGATTTGTAGCTTCAAATTTAATCTAAAAAATACAGAACAATTGAGAAGACGGATCTGAAAGGTCGAAGAAGAAAGAAGAAGAAAGAAGAAGACGGAGAGTTCGATTTGCAAAAACATGCTGAGGCTAAACAGAAGGCTTTCAATTAACCATCTCCGTTTGCACTAACAATTATATAAAATTTTTGCAAGGAGAGTTTAGATTTTGACAGCTCGGAAGTCGAAATGAAATGGAGAAAGATTTGTATAAAATATTGTCACAAAAAGAAACACTAGATTAGATCTTAAATCTCTATGTTTTGTTTTCTTAGAAAATAAGACAAGAGTTGAGAATTATTGAATGAAGTATAAGTTAGACTCGCCAGCTCTCTTGGCAAAAAGTGAGAGTTTTTCGTAGTCTGAAGTGCACCGGTGGCTTTGCAATGTAGCTGAAAGAGCTGTATACTCTTCCCCCGGTATGCGACCAACACCTAATACTGAGGGTAGTGGTCTCATAGGAGACAATATCCGATCTTCAAGCGTACTTCTGCTATGAAACCTTCATATAAAATCATTCAGCTATGCGGTTGTGGCTTAAAGCTTCTACGACTCTTCATTTATCTGATAATATCAAGGAACAAGCTCGCAAGCTGGACCAGCAGTTCGACTAAACATTAAACATTGTAGTCTGGATATCTACAAATAAAGTTTGCGGTGGTTTAATCTCGAACTTTAATACCACTGGCGAGGTAGGTCGAAATTTTCTTCTCAGAAGGTGCAAAAATGTCTGTGGAATCCCTTATAATAGTTATCATAGTCTAAGAGATCGCCGTCTCTGCTGCTAAGAATCTAATCTTTTGTATCTTTTTTGTAGATTTGCACCCAGCTAAGGACTGTCAGCACAGCAGAATTTTCCAAAAGCAGATACTGAATATGATCCGGTGGAATATCTCTGACAAAGATTAGTGTGCGATTTCCTCAGGTCAGAAAATATAAGTTTTCGGAGATAGGGAGAGTTTTAACGAAGCTGAAAAGTACCAGAAATTACATTAGGTATGTTCCATTTGTAACAGAACGGCGGGAGAGTGTTAAACTCAGATAAAACTTCCAAGAGGATATTTACATATTTAACAACATTGGTAACATCCTAGCTGTAAAAAATATGCTAAGGTGGAATACTACCTTTGAAGTCCTTTACTTTTAAACAACCTCGTTGAACTCGGTAAATACAGGGATAAGAGTTCGGATGCTGTTGTTTTAGCGAGTGTTGTTTTGCAACTCGTGTATAAGAGAAAGTCGCCAAGGGAAGCATAAAGAATGAATTGATTGATTTAATTGTTATAATATTGGCAAATACTAGATAAATAAGAGTTGGTCGGGGACTTTAGGATAGACATAGAAGAGAGAACAATCTGCAAGGTTATTTGGATTATTTTAGAAAAGGAAGATTTGTAATAGAAGACACGAAAATAGAGCTGTTAGATGTAATACAGAAACATTGAATAACTGTCGAGCTTTTCTGATATTATTAGGGAGTTTAATTGTGCTCCTCAGGCTCGGTTACCAAGTAATTTATATTGAGGGCGAAAGTATAATGTGTAAGAAAGACTGACGGCAAGTAGAAGTGGATGCCGGCTGATAAAACTAAAGTCGCATAAAATAATTGCATTGAATGCGAGGTTTCAAAGTCTTAATGGTTTCAAAACCTCTATGGTTCCAATTTAGTTGGTAGAGTATTTAAAGAGATTTCTTTCGAATTCTGTTGGAGCCTTTGAGTGGATAAAGTAAAATAATTTAGACTATTTTGAGGTAGGATTTATCGGTCATGCTCTCCAACAAATTTGCGTCACTTTAGCAATTTATTCAGAATTTATTTTGCGCTGGTGTATATACATATACAAATGTACTTAAGTATGTACATATATATACACATGTATATGTATGTTGTTAGCTGAGGACCCCACTTCTATAAGACTTAGCTAACCATTGACATTTGCTTTTATTGTGGGGACGTTTAATTTTCATGTCATTTGACATACACGTGCCACACCGCAGACACTATTGAATGTGTGAGATAGTGGCATAAATGCAATAATAATCATAATATAATATTGTAATAACAATATAGAATAAGAAGAAAATCGCAAGACAAATAGCTTGACGCAGCGACGCTTTGCTGAGTAGCTCAAGTGATAAAGAATTCAAGAAGTATGTGGCGTAACGGATATATATGATTGCCTAGCAGGTGATAAACAATTTATGTGCGTATATATGTATGCGTGTGAACCTACGATACACATATGAAGTTATACTGCTGTGCAAGCACGTATGTGTATATAGATATAGTAAGTGTAATAAGTAAGTAATAAGTGTAATATTAGAGGATAGTAACACAATTTCCTATATAGATATATTTACTAGCTCTGGTTACTTGTGCCAGCGTATGTATTTACAAGTACACATATATACATATGTGTCAGTGTGTGTGCAGCTACCGCACGACATTTTAGCAGTTGTTACTGTGAAACTGTCTCAAGCTAACTAAAATAAATTAGTAAAATATTTTACGGAAGCAGACAATTTTCCCCTACACATGTTGTTGTTATTTGTCGTTATTGTTATTGTTGTAGCTGCCATAGTTGACGTTGGTTTTCTTGATGACTTCGCTGTTATTGTTGTATTGTTCATTGTCTTTGAGGAGAGCTTATTTCGATGATGTATTATCTAAAAAGCATTCTAACGGTACTTGTATGCATATACATAAATAAATATGTGTATGTATTATATAAGTATGTATCTATAGTAAGTTATGCTTGTGTACGTTTGTATGTATTGCCAACACCTACGAAAATGTTATAAATTAACCGTTATTATGTAAAGTGACAGACAGCCATTGAGTGGATAAATTTGATTCATTTGTCTATATATATATATATATATATATAGTATATATAGTAGACCGTACAACAAAGCAGCAATGTCAAAAGCTTTAAGACAGCAGCATGGCTGACAGCGAGCTGTTCCAATAATATAATAAAATGCTGGAAAGAAATTAGCTGATAAAGCTAAACTGCTTTCGGGAGACAATAAGTGCTAAGAACAATGTTGATATTAATAAAATAAAACAATAACAGTGAAATATGTGGGTATATATATGGTGAGGGAATAACACATTTTACAATGACCTTGGAAAAGTTAAAATATGCGTTAAAAGCTTATAAGGCCGGGCTGAATTCGCCTATCGAATATGCCAAGGCTTCATGGTTTATATGAAACCTCAAAATACCAATTTACAGTTGGAATTTTCACACCAAAATCGAACTAGTTGGGAAATTATCACGCTTATATACAGTTTTTTGGAAAGTTGGTGTAGAAAGAGAGCACAGTTACATTGCCGAATCAACATTTTCAAAATAAAAACACGGATGGCTTGAAAATAATCCAAACACAAATGATTGCTGAGTAACTAAATTGTATTAGCCGGCTATATATCAGTTCTGAACTATTGTGGAACTAGTATTTTTTTGAACAAGATCTGACAATTTACATCTAGAAGGACTTGATAGACTAGTTGAGCATACAATTCATACTACATGTAAATCAGTACTAGTTCTACTACTTTAGGAGAAGATTTAATTAGACCAAATCACACAGATACCGAGGCTGAGTTCTTTACAATACGGAACAATGCGGTTTTGTTTATACAAATATATGTTAAGTTGCTTAAATTCACGAAGCGAGTGTTTAAAAATAATAACCTCGAAATGAGTACTTTTAGACACCACTTAACTCAACACATAACCCCTCAACTGCCGCTAGTAAAATTTAGAACGCTGTTTACAGCAATTTAACCATCTTAAATGCACACCTTCGCATTGCGAATCGACTACGTAACTGCGTGAGTGCGAGGTTATTGAAAGTAAGAACATGGAGAAGGTGGCTGCTGATGCGAGCAGGGTAATGGAAAGGACGCATGGCGATAAAAACGTTTTTCTTTTGGTATTTGCCCACACCAAGCTTTTAGCGGACGGCCTGGCATTGAGCAACGGCGACTTGTCAAAAGTTTGAGTCACTTTCAAAAAGCGAAATAATATTTTATGATTTGTGGTTGCGTGTGTGCAGGAGGCGTGGCAGACAAATGAAATATAGCAGTAATGAAAAAGTGAAGATAGGCTGTGGCAGGCAACGATTTTCTGATCTCATACGCATACTACTTAGTCTACACTTGGTGGCACTTAATTTTGTGAAAATTGCTTCAGCACTGCGGTGAAGTTGCACGCTGTGCGCGTAAATAACGATTCAAAAGCATTTAAGCTGCTCCATCATCTTCAGTTCCTTTTTTTTTTCTCTATTTTCCCTATATTTTCCTTTTTTGTATTCTGTATGAAATTGTCGTTTTTTGAACTTGCTATTGCTACTCCCCTCTAAGTTGCTTACTCAAGTGCTTGCCACAGCTGGTTGCCAGCGATGGAACAGCAGAGTAGGCACTCCGGAGCTTTTGAAGTGCTTCAGCGTTTAAAGCGAAAGGAAATGAAGGCTCAATAATATTTAAGACTGTCATTGTTGTTGTTGTTGTTGTTGCATGAAAGCCCATTGCCTTACTAATATTTCGGCGATACTTTAGTGTAATTTTCATTACGTCATATTCCTTTCAACATGTCTCGATCATGTGTTTGCCTATTGCTCTCAACATTTCGTTGCTTTCTTTTATTATTTTGTGAGCGGTTGAGTTTGCCTCGTAAGCGGGGTGTGCTTGTTGTGGTTTTGCTGTGCGTTAATTTTTGCTGAGTGTGCTATAATTTAGTTGCTTGAAATTAATTGAAGTTTATAATCAATTGTTGAAGCACAAAAAAATGTGAGGTACTTACGACAAAGTATTAGGGATGCAAAGGTTGCTAAGAAGTCTTGAATAATATATGTTTTCAAGCATATATAATAATGACATCAATGTGTTATTTATAAATAGGGTTGCCATGTGGCATTTTTGAAATAAATATTATTTAATGGTAAGGCCAGCCTACGATTCGCAGTTAAAAAAATTTAAGAACTTTAAATTTAAATAAAATAAATATTAAATATAAATAAAAAAAAATTAAAATCAACAAGTAAGAAAGGTCTAAGTTCGGGTGTAACCCAACATTTTATACTCTCGCAATGTGCAAGGATCAGAGGCGGGGAAATGTTTTCAGGTGCTGGCATAACTTTATATTAAAAAATGTTGCGGAAGAATTCAATATTCGTTATTCGACGAAATTGTCAATGGATTGCAATCATATTTGGTATCTTATTAACTCATAATACAGGCCATAGACTTATGTGTTCTCGTTGCTATATTTTGCTTTGTGTCAGAGATATTTATATTAAAATCTACCAAATTAACTCAAAACTGATATGTGCGATATAAACTCAAACCAAACTGGCTCAATAAATATATTAGATACATAAGGTAAGAGTCAACAAGAAAAAAGTAAATCATTATATTAGGAATAAGCGGCTTGGACCATGGTGGTGGTATATTAGGGAACATGTTTTCACGCAATTTTGTGAAGGTAACTCACAAAGTGACCGACATATTCGGCATAAAGTCTGCTAGAATAGCGAAAATCATTATAAGTAGTATATAGGAGCTGGGATAATTCGTGGACCGATTTCACATATTTTCAGCAGTAAACTATGGTATATTCGATATTACACGTTCACTTAATTTTGCTAAGATATCTTACATATTGACCGAAATATATGTTATAGTCTACTCAGGGGTTGAAAATCCGTATATTAGGTACATGGGGGCTAGGGGAAGTGCTTTCCCGATTTTACCGATTTGAATCACATGGAACCACTGTTATTAAAAAGAGACACTCTCTAAATTTCAAAGAGAAAACTCATATATTGACGTAGGTCAAGAAGTGTACTCTAACTTTAGGCTCCTAAAAACATTACTCAACAGTTAGAATAGTAAAAAAAAATTTCTTGACCAACCAGCTGTAGTTTTGCAGCGTTCGATTCAGTTAGCTTCAGCACGTAAAACTTTAAGCGCGTTTCTCGCGAAACTGCATTTTTCAAATCGAGCGACGACGATGTACTCGGAGACTAAAGCACGCATCCACTTGAAAGTTTAACTGTGGCTTCACAGTAACAGTATCTAGTAAGCAATAACTGCAATTAATTTCTTTTTTAGAAACAATTAATTATAAATTTTTTCGGTAAAAAATTTAAACTTTTTTTACAAGTCCGCTATTTTGCGAAAAATTCATGTAAAGCGACAAACCTCCGCACTGTACTAGCAAGTCTTATGTAGGTTAAGATCATGTTTTTATTTTGTTCCAGTCAATACGAATTCCAAGAATCACAGCCGCCCAACGAGGTCCGCTTGAAAAAGGCGATTCCGAAAATTGGCTCATTAGCAGCCATTTTGTATCAAAATTTCCATATATATTTGTCGGAATTTTCAGATTATCTCCATATATATATCTCCAGATATTTCTACGATTTCATTTCTCATCACTTTGTCGGTATAGTGAGAACAAACTAGGCGTAAACAGAAACGTTTGTTGGTGATTTTTGCAAAATTGTTCGATTTCAAGCAAAAAAAAAACAAAAAATGGCGCTTAACAGCAATCAGCATCCAAAGTTGCAATGCGTGCTTAGTAATTGCCATTGAGAGCCTCTGCACAGCATTGCATTCCATATATATATATATATATACTAAGAACAACCTTAATTTGATTCATACCCCCACACAATTCGCACGACAGCTCAATCAACTAACGTCTGTTTGTATGTACTTGGTGTGTCCTTCAACCAGGAGGCTGTGAGCCTGTGAGTCGGTGTGATTTTGTATTGCTTTCCTGTCCGTATGGCAGCTTGCCTGCGCGTTTTTGTCTACACGCTCTACATTTCAATGCTTCCGCATGGGCAATTGCTAACTTTTCACTTCCGTTTCCGTAGCTATACACTTTCCACTTTTACTTTCTGAGCACGCGAGACAAGAAATCGATAGCGCTGAGTTAAAGGCGCGACAATACGCTCTATATTGGAGAAGTGTGGTACTCCAACGAGCGCGAATCATTGGCAATGTGGGTGGTGTTTGTGGGTTATCAAGGGAAATGAAATTGTTAGATTTTATCCATCTCTATTTCTATTTCGTTTATATAGTGACATAAATTACTTAATTTGCTTTTGGCAAAAGAAAGTTATTGTGCAGATTAATGACTTATTTAATTAGGGTTTTTTTATACTTAATTTATATCTCCTTATAAATAATAAAAAAAAGGTTTATGGTGCTAAATAGTCATTTCATAACATTGTGGATGGCGCTGTTATCGACATATCTTTTTAATCTATTTAAAGCTGATTTAGGCTTCGTAAACTTTCTAGTAATTATTTTTTAACACTAATCTCTTGCTCTTCGAAAAAATTTGTAAGAGAAAGCAATAAGAAGTTATCCTGCTAAATTCAATATAAACTGGGCCTTCTTTATAGTACCGGTACTTGACTTATGTAAGCTGTATATTCGATTCGCTACTTTCAAAACTTTTATGAATCGAAGTTAATGTAACTAGAATTTTCTCCGAAGAACAGCTGAGTTTTATAAATCCTTTGCAGGAACTCAATTTGGACTTTATAAGGTTACTTTTTAAGAGCAATAATTTCTATGAAGATGGAAAGAACCGTTTCAAAATTATACAGGCAAAGAGAAAGGCTTTCGATAACTGGAACACCAGTCTCCGTAAAAGAAGGACGCAATAACTTTTCGGTCAAAAACGAAAAGCTGTATAAATTTTAAATATGAAAACTCAGCGGAAATTACTACTAGAATTGAATTGAAGGGTTGAATAGATTATGTTATAAGAAAAAAGAGGACTATTCAACATCAATTAGCTCATACTACGCTGAAATCTCGTTTCGTAACTGACAACTTTGGACGTATCTCATAATTCTCAACATCCATTTTAAGTACGTATCAGATTTATAAATGACTGAAGAGGATCACTTCAGAGTTTTCCAGTATCTCTTTAGTTCATAATAACATATTCACCATTAAAAAAACATATTTTGTGTAATTTAGTAGAACTTTCTTTAGTGAATGTGTTTTACTAGTTTTCAAAATTCCTTTATACTATTCTCATTACCTCTAAATCGTTTAGCGGAGGGTTTACGAGAGCTCAGCGTTCCCGAGTTGATCAAAAAGTTTGTAAACATCATATATGGGAACCCGGCTATGCAAACGAGGTTAATTACAAATCTTGATCAAAAAATATTCAAGCTTTCAAAGGCTTATAAGAACGCTCCAATGGTTAAGATTTCATAGAACTGCAATAAACTCAGGATGGCTCTCTCCAATGAGAGAGTTAAAATCATCAGAAAATACTTTGAGATAACATCAGAGCACAGTTTTTCAGGATTTCGAAACTGCTCAAATCTGACTTAAGCTATAGTTTATTGTAGGCCGCAGTTTGTTGCGTTCCTTTGCCTCACAATTTCGCCCCCGCTTCAAGTATCTATATGTGGTTTAAGCTGCAATAGCCTGCTCTGCCTAACCTAAAAATTCATAAGTGCAAACCGATTAAAAGGAATTTTTATAAATTCTAAATTCTTTCCCTGAACAAGCACAACTCTGTACGCATACGTGAGCGTAAACTTATAAGTTGATTAAGATGCTCACACAAGACTTTTCACTTAATCGGCTGAAAGCAACACAGCATTAAATTAACTTTTAAACCTGCGCCAAAAAACTTTCGAGCAAATGAAGGCGGTCGGCAAAGGAAGTCTTAATGAACATTCTCGCGAGATTCGCTACAAATCATTTCACTTATTTAAATTATATAATACATTTATATACTATTAAAGCAGATATTTGTTTTTGTACTCACTTTTAGTGCTCCAAGCAGCCTCGCAATTCTGCCATGGCAACTCACGCCGAAATGAGGCGCACATATAGAATATTGTCCAGGCAATAATTAAATTATAGTAGAGCATTACAATGGCCGATACGATAACCATGCCAGCGCCGAGACCGCGAAACAGCGGACAGAAGCGACGATAAATGGCAACAGGTCCCAAAGCGGCATACTGACCGAACGAGAGCTCCATGAACATGAGCGGCAGACCGGCGATAATTAACATTATTGTGAAGGGTATGAGGAAGGCGCCTGCAGTCGAAACAATAAGCGAAATATTAGAAACAAGAATGAGATATTCTTTGCCGTATTAGAGTGGCAAAGTTAATGGATGTTAATGCAATTAGGTGAAATTCTGAATTGATTTCCCTGTTTCAAACTTCGAACATCAAATATTCAACTTACCGCCACCGTTATTGTAGCAGAGATATGGGAAGCGCCACACATTGCCCAATCCCACCGAGTAGCCGAGCAGTGAGAGTAGAAAATCGAAACGGCCCGTCCAATTGCCACGCTCCGGTTCATTAAGGTCGCCGGTGTCGAGCGCAATCAACGCTGCGCCGGAATCACCACCACCGATGGCAACTTTGGTCGCTGGTGTGGTTGGTGTGTTCGGCGGATAGGTGATCACATCGATGGGCTCGCAGGCGATTGGGCCACCTGGTCCATCACCCCCGCCACCGTCGCCACCAATACTAATACTGATGGCTTTGCCGTGTTGTTGTGCGCTGCTGGTGCCGCTACTGCCGCCGATTTTGGTGCTTGTGGCAGCTATGGTTGTGACATTGCTGTTGTTGTTCGGCACTTTGGCGCTGGCTGGCAATTCGACGGTTGTGAAGCGATCCTCATTTTGCTGTTTAGGGTGAGAGAAGGTGAGAAAAATTATAATGAGAGATTAAAATATAAGTTCATAGTTAGCGGTCGGTTATAGTTAGCTACTTAGCGGTTAATAAATTCATTTTGCCCATATTTTGTAAATGTGGATAATTAAAATACTATATGAAAAATGTTTTGATACTTCTTGAAACCGTCGAATAAAAGCAATACCCAAAAAGTATGGAGAGCGAGAGAGAGAGAAAGAGAGAGAAAAAGAGAGAGAGAAAGAGAGAGAGAAAGAGAGAGAGGGAGAAAGCAGATACCGCTCTTCCAGTAATAAGCGATATCGTTTCTTAAGAGAGGTTATGGCGACTACATAGCTTGAGTTAATAGATCCAGGAATTTGGTAGGGGAAATTGAATTTATTGCAATTTGAACCAAATGTGTTCACTTATTGGCCCTTTTCGAAATCATAAGTGCGCTCCGTGCCTTCGGTAACGAGGCTTTGGTTTTGTCATAAATTTTTAATATCGAGAGACACCAAAATTAAGTGCGATTTTGGAGATTCTTTTCTTGCGATGTGTTGATTTTTCAGAGAGAGGTGATAGCTCGGTATCATTTATATATATAAATATAAATAAATGCACTAAATGCTCTCAATATAAATGCACTAACTAATGAGCAATCATCGGGGTCGGATGAGTTGCCGAGTTTGGTTCATTCCTTCCATCCACAAGTTCTTATCTTAGTGAGAGAAACAAATTTTTAATACTACTCACACAAAAGCAAGATAGACCTACCTCGAGATATACTCACCTGACACTTTCACACATAGGTGGGGAAGGCATTCAAACCCAATACGATCAAGTAAGAAAGCGCTAAGTTCGGGTGTAACCGAACATTTTATGCTCTCGCAATGTGCAAGGATCATAGGCGGGGATATGCTTTCAGGTGGGGGCACAACTTTATATTAAAAAATGTTGCGGAAGAATTCAGCACTCATTATTCGAAGAAATTGTCAATGGATTGCAATCATATTTGATATCTTATTAACTTATATTACATGTCATAGACTCATGTATTTTCATTGTTATATTTTGCTTCGTGTCAGAGATATTTATATTAAAATCTACCAAATTAACTCAAAAGTGATACATGCGATATAAAATCAAATCAAAGTGGCTCAATAAATATATTAGATACATAAGGAAAAAGTCAACAAGAAAAAAGTAAATCATTATATTAGGAATAAGCGGCTTAGGCCATGGTCTACCAAATAACACGTTTATATCTTAATTTACTGCTTAGTTATAGCACTTTATTTGTTTTCAATTAATGGTATTTTGTGAGCGTGGCAGATGTCCAAATACGCCCATCTGTAATACCAACCGTCTTACGGTGACAAAGAACACGCATACCAAGTCTCATCAAAATATCTTAATTTTTACTCAAGTTATCGCCTGCACGGACGGACGGACGGACAGACAGTCACTCGGATTTCAAATCGTCTTTTCATCCTCATCATTTATATATATATAAATGAACAAAATATGTGTATGTGAACAAAACTAATACACTCTGTAGCAACATGCTGCGAGAGTATAAAAATAGACATTGTAACATCGATAAATGCGGGACAGCAAAATATGCGGCGAAGAGTAAAGTGACATAATCAATCGAAAATTGCTTGGTGTCATTGATAAAACTCTGCAAAAGTGCTTCTATGGCTGAACATGAGGGGCTTGAAAAGAAATATTCAACTATATTTTCTGTTATTAGAAGTTTGAAAGTGATTTAGGGTAGAAATATACTTCTTGACACGCTCTAGAAACTATGGTTAAATATACTCTATTCGAAAAACTTCGGGAAAAACAATGCTTATTAACATTTGCAGAGATATCACTAGGTTTTACTACAAATGGATCCACCCTGGTCTCCATTCCTGTACGTTCATCCAAATAGACCCCACTTTCATCTTTCCTTCATATCGGGGGTAATGTGTCGGTTTTGTTTTTCTTCTATGATTATGAAGCAGCGCAAAGCCCAATTTTATGGCCGTTACACGGTCCACCCTTTGATTTAAGGAACTGAAATCAATGTAGCTATAGTTATGATGGGATTCGAATGTTAAAATGTGTAACGAAAGATATGTATGCGTTCCATGGAACCTAACCCAATCGATGTTCGTAGATGTTATAAACTTTTTTACGCCATTTTAAAACTTAATATCAGAATTACAGTTACAACTATAACGGAATATAGTACAAAGCTAATGGTGACCGTTTTCTAATTTTTACTAAAAGTTAGCTGTGTACAAAGTAAAAACTACCTACATCTGCTTCCTCTGCTGTTAATACAGTATTCAGCTTAACCCATGCTTAATAAATTAGCTGAGTAGCTCGCTGAATTTAGTTTGCTGCTTAAGAACGGAATTTTCGCCAACACTTTTAAGCCTCTTATGCACCCACTCATGCATGCTAAACTCATAAGTATATATCCAATGTACTACACACAAATACACGCGCGCACGCACACGCTTAAGCTCATTAAGTTGCACACAATCTCGCGCTTAATGCGACATAACTGGGCGTTACGCCTGAAAGTAGATTTTAACATAAATTATTTCAGCTTTTCTTAATAGTGAATTTACAACAAAAACAATAACAATAACATTTATAGCGCAACTTATATGTATATGGCTACAGTAGTGGCAAGTCAAGATTATTCAAGGATACTCCACACACACACACATATATATATTTGGGGCATATTTTCGCTACATTTGTATTTGAATTCATTAAATAAATATATTTCGCTTGAAGAAATGTGTGCAGGAAAATTTTCAAGTGGTAAATTTTATGCATTCAATCGATGGGTTGGTAATATAGCGTGCGAAATTCGTGATTCCCACATTAACTGGCGCATTTTGTAGTTGTTGTTTGTGCATTTTATTTACTTTGCATACCTTTGAAGTACGCTTGTAAATTACTCATACACCAACACTTTATTGCATTGAAATATTGATGAAGGCATTCGGCAATTCACGACTCATGAAGCTTCTTTGTAAGTGCGAACTGGTAGAAATTTTCCGTTAATTATTAATAGTACTATATTGGTTGTAAATTAACAAGTAAGATTCGATTAAAAAGTAAGTTCGAACGAAAGTAAATTTATATAAAAAAATGTATTTCTATTTCTTTGATCCACGTGTGCTTGCGTAAGCACTTATTTATACGAAATCGATAAAAAATTTTGAAAAGTTCCGATAGGTGACGCTGGAGTCAAATTATTACCAAAAAACGTATTTGTGATTTGCTTCGTATCATATTCGAAAAATATATTGGAAAGTGAAAGTGAATCTCATTTGAAAATAAAAATTAAAAATTCCGCTAGGTGGCGTGGCGGTCGTTTTTTACGAAAACTAATATAGAAGATCCGTCATTATTGATATCATAGCTTTGATGCATTGAAAAAGTGTCAATTTATTTGTACAGTATGCGAAATACGTCGATTAATTATTATTTGAACAAATAAATGGTTAAAATATCGGTCGGCAAATGTGCCAAAAACCATAACGTCGATTGGTAAAAGTTTTAAGAAGCATTAATAAACTTAGATGGAAGATGAAAAATGGCAGCAATGATTTAAGTACTAAAACCTTTACTAACGTTAGACCATTTTATAAATTTAGCGTTCCCAAACTTCTACCTTGGCTATGTATTTTTTATCCAAATAGTTTATAGAGTTGATGCTCTTAAAATTTTTAAGGGTAGTAAAATATTCGTTTAGAAGATGTTAATTAGGCTTGGTCTAGGCCCCTATGTTCTACTTAAGAACTACGGGAAAAAAAATATAATTGGCCTTATAATTGAGTAAGCGTTAATAAACGATCTGATAACGGAAATCGAGAGGCTCGACTCGATTTTGAACAATTTTTACTCCATGTGATGGTCCCATGAGTATCTTTCTCAGCGGATTTTGATGGAAAGAACTGTCACTTTTATGAAAATTGGTATAAAATTTTATTTCAAAGTCTTGTTATAGCCTTAAGTCTTGAAAATTTGCGCTGTAAAATCCTTACGGTAGTTTCGCGAGTGCTGTGGGCGCCGATGAGCTAATGAACACACATGAACATGAATGATTGTGATGGGTCCAAGGTGCTTTGTCAACTTCTACGACCAAATTAAAAGAGTTTTTGTTTTGGTTTGACAAAGGACTGTACGAGTATATATCAGCCCAAGTGAGGGTACCAGTGAAATACCAGAGAAGAGAGGGGATTTTGAGGATTAGCCATTGAATTCAACTTCTCTTGTGTGCCCAATGAAATGAACAAACTGTATAAAAGCGCCATATTTCGGCTAATTAATATTAACCATCATCATGGATCAGGTCAGGTTATGGCTTTTGAAAGAATACAAAAAAAAAAGTCCTTAAAGGTTTGTATGCAAGATAAGGTGATAATATTAGAGAAAGAGGGAGTCCACGTCATAGTAATAGAAAATATTATTGCGCCTAAAATCAATCCAACTGGAAATGGTTCACTGAAACCACCAAGAGAGTGCGATAGTCGTTTATTTAATAGAAATACACTATACAAGTAACTTTGCAGAAAGAGTTAGAGAAATTGGTCTTATGGTTAGATCAAAAAATGACCAAATCGAAATGAGCAAAATATAACTATCCTCTTTGTTGTCTTACATTATACTTGAGAGAAGCATGGAATGTATTCTGATTTACTCCATTTACATTACATTATACAGTTTGTAGGCTAAGGCACACTAGAAAATGGTATCATTATTTTTCGAAAGAACCAACTCATTTAAACGATTTTTCATGGTTAGAAACTGAAAATATAGTCATTGAAAACCTTTGTACTGCGACAGTAAAACAGTTCAATCCTTTGAAGCGAAAGCGGACACCGAGTAAGTCGTATTCAAAGTATACTGAAGACACGTTTCCAAGACAGTCGGGTCTACGTAACCGAAACGGACCCGGACTCGGTCCGTAGAATAGATTGGTAACTTTTACAACTGCAATTAGGGTAACTAATAAATAATTTATTAGAAGAATTGTGATAAGATTTGTAGGGAAGTTGTATAGTTTATGTAAATTTAGTGAATTTTCTGGAAGGAGCAGTGTTAGATTATAAATTGGTAGTGTTTCTAGAGTGGATGTAAACTGTGATGTTGATGATGATTGATGATGATGAAATTAATGTAAATGTTGTATGGATTATAGTACAGATTTTTATTAGGCCAAGGACTGTCAACACGGTAGCATTTCTCAAAATGATTTAGGTAATGCTTTCCGCCGCTACAACGACAGCAACCGAATATGTCGTTCGTGAGACAGAGCCAGAAACCGTTAGCAAGATATAGGAAATCTGGTCTAACAAGACACACAAAGGTATAAGAGGCAGTCTGTAAAATATAGTGGTGTTCTATAAATAATTATAGAATTTATTTATTGGGATCGATTATATTCAAACAAAATAACAAAAATTTCCAAAAAAAATAAAAAAAAAGTAAAAGCTATTTAAAGAAAAATTTTTATTACAAAAATATATATTTTATTTGCACCATCCACCATCCTATATAGTACGAGTAATTATAGATGTCGTCGCAATCTATATTCAAAACGAGTTGCACCGATGCAGCAAACCCACTCGACTACGACGCCTACTTTTCGCTTAATTTTGCTTTAAAATTAAGTCCATATTGGTACATGAAATCCAGTGTCTCACTAATATGCCGCTATTCACTTATTAATACAATAATGCAAATGCAACAAGGCTTGGTCATTGTTTCACACTTGGCCATTAAAATCTAACTGAAACATGCCATTGAGCTGATAATTAAGTTTATTAGAGGCAACCGGCAATATTATGAGCCCACCCACACACACACACACACATAAACACACAGTGGCGGGCGCGTGACCATATTTAATAGAGTGAATAGAATGCATTGAATTGTTGCATGGCATTGAAATTATATGCACACTGTGAATACGCAGTTGCCAACCAGCGCGTTTGACCTTTGAAAAATTACGTGCTGGCGATTATTGAAAATCTACACCCAACAAAGTGGCTGACAGCGCGCGCTTAGTATGAATGCAAAGCCAATGTGAGTATGTGTGCGTGTGTGTGTGTTTATTTAAAATAGATTTGTGCAACAAATAAATTACTATTATTCATTTTGTGAATTGCTTAATTATTGACAGATGACGGCAATCAACACAAAAGCGCTAACGCTCAAGCACCCAACAACAACAACATGCTGTGCGATATGCCCCAAAGAGCGGTGCGGCGCTTCAATATGGCCTGTCACATACTTGCAGCAAATGCATAAACAATGATGCAATGGAATTAATGAATGAATGCGCACATGGTAGCGACGGCATGTTACACAAACACATAATTGTATGCATGAGGTCCGAAGCTGGTGTGTGCCGGGGCGTATGAGTAACAACTGTCAACACATAATTTCCATGGACGATGGGAAATAAGAAAGAGAAATAAACAAAGTGCTGCACGAAGGTTATGCAATGGATAAGTGAAATAATAAGAAAAACAATTATAGCAGAAGAATATTAATTTGTCATCAATAGAGTTGCCACCTACTGAAAAAGTAAAACTGCGCAAAATGTTAAAAAATGTGTAATGTTATAAAAAGTCTTTCTGAAAGCATTTGAAATACTTATCGAATTTATCGAAATTTTTGGCGTATTTTGGCACAGAGTTGCCAGCAACCGATACAAAAATTAAAGTAATTAGAAAAATGTTGACCAAACTTGTGATGTTCAAGACCCAAACGGAAGTTATTCGAGTGGAGTTTATTTAAAATAAATGTAAACAGTATTGCCACCTATAGAAATAAATAAAATTCTATAAAATTTTACGAAATGTGTGTTAAACATGAGGCGTTTAAGATGAACTTGGAACAAGTATTTGAGAGGTTCGATTCATACATATTTTGAAACAGAGTTGCCACCTAACGAAATCAGTAAATTTCAAAAAGAAGTATTACGGAACGTTTGCTGAACTTAAGGCACTTAAAACACCTCTCGGGAAGCTTTCGACAACTTTTAGTTGAAAAAAATTAAACAGGTGGGAACCAAAAATTACAGAATGTGTGCTAAACATGTGGCGTTTAAGCAAATCTTCCAGAAAGTATATTAGTAGGCTAAAAAGCGACATACAACAAAAATTCAGCAGGAAAGTCGGTATTAAGACTGAAGAGGATTGTAAAGCTTACCAAATTTTTATTTTTGATATCAGAAAAGCCGTAGAAATAAAGCAAGATGAAATATTAGATATTGAGATTTACAGCAATAAATTTGTTATTGTTGTCACACAAATACTTACTGCTAATGGATACAGTTAATTGCTGAAAAGTTTGCAAAAATACACAAATATTTTGCTTATCAGGCAAATATTTATAATTCGATGGCACTGATGGCGACACCGACCTTTAACCCCATTACTATTTATTATACCTATGTATAATAAATATGCATAGGAAATACACAGACAATATAAGAAATTACTAACAAACAACAATTAGGAAGAGAATAATGGAAATCCGAAAACTTGAACTTGATTGTCATTAAACAAAAGAATTAACTGAAGAGCGGTGCAACCCTGCTTTGTTGATGCTGACAAGGTAAAAGAGCGCGCAAATAATTCAAGGTAAACAACCTTGATGTAATAGTGGAGGTCAAGCGATTTTTTGGTGGATGTGCCTAGTACCGAAGGTGCTGAAGGTGCTGAAGGTGCTCTGTGTGGAAGAATATGCTTGCCTAAAAGGAAGCAGAGAAGAAGACGGGCATGCAGAAGTAAAGAGATAGGGAGAAAGCAATAATAATTAACGGCACAAACTTTATCCATAATATAATAGTGGAACTATAGTAGAATCTAGGAGGCTGTGAGACTGCGAAAGATGCTGAGATGAAAGCCATGAAAGTACAACAACAACAACACTGATTTTACTGCTGCTTTCTGTTCTCTGTTGTCTGTCTTGTTTTTATTTTTTTTGCTTTTTGCTGACCGAGAATGCTAAAGAGCATGAAGGCTATGAATGGCATATATGTATGAGTATGGAATAGTCGAACAAAACACGAACTGAAAAACAAAACAATAACAATGAGGGCAAGTGTGCGGACAATTTTCAGCAGTCGACGTCGTTTTGTTGCTTCTCGCTATCAAATTGGTACCACTTGTCGTTGACACTTTGAAGGCGTTAATACAAGAACAAAACAGCAACAACAAAAATGAATGATGGAAAATGGAAATTACATAAAATAAAAACGAAAACCAAATTTAAACAACATGAAAAATCAACACGCCTTCAAACACCATGCTGCCAGCTTTCGTCTGTGGAGAGTAATGAGTAGGGGGTGCAGCACTACAAATTTTCAAAGCCATTGCAATGGAAGGAAGGGCGCGCAAAGACACTGTGAATACACAATAACAGTAATTTGGCGACCAGCCAACAATCCATGACTAAATGCCGAAAAGCGACATGGCCTAAGTACATACAAACCCACACACACACACACACACACATGAGCATAAGAAGTAGCACAAACGTGACGTGACGCTCCGCCCGCACGGTCAGTTGCTGGCGCTTTTATTTCGCAATTCAACCATAATTTACTGTCAAATGTGTGACGGAGGCGAAGGCAATGGAGGCACATAAAAAAGGACACACAACAGCAAGTTGAAACAGCGAAAAAGCTCCACCACATGCACAGCACTACAACATTTGCTTTGAACGCCTATGTAGCGAGTGGTTGTGCGCAGATTTGAATTTTTTTTTTGGTGCAACGAGGGTGTTTCGATAAGTCAAAAAGAGTTTATTACAAACAAAATGATTTCAAATGCAACACTGTTACTGTTAGCAAACAGCAGTTAGTAGACTGTTGTCAATTAACAGCTGTTGGGAGTCTAATGTCGTACTTGATATGTATATTATATTTCAAAGCTATTATAGCTGAAATATATTTTCATTTGAAAGCTAATAAGATTTGAATAAAATATTAGTAGTTAAATCAAGAAACCGCTCGAGAAATAGTAAATTGGTATAACCTACTTTCTCAAGGGCAGTCGAGTATGTAAGGTTTTGAAAAAATATCGATATTTTGTAAATAATCGATAAAAATCCAAAAGGTGACAAATGTTGACTTCTAACTGCAATCAAATACATTGGACAAGGGAATTCACGATTAATTAATATTAAGTTCACTAAACAACTCTATTACGCTTGAGGACTGAAAGAGTTCAGAATACGATTTTTGTGTACTGAAACGAGTCAGTACATAAATGTCTTCATCGAAGGCGGTTAGAATGAGGAATCATCACCCTTCCGCCCTTCTTCGATAAACAGAGAGCGGTTACAAACTCTGCGGATATTGAAAAGCAACGCCGAGCTTAGATAAGTTCATTTTGTGATGGCCGCAATCTCAGAAGGACAAGCTGTTGCCACAGGGAACAATGCAGCAAGGAACTTCTCCAACGGAAAGTTAAGGTAAAATATTGCAAATTGGTTATTGTTGAGAGGAACATTGGAATGATTCAGGAAGCATACGTTTACTTTGAGATCCTAGAGAAAACTAATGAACGGTAAGAAGAAGGGGAAAAGCCTGGAAGTATACTATGCGGATTAAGAATAACTACTCCAACAGAAACTCACTGGCCTATACAACATCCCTTGTTATTCACATGAATACATGCTGGAATTATTCCGTACATCATTTTCTTTTTTTTTTGTTTTGGGGTTTTTTAGTAATGCACATAAATATTTAAGCAGTTTGGGAAAAGAACTCATTTTACATGGAAATATTTATAGTTTTCTGTAAGGTTTGAAGTTAAAAGCGAAATATAAATACTGACAAATATGGTCTGTATATTTTAGTGGCTTCGCGATTCGTTTGCTGCGCAGCGAAAGATAAAAGTGGCATCCTAATTTAAAGTTCCTCCAGAGTGTCATATAAATGTTTCCAAAGTGTGAAGTGTTTATGGGCCAATATTTGTGTCTAGGGATTTCGCCACAGTCGTAAAGCCATGTAAAAGTGTGAAAGGGACGTTCAGAGAGATATATGTATTGATCGTACTTACACAGTTTATTGAGACAATATTTCTATAATTTAATGAGTAGAGAGAGGAATAACTAAGACGACCGTAGGAAACTTCAAACCATCAAACTTAAGCTACGATGCTGATGTTTTTAAACCGATAAACAAATATGCAGTAAGAGAGAAAGGCGAGGCCAATCGATCGCTAATATAATAATTAATAGTGTTTTGAAAAATTAGGAACGCGTCAAATGTCATTTTTGAAAAAATTGGGCGACCCTAATTCGTTGGTAGTCTCATTAGCAATAGCAGTATTCACTTAGACCTTTTCAGACGTTTGATATTAAAAGAGATTTCATTGATTCTTTACGATGAATTTCGTTAAGTTAGACCCATAAGCTTATGAAATTTTCAACAATATCGAAGAAGTATGCTTCATGATGAAACCAATTGAAATTCTCAACAGAGAAAGTACACAATGTCGTATTTTCTGATTGCAGTTGGTTGTTCTGCGATGTTGAGCGCATTAAGTTCAGAAGGAGTTGGTGTAAGAAACAATTGTCGGACCACCGGGAGATCTGCAAAGATCGTAGTGATATTTAACTGTAAATCTACTTGAAACTTCCGTAATAATTGTTTGTGTATGTGAATACTCGTATGCTTAGGCGATCTATCCTATGATTAAGAGAACTTACAGGATTATATTTCAAGAGCTTTGAACAGTTTGAGCTGAGAGCGTAAAGCTAAACAGCGAAAGCTTCTATAAACATAAACGCATAGCGTCACTTACCTCCCATAGGTCCACATCCAGTGCTGTGCTCGACTCCTTGTTGGACTTCAAACGTTTCGGTTTGGTTTTTGCTTTCGATTTATTTTTCTTATCCATACTGTTTTGATGTGTTATGTTGTTTTATGATAATTTAACGTCGAGAAATATGCTTTGCTAGCTTTGTCTGCTTAGATTTAGATTTTTGTTGTTAATTTTGTTGTATGTGTTGGTAGCTGCACTAACGCAGTCGTAAGTGTTGTTTTTGTTTTATTCAAATTGTTTTTACAAAAAGTACTGTTAGACTTCTTTAAGTTTATTCAATATTAATTAAATATTGTTTTTCTTAAATCTTAGTTATTTAAGACTTTTTCATGTAATATTATTTCCTTTGAATTTTCAAATCTTTTATGCGTATTTTCTGTTTAATTTTACCACTTTTGTTGTTGTTGTTTAAGTTCACTATTTGAATGTTTTGTAGCTATTTTTGCTTAATTTAGTGTGGTTTGCTTCACATTACAACAATTCCATGCTATGTCGATTTTGTTGTTGTACCTTATCCTCATCTGCTAACATTCACTTAAGATGAAAATTTGCAAAGCATTTTTCTTGTTGTTTCTCGTTGAATTTTACAAGCATTAACCAACAATTGTGGTTAAATTTTAGAATGTAGAAAATTACTTTGATCCTCAGTGCAGTTGCCAAATTTTACGAATTCTTCAATTATTGTTGTTGTCGTTTATTTTATTGTTGCAAATCGCCGAGTTAGCTCTCTAAGCATATGCTGTTGTTTCTGCCCACCGAAAGTATTTCCACAAATATAATATTCATATTTATTTCAACAACTCAATTTCCCCATTCTCTTTCATTTATTTTTCTTTTTTCTTACTACTCTCTTTATTATATACTTTCATACATACATATAAATAAGTAATTGCAGTCACTTTAATTGCCACTTTCTACGCTTTCAAATTTTACTGTCTATTTGCTTTTGTTATTGTTGTTGTTGCTGTTGCTAATTTTCGCTTTCATAAATATGATTTATGTTGCCGCACTGTTGGCGCTCATTTGTTTTGTTGGCTCCCTGTGGCGCCTCCCTGTTGCTCCGCTTTAGTTTCTCAGCATATCTTGTTGCTGGACTATTGTTGTGCTTGCTGTTGTTATTGGCGAAATTGGCATACTGTGTTGCCATGCTGTGTCACCAGCGTAATTAAGTCAAACAAACGCGGTCAGCAATTAAGCGTTGAACTGTCTCGGAGAGCCTGGAAAGAGTTGAAATCGAAAGAGTTGATTACTTCGGTTTATTTGGAGCAAAAATTTTTATATGAAAATTTAAAGTATGAAAAACATTTTCATATAATGTTATAGTAACTATAAACATCAAATTATAATAAATATTATTTACTTATAAATAGTATATGAGAAATTTTTTCATGGTAATGGTGATATTGGCTGCTGTACCTAAGATTCCTAGTAAATCATCAAAGGTCGATTATCAAAAGTGATTATGTAAAAGAAGACTAGGATGCGCTCAAAAATTAGTTTAAGAAGTTTTTCTAAAAAGGAACTAACTCAGAACATATAGTACTAGCTGTCTTCGATTCGCTGAGCGTTAGAGAGTAGCGAATCGAACACAATCTACAAGCTGTTCAAACAATCGAAGTCTACTCGCTAACTTTATTGTTACTTTTACATGTAAATTTTTTCACAAGAGAACAAAAACCCAAAGATATCGAGCAGAGAAAAGGCGAATTGATGACGGCTACTATAAAGATTTAGACTTCCAAACAACCACGCGTACTTTATTTTTTTATATTATTTTCATAAATTTCTTCGACTATTTTTCCACAATAAAAAAATTAATTTACCCAATTTCTTATTTTTTATTTTTTTTTGTTTAAAATACTTATTTTCCACAACAATTTCTAACTTTCCGTTAACAATATTTTTTTGACTTTAAACGAATTTCCTAAAAGTTCACGTTATTTAAAGCTGAAAGCAACCGTCATTCTCTTCAGTAAGTGTCTTTCGCAGATTTATGCTAAGCTTATTAACGGTAAAAGTAATAATAAATTATCAAGTAAGAAGATTTCACACCCGAAACGGAAATTCGTTAATGCTAATTCAGTTAAATAGCCGAGAAGGTGACCAATTAAGTGACTTATAAATACTTTCTTCTTGTATTTTTTTAATATTTTCATAATGAGCCACATATTTCTTCACATCTTTTTTATGAGTTTTCCTTAACTGTTATTAGCACTCTATAAATGTTTTATGTTCTCATGCTTTTTTCAAATTTTTTTCACATTTTTTTAATTATCATGTACTTACTAATAAGTTCAAGGAAAAGTGCTAATTTGACTTGTCACCTTTTTTACGATTCTTAATAGGTAATTAGTAATTTGTAATGAAGTTGCGCACATAAAAGTTTTACAATAATAATTAGCATATAATTACTTGACATTGTGTTTACATATTCTTTGCTTTTTAATTGTTTAGATTTTGCCTTTAGAACATTTATATATTTGTTTTACTTTTATTGCCAGAGTATTTGTAGCTTTAAAAGGGTACTTCATAGGAGTGCTAAGTAATGGCAGAAATGAGTTTAAGTCAGATAAACCAGCAGTTAAAAACAAATTTTTTAATCATCGAATAAATCACATATTTATCAACCAATTTTTAGTATCAACAGTTTTTTATGATTGTTTCATGCTATGATATATGAAAGCTTTTAGAAGTGAAAGCTCAAGTTGGAGTTTTTTTTTTGAAGTTCAAGAAAATAAGCTACAAATAAAACTTGTAGTAGTTTATAGTTATAAGTTGTGGGTGATTTGAACCGATTTTAACAGAAATCCATAACAAAGGGTACGGAAAATTGAAGTCGATTTAAGAAATTCATTTTGATAAACTTTGAGATCCTACTTAATTGTTACTAAAGCACTTGGTGTTCGACTGAAGTTAGTTATTAAGAACTTTTGATACTAAGAAGATAGTATTATTAGACTGTGAAAACAGGAGTTGATGTTTTTAGGGCGATGTTCGAAAAATCGTATGAAGTTACCGATCTTTTACTTACTTTATTAAAGTTACTCACTTTTGAAAATTAAATATCATGTTGGGGATTCTTTAAGAGAAATACTGGGCATATGATGATCACTAGGTTAGAAAATTGCTTCGATCGAATGTCGGCTCTCAAATAGAGGTTCGACGAAAAATTTTTCATTTAATGAGGCTTACAAAAAAAACGAAAAAGATCTAGTCAGAACAGGCTTCATTGTTCTGATTTTGATTTCGAGGAACTCTAGTCTAGTTTCACGAAAGCTCCCAGAAGTTAATGTGTACATATAACCACAGTCTCTGAATATTTCATACTCAGGCATTATATCACTCACTCACAGAAGAGCTTTTATCAATAATGAGTTTGAAGAGGAGAGGAATAAGGATATTTAATAAAGATAATGATTTTTTAGCAAAACAGGCTAATAACGGGTACTTATTATTCTTTTATCTCTTATTTTCATCAAAAGGATATTTTTCATATAATGGCATTCAATTAATCGACTGCTCAAGAGCTTTTCGTGATAAAGGCGCCCACCAACAATCAATATGACATTGCCACCAAAGAAATACAAACAAAAAATTTAATAAATAACGAATAATAAAAAATGTAAACAATAAAGCTACTCGTTCATTTTTTATTTAATTAGATTGCAAGGACACTAACATTGACACACAGTAATTTTCAATAAACACACGTACACATAGACCACTGAGCCACTGAAGACGTGTACTCCGTTGATAGTTGCTCGGAGGTCGCAGCAATTATTAAATAAATAAACACTATCAGGCAACGATGTAAATGAAAATATTTGTAAAAAAAATAAAATATTTCATTTAAAAAAAATGAAGCGAAATTGAAATTAAATAACAGTTCAATAAATTAAATATTAATGCATGAATGTGCGCTTGAATGTGCGATAGAACAATATTATCAATGGCATTTTGGTGTAAACACAACAAATAATATGCAGGAAATGGTGTGCATTGGCAATCGAGGAAGCTAGTAGGTCATATGGTTTTTTCCAAGTGCCTTGGTGCATATTTGTTCATATATAATTTTGTTTTTACTGCTGCACTTATAGTTTATTGCATAAGCTTATGCAGTATAAATCGCGCTGCGGCGAGGCCAATGGACGTAAAAACAAGGCGTTAATTGAATTGTAAGTGTGAATGGACATAATTGTTTGTAAATAAATGCTAAGAAGTAGTAAAAGTGAAGATATTTGAAAAGAAGACGAGCTACACCATTAGCAGGGGAATGGGAAATTTTATAAAAAGATAAATATATTTAATTTAAAGCTGTTAAAGTTAAAGTTAAATTTGTTAACAAAAATAAAAAAATTTAAAAAAAAATTAAAAAATATAATAAAGGAAAAAGTAAATGTAATAATAAAATAAAATAAAAAAAAAATTTTGAATAAAATTTTAATAAGATATAAATATACAAAATATAAGAATAAAAAAATTTAATAACAAACATTTCATTACAGAAAAAAGAAAACGAAAATAAATAAATAACATCCTAAAAAAATATTAAGAATAGAAATTGTTGTAAGTTGAGAATAAAAAAAAAATTAAAAGAATCAAAATTATCTACAAAGCTTTCATTAGAAAAATAAGGACAAATTTATTTGAATAAAAACAAATCATGAACACAATAAATAAATAACAAATTGTAAATAATTAAAAATATTATTTTTTTTAAGATATGAATAAAAACTAAAAAAGTTTTATTGATAAAATTTTACTATAAACAGGCAAATCTTTTTAATACATTTAAAAAAATGAAAAATTGTATACAAAGATAAACAAATTACAAAATTACAACTTATTATGAGTACAAAATTGTTATAGAGTATAAAAAAATAATTATTAAAGAAGTTAATAAATTCATAGAAAAATAATTAATTATAAATATATAATAATTATTAATTATATATTACAAAAATTAATTATAAATAATTATAAATATATAGATTAAATAATAAAAAATTAATTAATAATATAAAAGAGTAATTAATAACAAAATGAACATGAAACAATGATGACAATGAACAAATAACAATGAAGCAAAATTTTATATAATGAAATGGAAATAAAAAAAAATGTACATAAGAATTAAATCAAAGAAAACTATTTAAAAAAACAAAAACTAATGAACACAAAAAAAAAATTGGGAAAAAAAGCGATGAATTTTAAAAGTGCTATTTTCTCATATGTCCCAAATAATTAATACGTAAATTTGTACAGATGATTAGAAAGCACTTATTATTAAGAAGAACTAACCTGAAGAGTTTACAATTTTTAAACTCGGAATAAAAAATATTAATAATTTTTCAATATCAATAATAAAAAAATATGATTTTCTTCAAGTTGTTACCTAATTTTTGTGTTACATACAGTGGTCAACTCTTTAAATTTTATTTCTCTTGCGTAGTTACAAAAAGATTAGGAAAGTTCCCAAGAAAGTTTTATTAAAGAAGAAATTTTAATTGTAATTCCATGGTAACTATTTATTTATTAACGGTATCTCAAATATTTAGCACTCAACTCAACTATATATTTATGTGTATGTATAAGGGATAGTTAAAGTATTATTTTTGCAAAAACTTTAATACAGCAGGCAATTAATTTTTAAATAAAAATTTTTTTGTAAATTTTTTGTAAATATATAGTAAATAAAAATTAAAAAAATTTTGTAAAATTGTTTTTTATTTATTCATTTATATAAAAATGTTTGTAAATTTCTTTTTTATTTTCTGTAAAACTTTGTAAAATTGCTTTTTTTTTATTTTTTTAATTAAAAAGCTAAATTTTTTGAAAATTTAATAGGCAAAATTTTTTGAAGAACTAAAAAAACATGTTTTTGAAATAATTGTTTGTAAAACATTTGGTAGCGACGTTTCAGCAGAATTTTTCTCAAACTGTGCTCTTTTATATGTTATGAAATAATTATGACATATAATTAATATAATAATAATAATTACATATAATAATAAAATAAATAATTACACATATGTATATATACAATATATAGGTTTATATAAATAAATTATTTACTAAGCCCAAATATGCTTTTAATATGTATTTTTGTAAAAGTTAAAAGTTAAGATTTGTTACAAATCTCCCAAATTATACTTTTTACAAATCTGTCAAAGCCCGTTAATTCAAACTAGTTCGGTTATATGCGTATTTCATTTGCCGACACAGATGAAAATCTATGAAAAGTAATCTAACGCAAGTGTTACACTAAATTCGCGCTATACTGGCAAATGTTAGCAATAGTGCCTGGACAAATGTGTATTATTTATAAAATCACATCACTCATACGCCTACGCAGACCAACGAGTGCGTGGCGGTGACGGCAGAGAACTTACCAACGGTAGACAACTTGAACGGAAATCGAGCAGGATTAGTAAGGCAATACAAATCACGATGGTTGGAAAGGTGTGCAAAAAGAGAAATTGAGAGTATCAAAAGGGAAGATTTGGAGTAAAAAGAAAATAAAAAAAAATAGGCGGGAAACAAGAGAAAGCAAAGGAATGCAGAAAAAAGAATAAACCAAATGGATCCCCATTGTCATAGCAACTAACGGTAATGACGTCAGTTAGCAATGGCACCAAAAAAGCAGCAACAGCGAAATGAGAAAACCTAAAATAATTTCAATGGAAACATTTTGTATTTTTTGTGCCTCCTGCAGTTATTTATAGGGTTTATTTGGCGAAATTTTTGTCTCCCATTAAATATGCGTAATAAAATGTTTGCTTTAATTCGCATTTAATTGTTGTTTTGTTCCACTTGTTATTTTTCTTACGCAAGCTGCTTTTCGGTTGTGTTGATTTTTTTATTGCATTTTTGGCATTTTTTTATTTTGTGTCACCGTGTCATAAATTAGTATTTATTGTTATATTGCATTGTGCATTGTTGTTGCCGCATAATGATAAATATGCTCTAATTTGTGCACATAAATCTCCACATTTAATCACATTTGCCGCGACTAAGTTGCTGGAAGTTGCTACAAAGCGAAGTGTCTTTAGCAAATGTTGCGGATAAATGTGGGATTTCGGGAGGGAGGTATGTAAGTAAAGTGGCGGAGAATATGTTTTTGGCTGCTGTCAGTTATTTTTTTGCTGTCAGTAAAATAGCTGATGTTGCAACAAATAAAATGCTAATGTATGCTGAAGAGAATTTCATTATAGGAAAATCTCACAAACAAGCTTTGCCGTTGGTATAGACTTTAGAAAATTTTAAACTTATATTAGATATATACTTATATGTTTATATATATGTCTTCTCAATTAAAACTATGGTCGTTAAACTACAGTCGCAGTGGCATTCAGCATTCTAAAAGCTTCAATAAATACATCCCTGATGTAGTGGAGTGCTTGAAAAGAGCTGAGATAATAAGAAACAGGCAGATAACTAAAGATTCCAAGACAATCGGCTTAGTATAACCAAAATGAATACGTGTTCAGTTCAAGTTGAGGATTATTTTTTATGAACAAAAGTAAATTTTTCATAGATAACAATATTTTCGACCTCTCAAACCGAAAGTTATAAGCACTACGATACCGAACGAAACAGAAAAACAAAAAAGAAAAAGAATCCAGTCGAGTTATTATGCAAAGATAGTAGATAGGATAGGATATAGGACAAAAGATAGGTATTCCATCTATATCGAGTTGCCATATGACTGCTATGAGAAAGCTTCCAAGTAAAACTATTGCCGTCAAATGTTGACCTTTGCCTTGAATGGCCAGACTACTGATTCTACTCGCAATCAACTATTGCCGTTAGAGACTTAAATGAATTGAAAATAGTGGTTGGTTCAAAATGTGTAGCTGCGGTTTCCAACAAAATTGTAATAATTTAAAGTATTGGTGAGTAGGGAATAGCAAGCTAATTGGAGTCATAGAACTTCAGAGTTTGGATGTAACTATGTTGCATGGTCATTTAAGGTGAAGTTGCTTGAGTTTTTAGCTTCAGAGGTTTGCCATTGTCTGCCGAAGCGTACTATAAGAAACATATTTCTGATGTTCGTCGAAAAAGGTATCAAACCCAGGCTCCTTGTACTAATAGAACGCAGCTGCAGTTTTAATTAATGCTATATAATATCTATATCTAGCTTATATATATTAGAAATCTACAAATCGGATTTTCAGAATGTCGTTATTTGCTCAATTTTCCGATTAACCACTCTGAAATGTCTCTAAGAATTTTGGTCAGTACTATAACTTATTTCAAACCCCGTGCTAGTTTCATGATTTACCTTTACAGTTACACAAGTAATACTTTTTTATGTTATTCTACAATCTTCACTGAAGCTTACCTTCAGACTCTATAGAAGGTTAAAAATGGATTGCCGTATAGCTTTTGAAAAATTCCAGGGGAAGTATGAGCATGAGAGAGGTAATCTGCGCAGTAAAGTCCCCTAAAGTGACGGTAAAGTTGAACGGTACTTCAAAAATATTAATTTATAAAACGAACGGTTTCCCTCTAGGGACTGTGGACAACAGAAAGCGCAACTGAAATGGAAAACACATATTTCAGCTTTTAAGAGAGCATATCTAAGATTTTATGAATTATGAAGAGGAGAATAGGTGTTGTCGACGATCTATAGACGCACCATCGGACTTGTGCGATACTGACCCCTCATTCAATTATGTCGCCTTTGGCGCTAAAAGGACAGAACGAAGAATGTCAGCCAGATCCAAAATATTTTCTTGGAGATTGTCGGTCTTTTGTACTGAACTTGAAGTCAGCACCGAACTTTACCATCTTCAATGTTAATATGGGTCGCTTCGGGGACTTTTGAGGTGGGCAAGCTTCATCGTCAAAGATTTTGTGCATGATTCAAGGCAGACGTGGTTTGTATACAAGAAGAATATTCACATGGTCACCAAGACGTAAGTGTGGATTTGATCTTAAGGCATATCACACTGAATATATTGGTCAAACGGAATATCGAATTGAATGTGAAGCTCATACAAAACTTCTGGCCAGGCTGATATCTAAGAAGTATATGCCCTATGGATGACGTTCAAGAGAGGGTCCTCTTAAGTTTTTTGTAAAATGGGTGCAGGAATTCGTTGATTATTTTTACTAGTCCACGGCAATGTTTGTTTCCAAACATTCTCCAGAATGGTGCTTTCCTATAACCTTCTTCTTTAAGTGTCTTCTGAAGTTACTTTAAAAAGTGGATTTTAGAGAAAAAACTCTAAATTTGACTACCAACATGAACCACAAAATTACTTTACGGCAGTAATATGGAGAGTGAAGTTGAAAAATACTAATTTTAGAAATAAACGGAATTCCGTACTAGGGTGTGTGTTATCATGGATATCATCTATGATCCTTATTCAGATCAAAACTGAAAGATCTCAAGACGTATAATATATTGCCGATGTTTAAACACTAGCTCGGTGGAGTTATAACTCAGCTTAAAGTGGTAGAATGTTGTCTTCCACTTTCAAGTCTTACAGAAACTCAGTTGGAAGAAAATTATAAAAATATAAATTGTCTACCGGATTGCTAATAAAAGTTAATTTAGGATTGATTGTGGAGCAAAATAAGCCTACTTGATGACATAAGAGCAATTGCTCGCGGTCAGTTGTACCTTCGATGTACCCTGCCTTGCATTCAATTTAGATTTACTGTTGCCGATTGTACCTCTATCAGATGGGGTAAGAGATAAACACATTAAAGTACAGCAAAACTCCGGCTCACACTTTTGCTACACCAACCCAAGTTGCCACCTTTTCACAACATAATCGTTTTACGAATGTGTGCAAATAGCTTCTCCGTAATCCTTCAGATTTTATTTCTTAATTAGCACATGAGCAGGTGCATATGTAGGTACATATATATATATGCACCGTTATGATTTTATCACTCGCATGAGCTTCATTTAAGCTAAATCGCTTCCTTCGATTTCATCGAGTCCACTCGCCATCGGCACTTGAGTGGAAAATTTGCACAAAAGCCACAATTTAATTATGAAAGCGCTAAGAAGTGTGAGCGAGTGAGCGCCCAAGGGGGATGAATGGGATAGTGGCACTAATAAGTACACAGATTTATATTATATAATATATACAACTACTTGCAATATTTGTGCGATTATCTTGGTTTGCACATATTTTGTAGCGTCTTGTACAATAAATTGTTGTTTGCCTGTTTGTAGTCGTATGATCTGCTCATAATCCCCGACGGCGCTTTGCTTGCGAAAAATGTAAAGAAATAAAATGAAATACATAACGGAAAGGCTCAGTCAGCCTCACAAGCGCATAAGTACAAGTGCTGTCCGTGTTGTTGTTGTGCTTGTTGACAAGCGCTGAGTGTCATTGACGTGAATGTCGCTTGCGGGACGGCGAACAGCGTGAGTACACTCATTAATCTTGAGGCAGGCCACAAGGGTGTGGGTAAGACTGTTGACAGTTAGAGGAATACTATACATATATGCATGTACATTAGGGATCTACTTACGAATCCATTGTATGACCTTTTAATAAAGGAATGGTTGCAGTTATTATATATATATCTATTTTAATAGAGCTCTATTGTATAAGTACGATAGGGAGGTACTTACGAAATCAAGTTAACGCTTTTTTTTAATTTTAATAAAATAACGGTTGAGTTTTCTACATCATTTTTTTTAAAATAGATTATAGAAGGGTAAAGCGTGTTACACAGTGACCAAAATTCAATATTACCATAGCAGGATGCGAACAATTTTAATAAATTGTTTTTTCTTAATTGCCGGAATTGAATATATTAGTTTCGAAAATATTAAACCTAAATTAAAAAAAAAAATTTAAATTTTTCGCAATAGAAATTGATTGACGTAAATTAAGTTTTAACCCTTCTGTGACAACACTTTATATGTGATCATGTCGACTGAAAAGTTAGTACTAATTTTGTGTATTAAATAAAACTATTTTTTAGGCATCATAGTTTAGAATAATTTAAACCCCAGTCATGGAACGGAGTTAAAGGACTCCAATTGAGAACATGACTTCTTTTTACATCTCTCAAAATTTAGTAGTATTGACATAGTCATTGAGATTCAAGCTATACAGAAACTCTTTTAAGTACCACCCTAACAATCACAAGCAAAAAATTTGCACGTTGCATAAGCTACAAACAGTTACATAAGCACTTATATGCGTGAGTCTATAAAAATGTGCTGGAAGCAAAGAGAAATTATTGCAAAAAAACGCCAGAAAAAGACGAAAAGGTAAGTGCTGCAAAAATGAAAGATATTGTGCGAAAAAAACCGGATGAGAAAGAAGAGAAAGAAGCAGAATTAACAACCAAATGCTGAAGGAAGTGTCACAGAAATGCTGGCCTGCAGCATAAGCCAGCACTTGACGTACATAAAAATTTATAAAATTATAGGATGCTTACTATTATTTCTAGCCCTGAGAATTCTTTTATTTGTTTGTTGATTACCTGCTTTTCAAAGACAACACTGCTACTGTCAGCAATGCGACAAGTTTCCACACAATATTCAATAGACTTATACAAAACATAACTTCACGTTAGAACAAGTAAGAAACGGCTAAGTTCGGGTGTAACCGAACATTTTATACTCTCGCAATGTGCTAGGATCAGAGGCGGGGAAATGTTTTCAGGTGCTGGCATAACTTTATATTAAAAATGTTGCGGACGAATTCAACATTCATTATTCGAAGAATTCTCAATGGATTGCAATCATATTTGGTATCTTATTAACTTATATTACAGGCCATAGGCTCAAGTAGTTTCGTTGCTATATTTTGCTTCGTGTCAGAGATATTTATATTAAAATCTACCAAATTAAATCAAAAGTGATATATGCGATATAAATTCAACCAAAGTGGTTTAATAAATATATTAGATACATAAGGAACAAGTCAACCAGAGAAAAGGAAATCATTATATTAGGAATAAGCGGCTTAGACCATGGTCTAGACCGATTTCTTTGATATTTAGCGCGAAATCACATTGTGTCTAAGAAAACATATCCACTTAATCGCATTGAAATATCACACATATGGACCCACATAAACAGTTTAAAGTCAGGTGGAAAGTCGGGAATTCTCATATCGGGCATTCCTGGGATAGAGGAAGATCCGCACTGATCACATTAACACCTTTCATTATTCAAGTATATTAGGAAAGATGTTTTCCGGCAATTTTGTGAATGTAACTCACACAGTGACCGACATATTCGGCATAAAGTCTGCTAGAATAGCGGAAATCATTATATGTGGTACATGGGAGCTGGGATAATTCGTAGAGCGATTTCACACATATTCGGTAGTAAAATGTGTATATCCGATATTACACGTTCACTTAATTTTGCTAACATATCTTACATATTGACCGAAATAACCGGTCAATAAATACCATCAAATACCGGAAGTATTCACCCAATGTTCACTACTTTTGATACTATATCACACTATTATCATAGAAAGATAATCTTCCAATTTGATTGCAATATCTTATAGATTTCCCAATATTTTCGATAAAAAGTCAGATAGAGGCACTAGGTCCTGATTTTGGGTATCTGGTGGCTTGAAAAGTTATAATCCGATTTCGTCTATTTTTATGCATAAGATGACATATGCTGAAGGCACTATTTGTACAAAGTTTGATTTTCATATCTCCTCGATTTATCTGCTTTAAAGTGAAAGGATGAGATGAAACTTAAAATTGTGTTATATGAGAGGTGGGCGTGATTATTCTTCGATTTCACTCATTTACTCGGATTCACTCTCATTCACTCTCAGTATATGAAGAGATGACAGAAGAACTTAGTCGCAGCAAGTTCGATTGATATAGCTTGAAGCGCTTCTGAGATATGTATATTAAACGTATTAGGGCGGGGCCATACATACTTTTACAAAAATTTCTTCCCGCAGATACCCTACTAGAATCCTCTATATCAAATAACACATTTATATCTTAATTCACTGATTAGTTATCGATTAATGGCATTTTGTGGACGTGGAAGATGTCCACTTACGCCCATCTGCTATACCAACCGTCTTACGGTGGTAAAGAATACGTGTATCAAGTTTTAACAAAATATCTTAATTTTTACTCAAGTTATCGCTTGCACGGACGGACTGGCGGACGGATAGACAGTCACTGGGATGTCAACTCGTCTTTTCACCCTGATCATTTATATATAAAAAAGACTTAATAAATAATCTCACCATGTTCAGGCCTGTGCAATCTTGAAGGAATCGAAGACTAGGCAATCACAATATATTTAGCAGGTTTTTATCTATAAAAAGCTGCTCTTAATATACACTGGCCATTCGGAGGTGGCTCAAAAACTTGTAGGTCTCTCCAATTACTGTTTAAGATCAAGGAATTTATTTCAAATATCTTAAGAGGAAGAAAAGCTAGCGAAGGCCATAGACACATCATTTGAGCGTGTACTTAAAATTAAAGAATATTTGGGCAAAAAACGATGGGTGGTGAGAAAAATTGGAAGAATAACTACTTCAAGAGTCTTTACGACAATGCTTCACCCCAATTATTCGACCACAAGCATATTAGAAACAGAGTTCCAACAAGAGGCCTGATTTCTTACTTCCACTATTGAGCGGTAAAGGCTCTCAGACGACGTTTCATTCTAGAAAGTATCCTAAAACTGGCCGTCAAATAGAACATATCCTCAACCTATATAAACGGTTCCCAATAGGTCGAGATTTCGATGATTTTGGGGTTACTCGGCGATCGGCCGTATTCTCTGAACGACATATTACAGTGTCTTTCTTTCTTTGTTTACTTAATGTTGACAGTACATTTCAAGAAGCAACTCTGAATAATGATGGGAGGTTCGTAAACGCCACGAACTACTCAGACAGCCACGCAACAATACAACCATCGCTAACGACTACCTCAAAATTCCTTCTGACAAGCAAGTTACTTCTTAGCTCGGTGGCAGAGGAGTTAATCTAGGATTGATTCTTGGCTACTGGAATATAAAAAGCAACGCAGAAGGAGAGGAACTGCCTAAAGTTTCAATATTTTTCGAAATATCTGAGGCGGAGACATTACGGTGCCTTCTCGGTACTATCAAAGGTACTATCAAAGAAATGCACTGGTTTCAAAACATAAAATTCAATCAGTTAGAGCTGTGCCTTCCAGCCAACCCACCAAACCAACCGAATGGAACCAAATGCTCCAGTTTTCTAATTCTTCGACACAGTTCTCATTCACCCCTGAGTATAATAATAGAGTTGGACTGATTATTATTTGTTATTGAAATGAGAGCCAACTTGCGAAAGGTGAAAGTAGGTGGGATGCTTTGGAGAACTCACAACCATAAATATTACACAGAGCAACTCAGTAGACACGTATTTCAACTAACACTTTGGTGGAAACTAATACTTTGTCAAATCGACTTGTGACTTTTTACGACATTTAAACCTGAGGAAGTGATGAATTTGTATCGAATTATGTCATGAGGTTCTCTCCGATATGAAAACGTTAGACTTCGTGGGCTTTTTAAAACATTCTCTTATATACACGTTTGCACAAATTCTTTTTTCCAAGCCTTTAGCACATGCAAAAAGGTTTAAGTTAGCACTGAATATGCGTTGTCCGGAAGCGGTGCGAAATTCAATTGAACGTACGGTATTAAGCAATGCGGACGCGCTTGGTAAATGTGCGCGCAATTGCTGCGGGCTACGTATACGCCATGTTTGGTCGTTGCTAGCAGAGGAATTGCGGAGTTTCTACCAACCAAAGGGTCTGTTAAGAGGATATGATCGGTTTTAAAAGGGAACAGTGGTATTAAAAATGGACTCCTGCTTTTCGGGGGGACCATGGATCGTTCAAGCATTACTCGAGGTTTGTCTGGAGCCTGGAGTGCGATTGGGACTTAAGTAAACCACAAAAGCCAATGTGGCTTAAATTGCGAGACTTTTGTGGTTTTTCTATGTAACCTGCGCAACTTGTTATGAATTCATACCGCTTGTAGCACCCTTTAAGTATAAGCTTGCCCCGGGGAAGGTGTGAAGCGCCACCAATGCAACTTAATTAAGTTGTGACATGGCGAAAGTGGGCTTATGCACATAAGTTTAAATTTGTTCTTGTATATGTGTAGTTCGTGTACATATACATATATATGTACGCGTATGCACATATATATATGTTGCTGTGCGACTACAGAAGCGCTCGCATAAGCCGTTGCGTGTAGCAACCAACACTTGGATAAACACATTTCGCCGTCAGGTAAATGGGTCACACAGCCAGATATAATGTAATGAAGCAGTAAAAGTTTAACAACAACAACAACGATAACAACAAACAACAAAAAAATGCTTGCTACTTAATCAGTAATCAGGCTGACAAATGCAATCAAGCGTTGCAACGCAATGAGGATATGGTATTTCGAGGCAATTACAATGAATGAAAACATCAAGGATGCGATTGTCGTTGCCACGAGTGCTACAGCAACTGATACAGCTACAGGTCACTTACGTGTTGCACCAACAATTATGTATGTAAAAGAGAGAATAGTGCGGGGGGCGTGACTCTCTGCTCGAGAGCCGGAGGCCTTATTTAGTGCCCTCAACAAAGAAAAATCCGACACCAAAGCAGTTGGAGTGTTACATGAATTCCATCACAACTCTCTTGAAGTACCATTCAAATTTTATAAGACTCCGAGAAACAGTTAATAGCAATTTTTGTTTACCGATTTTTTCACATCGATGGAGTAGAAAGGCATTGCAATTGCAAACCATGGCAGCGCAAGTGAAAGCAGGAATATAGGGTGTGAGGCATATTTGGATTAACAATTTGTAATTAAAATTCGATAATAGAGGAATATTAAGTATCACTGATACATCAAGTGTGATGAGAGACGTTGAGACCAAAGGACCCAATGGCGATTCTAAACATGACAATAGTATTAAAAGAATAAAAGAAAAATGTTTATACGGTGTAAACATATTCACTAATAGAGGGTGGTTTAATAATTTCGGCCAGGTCTATAACGAGAACTTCGGTAGTTCAAAATTGCACCAACGGTGTACATATATAACGGTGTATATATATACACGATTTAAGGTATATATATATACTTATTACTTCTTCTAGGTTACTTGTATTGGTGTTGTGTTGCTTACCCGGTTATAGATGCAGTTCCTTTCCGGCTACTTAGACTCGACAGTTGTGAGACTCTTGAGAAAGGACTCTAAAACGAAGAGTGATATAGAGACACTTAGATTCGGTACTCAAGCTCTAAATACAATTTCTAGCAGTTTTTCTCGGACAAGAAACCCTCAATGTTTCGATCAACGTAAAATGTCGATAGAAGCACGTAAACTACTGGAAAGTGACAGCCACACTTTCCAGAATCACTTATGTCTTCTGGTGGAGTTTGTTTCAGTTTGCAAGAATACTGCATGTTTTACTTATGAACCCTTCAAAGTGCCAGTATTGAAAGTAGTGTAAAAGAGCTTTATACTCAATAGGCTAGAAAAATAGGACCCTTGGGTCTGATGGTCCTTGTAAAAACCGATGTACACTTCTGCTAAGCTATGAAGCATATAAGAAGTAGCCTCTAACTCAACACCCTTCGATTTGCATCAATCATTTAACCAATCGTCTCGCTAAGGTATAAATCTCTTGATTGCATTCGACATAATGGGGATCCTGCAAGGTTGTTGTTGTTGTTTTTGTATCGGCAAAAACATTTCCTGACTAATTTTGAGGAATGCTGCCGTGTTGACAGTCCTTAGCCGGATAAAAATTCGGGTCCGTTCCGGTTACGTAGACCCGGCCCAACATTTAACAAGAGATTTTTGATTTGGTGCCTTGAAAGATCAAGAGGCAGAATATTACCCAAAGTTTTCGGGTAATAGAAGACTTCTACATATTCATGATAGACCCTTGCGACGTTCGTCTTTAAAATTACACTTTGGTACAGTATTACTGGTGATTCCAAAGCTTATTCTTCTACTTCTGATGCTACCTAAATACAGAGGACGAAGAAAACTATGCAGTTTTGTTTTGTGTAGTTTCTAAGTCATTACTATGAGTAGTAATCAAAAGACTATATTTTTTGTAGAAAACAAGTTTCATCATATACACGTATAATACATTTAAATGTATTGAACTGCTCCACTATTTGCTACTTTTAACTATCTGCATGATTCCTTACCTTTCGCTAAGGCCACACTTTGCTGATTAAAACCTTTCGGTGATTAAACCTTTACTGTATAAGTGAACTTATTCAGCCCTAACCCCATTGTTCAGAAGAAAACTATGAAAAACATTTTCTAAAGCAAAAACTCGCATTTTTAAGCGAGGAGAGCTAAGCGATTGGCCTGATGATAATGAAGAAAACCTTCAAATTCTTCCTCTTTCTTCGAAAATTTTGCAATTTCAAATGTCGCAATTTTCGTCTTAAATTCAAATTATCACATAATAAAGAAAATATTTCTGCAAATTTCGCGCAGCAAATTAATTGCAAGCTTTTGCTTGCTTCATTTAAGGCGCAGTTAATGATCTGTCGAGCAAATTTGTGCAAATGAGAGAATCATAGAAATTAAATACACACAACATTTCATACAATACTGCACATATTTATATACCTAAAGGTATGCACACACATATATACAGCATGTAAAATAAGCAAAGCGTTCAGCCTTACTACTTCTTCCCTCAGCCATTACAAACTAAAACTACAAGTGCACTTATGGATTTTCACCGAAATTTATTTCCTCAACCCATTAGCGAAGGTAAAATATTATATAATACAAATATTTCGCGCACACATACCACTGCAAATGATGGCTTGTTGGGGAGGCAAACACATTGTAAACACATAGAAACTAAAAGCGCAACTGCAACAACAATTCGCCCTCCATGTTTTTTCGCCTTTTCGCCAGCGTTGCAACGGCTCGAGCTTGATCTCTCTGTGCAGGCTGAGTTTAAGGACATTTGTAATAAGGTCACACACATACACTTGCATGCAAAGTGCATTGAAATTTGTGCACCCACACCCACACACGCAGACCCATAAACTCGGCCATAAATGCATACCTACTTGTGTATGCTTAGAATAAATCTATAATTTTTATAATCTATAATTTTTATGTTAAAGTGGGTGTAGTCGCATAGTCGTCTATACGTATGTATATGTGTGTGATATGTCGATGTATATGAGTTGGAAATTTATTTCAAAATTCGACACGCCTTGAAAGTAGGGTTAGGTGCAGGCGTTATATGAAATGCATAGCGAAAAATTTTGTTGCAGCATACGCAGCTTAGAATATTTTACACAGGTACAGGGTGGTAGTAAAATTCTAAAAACTTAAATTAAATTACAATCCTTATGTTTACTTTTTTTCCAAAATATTTAAAAATAATTTTCGAAATATTTTTGATTTATTTCATTAATTCAAAAAATTTGTGTTTATCAGTAGAAAGTTTTTAGAAGAAACTTCCGAAAAGCTTTAGACGACTTGCAAAGTGTATGAAAGCTCAACAAAATACTAGGTTAAGTTGAATGACAACCCACTATGGCACCTAAAAGTGGAGTTAATTTTCTCGCTACAAGAGAGTTTTTGATTGTGTTTATGCTTTACTTTGGAAGAAGGCTCCAAAAAAGCTTTAAAATACTTCCATACTTCATAAAAGCTTAAATGTTTGATTAAGTAGAAATAAGGACCTACTATAACTCTTATATAAGTAGGGTTAATTTTCTTGTCAGAAACGGAAAAGAAAAAGGTAATGGTAACCTTTAGGGAAAAAAGCTTATCGGAAAGCCGCCAGAGGCGTTAAAAAGACATATTCCATATAGACTCCTCTTAGAACCTTTGAAACTTTTAAAAAGTGGCAGATTAGCAATTTCTTTTAGGTTCTCTGAGCTTTCAAGACTCAACTCAGTTCCTCTTTGGTTCCACTTACTTAACAAGTTTCTGCGAACTTCGGCTGTTAGTCATTGACTAGGGAGAACTTTTGACTCTTAAAGCGAAGCGCTTCAACTGTGTGTGTGTTGAGCTGACTACTTTGAGTCAATAATCCAAAGTGATCCAATAACCCAATAGTGCTGAGCATTTTAATAAAGAAAAGTTAAGTTTTTTGTTTCTGGAGAGGACGGTTTCTCCGATCTTTATATGTACACTCACTTATTAACTTTGTTTAAGTTTATTTGAGCATGCTTATCATTTCGACCATGGGGTTTATTTCGGCCTTCGTGGTAGAAAGGTGAAGACCAAGCTCACATTCCTCTCGTTTCTTAGACGATCATAGAGACAGTCACAGCTGTTCAAAATAAAGTAAGACAGTTGTTTACGCCAATTTGTCCTTTGGTGGACCCAGTCAAATGACATTTAAGACTTGAAGTCAGTTATAGGTGAAATGAAGCGTTGTCTTCTAATTTCGTAGCTTCTAATTTCAGAAACGGTATTGTTGAAGAGTTTCTCGGAAGAATTACTCTGGAGACAAAGTCAGAGAATCGTTGTGAGGCTTCCACCTTTAAATCTGCTTCTAGGCAAATAGAAATAGGCTTAAGCAAGAACTAACGTAAAATATTTGAACTCAAGCTCATTGCGAAGATAATATAAGATAAATTCTTCTGTGATTTCACAGGAATGTTGCTTTTGGCTTGATAAGGGGAGCCTCATTACCCGCCTAATTCGCGGTCTTGACATATTTATAGATCAGACAATTCTGCAATAGAATCAACTCTTTAGTATTTAGCGTTGAGTAGTTTTGGATTTGATGAGACTCAGATATCTAGAGAGAAGAGAGTAGCAGTCGACTTTTATATACAAAAATTAATTACCAGCTCTTAAACCAGTATCATTTCTTCTAACTTCTTTACCCTCGGTTTCTCGATTACAATTTTATGGTTATGTACGAGTCCCCAGGGTTGCTTTTTCTTAATTTTCTAGGCAATCGCTCGCATGTTCATAAGCATTATGTATCAGTTATGACAGAGCAAAGAGCAATATTAGAATTACAATAACAACAATGACAACAATGACAACATAGTTGCAATAGCGACCACATAACGTACCACGCATAACTGTATATTGTAACAATAACAATGATAGCATAAATTTGAACAAAGAAATTGCAATCTAACGGAGCGTGGCGAGATTTTCATGGTTTGCTCAGTCGTTTTTTGTGTTTACCATTCTCTCTTGATTATCGAATTTCACGAATCATACGAGTATATTGAATTTTGTTCGCGTAATATGCGAATATGCGCCAACTGCACTATGCAACCCCGCTCATGCACGCTGGCTGGAATATACCAATGTAGATGTATTTGTTGTTGTAGTATAGCGCGTATGTCGAGACAGGGTGATATTTCTAAATTTGCATATATTGGTTTCACTTCACCCAGCAAGTACCCAGCAGGGAAAAGCCGGTGTCGAAGTGGTTTAAATTTTCTTTGGAACCATGGCACCATTCACCGAGGGATGATCAAAGCTAAACGATAATGTCAACGAAGTTATTTTATGCTTTGTGGATTTTACAAGTCTCAAGTAAAAAGTGCAGATCGAGAAATATTGGGCATGGCATCCATATTTACCCGAATGAACATCAAATAAGGTGCTAAAATAACTGAAGAGGGTACTATTCTGAGTACTCCTCCTATTAAAATTAATTACGGATAATTTGAAGGGTCTTCAGGCTTGAAAGAGAGAGAGAGAGTCATAAAAGAGAACTCGCGGGTCATATTTGAATACTATTACCAAACTCTGTCAAGTAGACACAATTTTTGGAAGATTTTAAGGTACTTTATCAATCCGCAAAATGCTTAGGAATTGTCGAGCTTAAAAGTGTTTTCAGCGTTTTTTACAGTGAAAACAAGAATATGGACTTCAAATTCTTTAACTCCACACTTACATTGAAGATAAACGAAATTTTTCTTGCATGGTCTTCCTAGACACATATATTTCCTCAAATGCTCATATGCGAACAGATTTATGGTTTTCGTTTTCTCCTTTTTTTTATTCGTTTTTCTTCCATTTGTTCCCTTTTGTTCTATCAAAACGCTGCATGCTTTGTGATTTTGGTTGGCAATTTAAATTGTTTGAGAGAGTTTGCTTTTGGGAGCTTCGTGATATATAGGGGGCGCGGTGAGGGATACAGAATTAAGTTTAAAGTATGCAAAATGATAAAATGTTTACAGTTATTTCAAAGTTGGAGGATTCTTATCTATATTTTTTTGGTAACGCAACTGTCTCCCTCTGGGTAAGACCCTCTGGGTAAGAGTATGCGTAGTCTTTTGTAGATAATGGTGTCGAAACTCGGCCGCGACAAAATAAATAATTGGGAAAAGTGTAGTTTTTAAGAACGGTCAATCATTTCGAAACTCTGATTTTATTTCTGATAAAAAAAAAACTTCCATCAAGACTTTGAAGGTGCCTTAAAATCAGTGGAACCCTACATTTATTTAATATCATCACAACACAAACCTCAAGAATCTGATTTATACAACTTTAATGGTTGAGAGAGCATAATTGGTATAGTTCAGCCTAGGTCTAAAAAGCATCTGGATTCCATGTTGGGTTAGGTTAGTTCAGAAAACTTTATCTGGGGTACTACTATTAAGCTAATATCAGAGCATCAAGTGTTACAGAAACAGAAAACTAAAAGCAGAATGGATTCCACAGGAGAAAAAATATCAAAAAAGTGCTTGACTATAAAACTCGAAAGAACGGAATAACTATATATAAAAAGTAAAAGAACTGTAGAGCCCGTTCAGTGCCTTTACAACAGTCGCAATATTCAAACATAGTATGTAAAAATAGAAAGGGTGTTAAGATAGGGTGTTAGGAGTACTATAATTCGACCCTGAAGGCTATACACTGAGAATGGAATGCAATAAAAGTGGTAAAGATACTACATATACGATCAATTGTAATAAAAAAAGACACTTAACGAGGTTTCAACCCTCTATTTTTTTGAAGTAAGTTTGACAGAAAAATACATTAGTTTGTGACGTCATGAATAAAAAGAGTGAACTGTTTGGTTTACAATTACTTTGAAAGTTTGGCAGTTTTTTTCGTTTATGTTATATCGCGTCACAGTTTTGTACTCTCTCATTCTTGATAAACGTTATATAATTTTTTTATAAATATTTAGAGCTGTTGGCAAAGCTCCTTTAGTTGGTCCTAGACCGCACCGGAGAGTAATTAGGCAAAGTACAGGCAAGTGAGACTTATACTTGAGACTAAGTTTTTAAAAATCGGGTCCAACAGTATAAGTGGGTATCGGAAAAAGTGTTCAATAAAGTACACAACAACAACAAAGTAAGTCAAATGGAGCGTTTCAACTTAGAATAAGCTATCGGTCTCAAACTCGTTATGCTTATATGCATTGCGAATAAAACGGTGAAAAAAAATTAAAAAATATGAAAAGAGCCAAATACAAGTTACAAATATTTGTCTAAAATAGTTGCGATATATACACAATACTTAAAGTGAGGCTTTAAAGCTGCCGTACTACTATGTATATACTCCTCTTTCAGCATGTGTCTCTTAATATTCCCAATTAGCAAAAACTGTATTTTATGAATTCTACTTTTATGCATTTCATCACACAAGAGCTCGTTGTTAATAAGTTTCAATACTCGCGCACACATATACACACCCACACACATACACGAACAAAGAGATCACAAATAAGAGCACATGTTTGGGTCTGTATGAATGTGTGTGTGGAAAGTACACACAAATTCATGCAAAATTATTAATCCCTGAGCTTGTAGCACAATTCGAGCGGAGATGTTACATACATACATATGAATTGTGCACAGTTGTGTACTAAATATAACACCTATGTTTGTTTGTATGTATGTATGTATAGGTGCAAAGGTAGCAACATATATAATATATATAATATATATTATAATATATAGCAACATAAATAAAAATAAAATAAGACAAAAAAATTATGAGGAAAGTAATAAAAATTGTACTGCAATCGTTGCAATCGTAAACAACATTGCTTTTATAGATGAATGGATGAACTAATCAAATCTGTGCGCACATATGTACTCACTCTCTCTGTTACATATGTTTGATTGATTGTTTGCCATTGAGCTGGTGTTTTTTGCTTGTTTTGCAGAACAAATCAGTGTGTCTTTTGTGTACCGGTGATGTGACTAACAGGTAAATGCATGATTCTGTTTGATTGTTTTATGAATGTCTGTATGTATGTATGTATATATATATACGGTACATATTTGTGTTGGAAGCGCTTATGGGGACTTGCTATAAACAACGGTGTAATCTGGTGATAGCTTTGACTGCACATGTGTCTAAATATGTCTGTAGAAGTATGTGTAAGTCTGGGAAATCGGTGTAAGGCAATAAATAACAACAACAACAAACAGAAGTGACAATATTTGTTTAGTGTGGTGTTGTGTTAAAAAGAATCAAGAAAGACAGAAACGAATTTAGACTACGACGTTGGTTCTGTTTATAAAAGTGCATTTTTAAAATATAATTCTTTTTGAAATAAAAAGGCAATAAAAGTTTTTTCTAATTGCGGCGCTTTTAAATTAAATGTATCATAAATCTCAGATCGGAGTTAAACTCACGCAGAGTTAGATCACGTTGAACGGTCGCCAAGCGGTTACTGAGTCGTCAAAGCGTTTTAAGGAGAGGCGAAAAGAGAGAGTGTAAAGTTAAATGGTACTCTGAGAAAACTATCTACCTCAAACTTAACCCCAAGACAGGCCGTTATAAGCAAACGCTGGTGAAAACAGATTCTTTCATTTTAGCAGCATTTCTCAAGCTCAAAACTATTTTGAGAATTACAGCAACAACAAATTAATAATAGGTCAGTTCATATGATAAATATCAAACTTGATAGTCGTTAAAGCTTTTACCAAGAAGCCAAGATATAATTAAATTAAGCAACTAAATTGTGGCGAGTTCAGACGCCTCTTAATTTATACTCTAATTACTCTACTCTAACTAAACGGCATAAAATGTATTGGAGATTCAGTCATTGAAGAGGAACCAAACGTGATCGATACCGTTTGCGCTCGCAAATACAACGTAATGAGAGAGCCGCTCTGAGAATATCTCCAGCCGTTTGCCAATAGTGAAGTCGTAAAAAACAAAGAGAGAGAGACAGCAATCACAGCCCTTTCATTTCATTCACTTTGAAATACTTTGGACACGAACTTTGAAATCAATCCCGTTTTCAAAACTTATAGATTATTTTGTTTAATTATGAAGATAAAAGTACTTGGCTATGTTAAGTGATTATTTTATGCCTTATTTCTTCATTATCCTATGTAAGATCTGTACAGATAATTGGATACGAATTAAAAAAAAAAAACCTAAGTCGTAAAGTGGCAGGTTTTATTGGACTGGAAACTTTATTGCATTCTAAGATATACTTTTTCTTTCAAAAAAAATACATACATACATACATACATACATACATACATAAGAATAAAATACATTTTAGTCCCGAAATTTAATGGGATCCCGAAATTTTTACACCCGAGATTTTTAAACCCGAAATTTCGGGATTCAGAAAAAGGTATGTTGGGATATTATTTTACTATTTTAATATATTTTACTCTTGGAAATTATTTACCATTTTTTGAGAGGCAGCGGAAAAATTAGAAACTAAAAAAAAAATAACCGGAATTGGCATGGGGCAAACTATTGCATTTACATATATATATGCATTTTATAAGCTCTTCATTCGTCATTATATAAATAAAAAGCGTGATTTAAATCAACTAAAATCAAATAAAATTTATTTTAATTTCTAGTCTAGTCTTCAATTTATTCCCATATTCAGTTCTGTTTAGTCCATATTCAGTTTATAAATTTAAATTTTTTCCATTTCTTCTAATTTAAAATTTTTATTTTATACTCCCTCTTGCATTCATGCGCTGCCAGCAGGTTTTAGTTGAGCGCAGAGGTGTACGTGTTGTTTAGCATTGACATTCGACAACTTGCATAACACGGTAAAAGCACTTTCTAATACAACAACAAACAAAGCAAAAAAGACCTGAACATGTTTTTAACAGCTAGAACAATGAGAAAACTCACTATGCACACATGTCGTTTATTACTTCATACCAACTACCGTAGTGCAGCGCGTAAGTGCAGGGTGTACCATGGCAGTTTGTTCGTTCATAAAAATGTTACTCATACGCACTGACACACCGAAATGAAATGACATGATTTCATGCAGTAAGACAATGTATACAGGTACATTCATAAAACTGTATAGATATAAATATTTTTTGTATGTATGTATGTATGTTGTATATATATAGACATATATACTTCATTTATATACAAAAGCTAAGTGAATATGTATGTGCTTTCAAGAGTCTTACACGTGTATGAGTACATAAAAATACACAAAATCAAACAATGAAGATGATTCCACGCTGAGGAGGTGTTGAGGAAGGAAGTAAAGCTTTGCATTACATGAATGAAGTCGTCTTATTTACTCAGCTATTTATGGAGCAAAGCAAACGAGAAATACGAAGCGTACATTGCATGGCATAAAAGTGCAAATCACGCTGAATTACAACTATAAATGCGGACTTTACAGTGTTATACGCGTAAATACATATATTTTGGGGCATGAAAAGTATTTTATATTTGCTTAACTTAGTGATATTATTGCAATTAATAATAATTTCGCAAATAGGGAATCTCTTAATAAGCATAATGCAGATAATGGTGTGATTCTCATGAAAATTTTATTATTTTGTTAGCTAAAATATGGTTTTTATTCGTCGAAATCATCACTTCGCAATAATAATCATGTTGATATAAGAGTTTTGTTATTGAAACACATAAATGAATTAAACTTTATACAAAAAAAACTTCAATTAATTATCAAAATCTACTATTTGTGAAGATGTGACGAAACATCACACGATCGAATATCATATGATTAAAAGTCACATGTTGAAAAAACGTAAATTTTTATATTTACTTGTATAATAATTGCTACACTAAGTACTAAAATTCATATGGGCGAAATATCTAACTAAATTTAACTTCATTTAACAACACTACATGATTAGAAAGCGTGACATGTTATCACATCATATTCAAATATTTATTAGCAATGAACCAGCGACAGGTTTTTAAAAACAACTTAGAACAATAATAAAAGCTCAATTAAACCAGATTTTATAAAAATGTTTAATCAAAATTATTTTAGAAAATTACATCACATGACTAAATATCGCTTGGCTGATAATCATATGATATTTCTGTATATTTCACGTACTTTAAAAATTATTATTGTATTAGCAGATCTTGAAATACCATTTAATGTGCTTAATTAATCAATATAAGAGCTTAAACTTAAAACTTATCGCTAAAATCAACATTAGAGAACACTGCTATAACAATTATCGAACAAATTTAGAGCTAATATAATTAAATGACAAAGATCATATGACAAAATATCACACGATTGATACCATGTGTTTGTCATCATGTGACCGACATCATATGACTTAAAAGCATATGTCTTAAATTTTTATCAAAAAATTAAAAATACAAATTTTATACATTTCAGCACTTTTTCCCGCCGACTCTGATTTCCTACTGGCTTCCGCGCATTCACAATCTGAGACACCCTGCTAAGCCATAGATAGACAACACAGCGCTGACACATGTCAAATTACAAGCATGACCCTGTCAACGTAACAAAGATTGCCGGGGCTGAATGACTGCTGAGACTGCTTGTGGTGCACTGCCTAGCACTTGCTCTCACTGAGCGCACTCAAGCAACAACTTACTTACTGCGCCCACAAAAGTATGATACAATTTCAACTTTGCGCTCAGCATTACTACATGCATACACATAAGTGTACGTATATACACCACTCAGTACTTGCGCTATGCACTTTACAAACAAGCACAACAACGACAACAGCATGTCATTTATATATTTGCACGTGGATTTGTTTGCTCGCTTTGCTTGCTGGTTTTAGCTTTTGATACGCATTTCTATTTGCTACAGTTTCTTACTATGTTTTATGGTTGTTGGTTTTCCACAATCAACTCTGTCACATATTGTTTTCATGCATTGTTGTTGTTGTGGTTTTTTCTAACTGCTCCTGTCATTATTACATACTATTCCTCTGTCTGCCTCACTCTGTGCTCATTCGTACGCCAGCCAGCTGTTTGTTTTGGTTGTTTTGGCTGTTTTCTCTTTTTTTTTTGTTGTCCCGCTGTGCAATTGTGCGTCAAATCCTGCAGCGTTACACACATACACATGCTCATATGCTCTTGCATTTTTTTGTTCCCATTAACGTTTTGTATTCACAGTTTATGTGACAATAAAAAGAATTCACTGTTGTCATGCGTTTGCTACAACAAAGATATGGTACTTGTTGTTGTTGGATTAAAATTTAACTTGTGTTGGGGGAGTGGAAATTGATAAATTGCAAATAAAATAAACGAAAAGAAAACATTAAATTAAGAGATTACATTTTTGTAGCACTTACCTTTGTCCTGTGTTCACGTTGCGATGTTGCGAAATATTCCAGTGTGTGTGTCGGAAATTGAAAAAGACAGCAGAAAAGAGAGAGAGAGAGAGAGAGAGAGAGAGAGTCAGCAATTTTTAGGCATTATAAAAAGAAGGAAGTGAATTATTGCACACAAGTTGGAGAAAGTTTTTTCGATTGATTTTGAATTGGTTCAACTTCACTTGACTCACTTGACTTAAAAATTGGTTCTGCATATTCTTCAAGTTAGCGCTGAGCTCCCAAAAGGTTGAGCTAAAGCTAAAATATAAAAATGTGCAACACATGGATTTCGATTTATCGAATCTGCGGTAGAAGTGAGGATAAGAATGTTCTACAACTACCGTTAGCATTTAAAAGATGGATCTGCTGGACACCTTTGCAACAACTTCTTAAAATTAGTCGAAAGAAATTGCATTAAACCCCAAAAATTACTTTTTCAAGCAATTAATCTCACAACAATCGGATTTACGCAACCGGAATCAACCTGACTCATATCCGGAATTCTAATCCAGTATCCACTTAGTCGAAACTTCACATCTCTTTGGATTCTAGAGAAATTAGCAATATCGAATTTTGGATACAAACCGAAACCCCACCAAAGCTCTTTTTGGAAAAATATGGAACAGTTGCCTTATTTGGAGATTGACTGTACTACAAAGGCTTTTGCAAGGAACATATGGCGACCCGGTAGCCAGTGAAAATGTAAACTTAGACTAGAGTTAAGTTAGAAGAGATTTCTAAATGCTGAACTCGGGACCTTAAACCTTATGTATTGAGGAAAAACCACACATCTGATAAGACAATTAATTCTAATAAAAGATAAATTTCCCGGATAACTGAAGGATTAAAACTCAAGGTGTTCCCTCAAAACACACCAGTCAAGAATGAAGTGCTGAGAAGACTTCACTTTTCGAGATCTCTGGAAATTTCGGCAGGCAAATATTTTAGCCTTACCCGCTTGGGTACCAATTAGACAGAGACATACCAGAACCCTTATTACTATAGAGAAATTTATTTTACTAAGCATTAGACCGCTTGAAATTATACGCGACTAGAAGAACCCTTCCGTATTGACAATGGCAAAATGTACGCTAAGCTCTCGTCAGACCTAAATTAACTGACTATAATCGGTCGTGTGAAGGTCGAATTTGGTGAGCTGGAAATGGGAACCTCACAATCCATTTGTGACCTTTGAGAATATCCCCTGAATGACGGTTTTACTAGTCAACGTCACTAGAACATGGCGTCAAACTAGATTCTCAGAGATATCTTGATCTTAGACAGTATTAACAGAGATTGTGCGATATTCTCAGGATAACAAAATCAGAACCGTCATTTCAGCTCTGTTCTAGTCAGATCTAATTAGATCTTTTCTGGATTCTTCGCAGACGACTTTTGGCCAATTTAGTGACTACAATACGGTGAATTCTAATGACGCCACTTTTCTACGTACTATTACAGAATAATTGCTTTGTCCCTCTTTTTTTCTTAACACCATCTCCGCGATCACGCTCATCTCACCAATCTCACAACTTTGCACGCTCATCATTTGCTCATTTATTTTCTTTAAACTCACGCCTTAATTTGCCTACTTTAGTCGCCTGGATGTGAATAGTCATTAACTCAACTTATTTAGCACCTTATCTAACTAAACTTCGAGTGCGTAAACTTACACAAGCAAATAGCTGAGCACAGAGTTGATAAGGCATTCACAGACTTTAGAGTGAGTGATATTAAAGCAAGTTTGCTTACTAACAACCAACTCAGCACCATGCTACTGCTATAATTATGCTTCCATAATGCATATACTTAGGTAGTTATGTGCTTACTAGCGCTGATTACTACTTATGTTTTTATTTATATACATTAGGGTGTGTAACTTTTAAGCGAATTTTTTAAAGTAAAAAACAGGTGAAAACTTTCAAAAAAGTAAACAAGGAAAGTCTTTTTTAAATTTTAGCTCTTAATATTATATTAACAGTCATCTCGCTTCCTACCTAGCTTTCCATTTTCTATTTAACCCAAAATCTATTCCGGCAGGAAATTGAACGCTCTAAAAACGCATAAAAAATATAAAAAAAAATTTCCCAATGTTTTGAACATTTTTAGCTTGTCTTTTAGCTGGGAATTTTGAGTGTCTAAAAGTTACACACCCTAGGAGGAGTATACATTCTAGTGAGCTTTGGCGTTCTTAGAAGATCACTAATGAATTTCAATTCCTGGAATATTTTTAGCCTGTTTTGTAGTTGAAAAAAAGTTGCCTAAAAATGACACACCCTAATATGAATTCCAGTGAGCTTTGGCATTCATAGAAGATCATTGATGAATGATGAGCCTGATAAATGCGATTGTTATTGTTCGGTTCCAATTAGAAATGAAAGAGTTTCGAAGCGAAAGCGTTAAAACAGAAGAGATATACACAAAAAAAAAAAAGATTAAGAAGTATGAAATTCACCACACACAAAAATTCACCACACATATTTTCTATGTATTTTCAGTATTTTCTCACTAGTTCGAGCTTAGTTCAGCTCTTGCGATTTTTTTTTTTCTTTTAATATTTTTGCTTTTTTGCCAATTCATGCATTTATAATCTGCGAGATTCAACACGCTGCAGTTCTTGGACAGTGAAATGTAGTGCAGTTTAATGCTTTCGCATTTACACGCTTCACTGATTGCTATGCAACACTGAGCTGTTGCTGGACAATATTGGTATTTTTGTTGCTGTACGCAATTCGATAACGGTACCGGCTAACAAAAATATGTATGCTCTTTTAAAAGGACACGTAGTCAGTTTGCGCAATTTTTCGCATTGATTTTTTTGTGTATTCAAAAAATAGTGAGTAAATATTTGTAAAAGTAAAATGAAAAAATTTTAGTGAATAGTTGGCAACTCTGAGTGGAAAAAATATTGAAATGTGTAAAGAGAGCTTTTGCATAGGGAACTGTTTTAAATTTGGCAATGCTTTCAAAGTGCTCCAATGTACCGAGAGAGTTTAGCGGTTAATTTAATATATATTGTCAAATAAGAAGTGAAGCCTAGAGTGAAGGGAGAACACTAAAAAAATGTGTTGTATGCGTAATTGCAAGCTCTAAAGGTATAATCCCAAAACAGCAGAAAATGTCAAGACTTACAGGGCGTGAGGTGACTTGGAAAAGTCTTTTAAAAAAATTAGAGAGCTTTTCGTAGACTTCTTTTAAATATTGTGGCACTTCAAAACTTGAAAAAGAAGGGAGCTTTTACTTATTTTTAGACTAAAAACATGTTGAAAGTGCTGAACTCCGAGTAGACTGCTTTGAGAAGTAGTACTTCGAATTTTTATGTGATACTTTTCTTTGCTCTAATCGGCATTGAAGGCTCTATATTTATTTTTATCTTCCGACATTACTCCCTACACCAGTCAGATTAAAAAAAAGAAAAGGTTAAAAAAATACCGAGTTCTGTTTAAGTCTATTTAAGGTCTGAATTTATATTACTTAAGATCTATAGAAACTTTTTAGGGTCTTGGTGCCTACTCTTTCTAAAACGGCTTATGAGATATAGTCACTTCATAAAGAAATAATAATGGTTATTGGCTCGTGAACTTGTAGCTATTTACCCAACAGTTTCTCTTTTGATATCTGCTCATTATTCGCATCAGTAATCGAGGACCTTGGGTAATAGTATTTTGAGTATAGCATTTGGAGAGGTTTTAAGGAAACGAAGTGACTTTGTTGTCTGAAGCTTTTGGAAGATGATCTTCTCTTCACCACTCTAAAAAGCGAGTATATACAAAGAATGTGAGAGTGTTTGGTAGTAGAGTTCTTGAAGCCTTTCTTAATTAAAAAGCTCCTCCAGTTATCTTAATTAATTTCAACGTTGTTGTACAATAATCTATTATTTCTTTTTGTCGACTGTTTTAGAAATTATTGGATGATGACAAGGTGCACCTTTACACTTGCGCTTTTTCTGTAAAATTTTTCTTCGCCTTCTTATAAATTTCCTAATAAAGAGTTATGGCTCTACCTTCTTCGTACTTTCTTCTTTTTTTAGAATGTAACGATGCGGTGAAAGATTTGATACTAGTTGAAGAAGTAGTTAGAATGGTTGGATTTTAGCGCCAGACCCGTTGAAATTTGGTGAAACTCTACCAATTTTCTTAGCTTAATGTACCGGATATAACAATTTTCGTCCTTCCGTTTTACTTTATTCTACATATGGGAGTGAATATACGTGCTATCTCAACAAAATCAGGTGAGAATGTTCCGCTTAGTATAATGTAAGAAGGCATCTGTTTATATCCTCCTTTAGTGCCCATATAACAAATATGAGGTAATCCGTACTTCCGATGGATTTTAAAGTTGATATCTCGGATAGTAAGTAACTTTTCGGTGTGGATATAACCTCATTTGGTACTAAAAATAGATTTAATGAGCCTAGAACTTCGTCTAATAACGAATACTGACGTCCAATACAAAATATTTGTCATAATTCTTGCTGACATTTCGAAATATTTCATATTCATTAAATTCTCAGAATGCATATATTATATATCAATATAAATTGCGACAGAATATTTGCGACTCAAATTCCACGAGTTTAATGCTTTTAATGAAAAAGATATGTATTGTATATCTTGAAATGTACAAACACATTTATATAAACAAATATACGCATATTTTTCGCGTACACTGTATTTGTGTTAGTTTGGCAACGAAACAACGCATAAAGAGAATAGAAAAATAAATTAGGAAATGCGAAGCAATATAGATTGCTTGAAAATTTTTTTCGTGCTTAAGATGACAGCAAATACATATTATATAAGTTTTATACAATAATATAAATATTTCATTTGAAATTACATTCAATTTACTTTGAAGTGGCGCTGTCAAAGTGAGTTTTGATTTGCCGCACACCCAAGGGACGATTGAGCGCACACACACATACACATACAACTGCTAGGACTGCCGAAGCATAAAAAAAAAAGCTCACATGTCTAATTTTGTGGCATAAGAAAATATTTTTCACATATTTGTTGTCGTTGGCCGAACGCCACCATAACCAACACCTACCGACCCCTCCAGGGCATTAGCGTTTGCTGCGCTGCATACATTTGTGTCAATTCAACTGCAAGGTGTTGTGAAAAATATGAAATTCACACGAATTAAATTGCATTAAAATTGCAAATCAAATTTACGGTAATGTGCCCGCAAGACACAGAGTCGAACGCATGCACACACACATACACATGCGCGTGCAAATTCAGCGAAGAGCGCGCAGCAGCACTGGAGGGCATTAGCTATTTACCAGATTCGAGGAAAAAAATACAAAAAAAAAATATATAAAAAGTAAAAACAGGAAAAAATTGCTGGTAAGCGACGGTAAATTAAGTACATTAGTAATGTTGATAATGACCTAGCAGTGTTCAATATGTGTATCTGTTTCTCTAAAGTGCATGATTTTGATATTATTACCAGTTTCTTTTTTTACAAGATATTTTGGAAGTAGTTATGGAACTAGATTATATGGAATTAGTTATGGAACTAGTTATTGAGTAATATGAAAATGTTTTTGAGATTTTAAAGTAAATTTCATGAATATTTAGGAATAACAGATTCATTTTGAGAAAATGCCGAAGTACCTCCGCTTTTATTTATCCAACTGGTTCTCAAAGTGAACCAAAACTTAATAGGCTCCTGGTCCATCTTCGAAGAACAGAAACCGATTTTTAAGCTCAGTTAGTCCACTTCTCGACAAATGATTGCTCAATTGGTAGCCAATGAAGAACTTTGGTGTGTTACTCAAAACTTCCTACTTTCAAATTTAAAGTTATTAAAAATACAAATTTATGTTAAACAATATTTGTATTATATTCAACGCAATTAGTTCCAAATTGGTACATTATAAACCAGTTGAAAATTAGTATTTTCTTTGTTTATTTATTTGAGATCAAGGATTTTATATAATGTAATTAGTTTGCAACCTGACCAACACAAACTAGTTCAAAATTGTTTATTGTTTAATTTACAATGTTTTAACCAAAAATTACTATAAAATCCAAAAATATGCAAAGAAAAAAAATAGTGAAAATAACAAAATAATAAATAACAAATATAATTTACTTCCTTTTTTTAAATTTCTTTCTTTAAATTATCAAATTTTAGCCTTACACCACTGCTAGCATATATTTAAGATATATATTTCTTTGCCAATATAATTTAAATTCGTCTTTGATTTTCATTTCCCACTACAGTCATCGCTTTGAAGGTCGCTGCTTGACTAACAAATGGCGTTGAAATACTAATACTAATCTAAAAGCTCACTTATGTTCCCTCTTCACTTCCATGTGCACATGTGCATGTGTATGTGCAAATATACAGTAAAAGTTGTGGAGTTCGGTTGAACGATTATATCAGCGAAATTAAATTCATGTCAACAACTAAAACTTTAGTACCTTTAAAACTATTAGGCAAATTGATTTTTCATATGCATATTTTCACAAAAGGAAAAAGCAACTTTTAAAAAAAAATTTTATATTTGAAATACGAGTACACAAATATACTTCTTTGAGGTATTAATACTCTGAAATAAGTTTTTGCATATGGAAAATGCCAACGCTACTTAAAGATGTGTGAATAAACAGAACAGAATCTACAGCAGAATTATGTCTCAAGAGATTCCATAATTTTTCAGCGTCTTTATCTGTCGCCTTGAAGTCTAAAGTACTTCCGCTGTCAAGGTTGTTAGCCTGAAAGTTTAAGAAAAAAGACTAAAGAGAGAGAAGATCGAGAGTGGTCTATTAGTTAATAAGAATAATAATAATTAATAAAAAATTAATTAATTAATAATAATTAATCTTCATTTGATGAGCCATGAGCCCCAGGTGCCCCGATAACGGCCGGCACGGTGGATAATATGACAAAAATCCGCGGTCTCCTATTGACGGAGCTCCGATTGAGGATGCACTAGGTATGACAGTAGGGATCTCAAACGACCGCGCGGGTCATATCCTGCATGAAGTATTGCAAATGAGGAAACTGTCGGCATGATGATGGCGCTTTTGTTCACTTCGGACAACAAGTGCAACCGTGAGACCATTTCACCGCAGTTTTTGACGTTGCTTAAGGTCAAGGAAGTCCAAAGAAGTTTCTGCGTCCTTTGGTGACAGTTAACTAAGTGGGGATTCACCGGTATACCCCATAGATCACATAGAAGTCGAAACAGTGGATTTTACTTGGCGAATCTACTCCGCAACGCGGTCACGGGGCTCTACTATGCCGAACTATTGGGCCGGTTCGATGCCGAATTTCAGAAAAAATGTTCCCATTTAGAGGAGAAAAATGTGCTCTTTTACTATGACTGAGCCGGTGTGCTCACAGTTCCGCCGTCACCATAGATAAATTAGTCGAATTAGCTTATGAACTGCTATCCCATACACCATATTCTCCGTAAATTTGAGTCAAATGAGGAGGTTATCGCCGTCAAAGAGAAGAAGACTATGTTGAGAAATAAGTCGCCACTTTTCCAAATTTATCGTTTTTCCTTTCTAGGCTAAATATTCAACGGAACACCTCGTAGTATCGACGGTCATGGGAATGGTCACATACTTTGGTTATATGGGGCGGTCAAGGAGTCAGCGCCTTAACAAATCGAAAAGTAATTGATGAGTTATAAGAGTATCCGACAGAATCTCATATTTCTGAAAGCTTGATGAGGAAGCATATTTAAATGGGCGTTCGGTGAAGGTTTTGCCTCCAGTCTCGGAATGGAAGTTTGGTGCGAAGCAGTCGAGTTTTTCAGAAATACGGCGATACAGAGATATTAGAATTCTGATAGGCCTTTGTTACTGGACGCCCCGTCTATGAGGTTTCAGAATTTGCAACCAATTCGACTATAGATATTATGAAAACCCTGAGATATATTTGATTAAGTTAACAGTTGATTCTCATGTGGACTATCGATAAACTATCAGTTGCCGGGTAGGAAAAGGAACCCAAGTTTTACTTTTTTTAAATTTTACTAATAATATCCCTCATCTCAAGGCTTTCTAAGAATTTCTTTAAAAACCTTCTTTATAAACCTATAAAACACACTCATAAAACACACATTATGTGCTTTATATTTCAGTATTTATAAAAATGGTATTATTAACTCTCCGTCGGAAAAAGTTTCTTCAAATCATAAGCTCTAAAAATTTTTTAATTAACCTTTTATTCGCCCTTGACTAAAGTTTATGTGAAAATAATAAGCCGAAAAACTGTAAGCCGCACACTTTTTGTTTTAGTTGACCGAAAACGTAGAGGAATAATTTGGCTTACCGCCACAAAACCGCAGAAAAGTGGCCACCGCTGTTTACAGTTCATATGTGGTTTTTAATTTTACTTTACTTTTAGTTTTGGTTTTTAATGCGGGCTTCAGTAATGGCTGCAGGCGGATCACGAAAAAGTTGTAGTGAGTGAGAAAAAAGAGAAAAGTTATGTACAAAAATACATGGCAAGTGCGAAAAATTTACGTATAATCGACAAGTGGGTATGCGTGCGCCAAAAGGGTAAGAAAATTTACTATAGGGATATCGTTCATTGGATCCATAGCTCAAAATTAAGTGGCCACAGTGATAGCTAAACAAAATCATTCACGAATCTCCGAATATATTGCTAGCTATAAATAGTTTCAGAGAAAAGTAAAGATGTTTGGACGTCCTTGAAAACTCAAGAATACTGAACTCTTCAGTTGGAACTTCATACCAGGGTTTCCAATGCTCCATTCAGACATCGTTCTTTTAAGCTCAATAAGTGAAAGTTAATGGCCTTATCGCTATTTCTTCCGGTAGTAATCAATATTGGATATGAATATTGGAAAACCGTACACCAAACAAAAAAATAAGCGACTTTTCTTTCACATATATGGATTTAAAACTGCATGACAGTTTGAAACTAGACCGCAAGGCTATCACATATGACTTTTTGAACAAATTTTGTCAGAAATTGAGCTAAGCACCGAATAAGTTCCGATGAGCTTGCAGAAAGATCGAGGCTGAATTTGTTTTTGTCATTTATCTAAAGAATAAATGTAATCTTAATAGAGCCTTATTTTCCCATTGTCCCATAACAAAAATGGCACGAGTCAATACTATAATGTTCAAGCCTTGCCTTCATTCAGCTGACTGAGGGACCCCTGAGTTTCGTTTACGAATTCTGCTGAGGTTATGTTTAGGGAGCTAGCGAACTGAATAGGCTGTAGTCGAGATCCTACTGTAGGTAACTTAGTTATGGTACTGAGTTCGTTACTTGATCTCCCGTGGATAAAGTATATTAATATTTTCTTTCAAATGCTCTTTCTCTATCTACTGCTAATGTTACCTGTCACAGAAGAGAGACAGCGAAAGTATTTGATAGAAGTCAGGTGTTCATTTTGGCTCCCAGTATGCAACTCAAGAGGCATAAGCGGTCCGGTTTGCAGTACACTTGACGACTCAACTGAGTAAGTGAGCTGCGGCAATTGCTAATTATCATTCTAATAATCTGCGATATCAGTAATTTAGTTTAATATCTCGGCGGCGTAAAGAAGTTTAAATATTCGTGTGGAAGCGGAAAATTTTTGTTCGTTGCTATTGCCGATTTTAGACCTTTATAAGAAATCTTACCCATGACCTCTTATGCAGCATCTCTAAGGAGCTCCACATCAACTGTCTAAGGGTTATGAGTTTCGACCAAATGCAGATACTTGTTATTGCGAACAGTCACAGGCTTGCCGTCTCTGAAAGACATTCAAGGGATATGTAGCTATCTCAAGTGATCATTCTAGTGAGTCGTGTGGATCCACTGCACCCTTTCCTAGTTTACATAAAAACGGGTTTCCTGTTAAACTACACAAGAATGTCTTTATTCTTTGCTTCAGAAGATATATGGCTTATACCCTGATTTACTTCGTTTGTAGCACCTAGGTATCTTTTTCTGAAGTCTAACTTCGTTCGCGTGGGAAATTTTCGGTTTATTTTATAACTACCTAATTTTAACTTGAGAAGATTTTACATCAATCTCTGAGCCATATTCGGTGTGGAATAAATTTAACAAAATTTCAAGAGCCTTTGGATCTAGGTAACATTACAAGTCGCACCAACCTAAACAGGAAGAGCTCTGCTACTCAATCTTGAATAACTTCTCTATGTAAACTGCAGTCGGGTTTTTCCATGGACGCTCCCAGCGCAACCTTGACAACCTTGTTGAAAAAGACTAGGCAAAAGATTTGGAGCGGGTTTCAACCTCTTTTATGGATGCAATATTTGGACAGCTTTCTAGAATTTTTCATAGCGTTTGTGTTTGACCTCTTTAACTAGGTAAAAGTTGAGCGCCACCTACCATAGCGACAATTAGGCTCTTTAAGGGAAACCACTATAGGTTGGACTAAGGAGAGGGACTATTTACTTCACTTAGGCGAGTTCGTACAAGACCACTTAGCAGAGAAGGCTCTCACACACAAATTCTTATTAATATTTTGTGGCTTATATTTATGATTTACAACAATACGAATAAACTTGCTGTAAATTGTGTGTCTAAAAAAGCGAGGCTGCCAAAACTAAGCCTTAAATTTTTAATATTTTTGCACAAAATGAGAAGAGGAAGAAAAGCTCCGAAAGTAATTTCAGCAATTCGATTATTTCTTCTTCACTGCAAAGCTGCACTTTTGCACTGCTTTAATAATTTAGATAGCCAAGTTGAATGGCAGTTTGCAGTCGCCTAAAAGGGCCCTTCAAGCAATGAATTCTTGGTGTTCTTTTCATTCGCCAGCAGTCATAGTAAACAGCGCTTTTATTTAATATTTATGTAACTGTGTGCCAGCACATAGCGCTCGATGCAGTTACGTGTGCATGTGTGTGTGCGTGTGTGTGTGTGTACGTGTGCGTGCATACAGTTCCAACTGCCACCCTTTTATATGGCTGACTGCACGTATGACCGCCAAAGCGGCGGCTTATTGTGTCTGTCGGTTATTGGGGATGATGCCTCGTGGCTGCACCGTTACGTGGCTGCTGCCGCCACTGCCACGGCTGCTGCATTCAAGGTCAATATTATTTAGTATAGACATGCATGGATATCGGGCATGCAAGCACACAAATACACACACACATGTGTGCACTCTCATGTAAGTATGCATGTATATATATATATATATATATATATATATATATGCTTATGCACATCAGTGTTAGCACTGCCTAAGGGCAAAATGGCGCTTTGTTTGTTCCGAAAAAAGACAGCACATACACACACACACACACACAAACAAACACATAAAAGAGCAGAGCAAAGCAAATAGAAAAAATAAAATTTAAATAAAAGGCAAATAAGAAAAAGTAAAGTGTAGAAAAAGAGAATCGTTGGAAATTCCACGCTAAAGTAAACACAGCGCTCACATTCGCTTCTAGATTTCACTCTCCAGTTGAGCAAGCAGCCAACAGGCACGTGCGAAAAAGCGAAAAAGGCAGCCTGCAATTGTGTCCACGGCGTATACGTAACATTTTATAATGCGCGCACTCCTTTTTGTTTTTTCTTTTAGGTGATTCCATTACGACTTTCAGGCGTACGAAATACTACTATATTCACTTCGTAATGATGTTTCCTACTAACGAAAGTGCGCCAGAGAACGACAAATAAGTGCATTCGAAAAAAAAATTATGTTTTACAACGTGGCCACCTTAGTTATTAGCTTTGTGACTTTACTGGTTCTCTTCATATATCAACTAAGATTTAAGTATATAGAAATGTAGCTGCAATTTCTTAAACTTGGTTACTAGTTAAATTAATTTGAAAAATATTTTTATGTAAGTGGCAACCATGTACCTACATATATAAAATTTTCATTAAAACTGCTTTCACTATTGTTATATTTATTTAAATAATTAAAATTTTTTTAAATAATTTAAATTTAATTAAAATAAATGGCAGCACTGTTTCGCAAATGTCATTAAAATTTTATAATTTTATTAATTTTCTAATTTTAAGCGAACAACACGCACTCCCCACAGCCGCTTACAATGGCAACCCTACTCATTTTATTCTGCATTCGCCGCCTTCTGCCCCCATTTCATGCATTCGTTTCTACATTTCTTTGTTTAACTACTTGTTTATTCATTCCCACTCGTATTCATTTGTTTGCCATTACAAATTTACCTTTTCTTGTACAGCTTTTCGTTGGCTCGATTACGCTGGGTTACTCATACGCAATGTGGCACCATTGTGTAATTTGTGCATATGTATGCATGCGTTTTTTATTACTTCAATAGTAATTTTGCGTCTGAAAACGTCTGCAGGCAAGCGCGATAATATTTAATTGCTATTGTTTAATGAAAATTTCAAACTTTTCCGAAAAGTCTCGATTATCTACAGAACTTTATAGCTATACTTATAGCTTAACTAATGAGTAAGTGCAGTTGAGCTTTGTTAGAAATTGAAAAAATTCAGTTCAAAATGGCTAATATGAATTAAGAAAACAACATTTTTGCCGATTATTGCAAAAGAAAAATTCAAATGAAATATAATTTCGGGGTCTGCTATGTTTACTTAGAGGAAACTCCTACTTTCTACATTTAATAAAAGAAATCACGAAATTTAATTGTAAGCAAGCAACAATAGTATTTAAAAACATTTTCTTCAAAGGGACAGGGAAATAAGGTGGTACAAAGAAATGATTCCACCAAATTTTTTATTGAAGCGTTTATGCCAGAAAATGAAAGGGTTAGGGAGAGGTATATAAACTGAAAGAGCGAACGACAGAGGGAGTAAGAGAGAGAGAAGGAAAGAAACTAATATAGCTTACTAATGATACTGAATGGCTAATCTCATCCAAATATTCTGTTGAAACTTTGATGTCAGAAAGTGAAAGAGAGAGAGAGATATATAAATGGAAATAGAGAAAGATAGGGAGAGTAAGATAGAGAGGGAGAGAGATGAATATAGCTGATATATGATGTTGAACGGCTGATCACACCCAAACACATATTTACCTAGATCCAATTAACCATAAGTATAACTCTAAGTGCAAGAATATTCAAACACTGCCTCAAGTTAACGACGAAGAGTTCTTTTGAAGAATATTACGTAGCATAAAAGACAAAGCACATAAAACATAAAAGACAAGATATAATCCACTCACTTTTCTTGTCAATCAGCTCAAGTCGTTGAATTATAATCTGATTATTTTTCACCACATTACACCTCACTAACTCTCTTGAGATAGTCTAGATCTAGAGTATAGAGAGTAAGAGTATTGATAAGAAAACATCCCACTGACTTCTCTACATGCCCTGATCTATCAATGCGCTTCATAACACTTCACGATGTGCTGGATCTAGGGGTCGCACAAACTAAACCAATTTTATTACCGAGCACGCAGTCCAGGCCCTCTTAGAAGAGTTTTCTTACTCACTTCTCAATGAATTTTAATCTTCTGAATTTTAAGCATTTTCAATTAGAGTGTGACAGACGAGCATATTCGGGGTTGTCACTGAAGGTTAGCGTTCTTTACTCATAAGCATATTTTAGCATGTTTCTACTCTACTGCCAGTTCTTCCATTCTACAAAGTTTTGTTATTTAAGTTTAAGAATTTTCCAAACAATTTTTTTTCCTTTAATTTTTTATCTTCTCTTTTTTATGTTTTACGTTTGGCGCGTAGCCAACGAAGACTTTTATTTATTTTATTTTTTGCATTTAACTGAAAATTCCCCTTGAAGCTCGAAAACATTCTGCACACGTACAGATTAAATGAAATATGAGAAAATGTATTGTGTGGTAATAAATAGTAAAGAGCAATAGGAAAAGAGCAAGTAAGAAGCATGGCAATATGTATCAAAAACATTAGAGGGTAAATTTTCTTTTTTTGTTTTATCTTTTTTTATTTTCTATTTTCATTATTTATTTATTTTTTTTTGTTTGCTGCAGCATTTAAGCACGAATTTTAAAAAGTTTCGATGAAGTTATTTAGATTATCGAATCCTGGTTTTTGATTTGTGTGGGTGATATGTGAGCACTCATTTATTACTGAGAACACAAATGCGTTGGATTGGATAAAAGTAAATGAGTCATATTGAGAATAGAGGGCAGAATAGAGGTATATATTGGGTTGTTCGGAAAGTCATTTCGTTTTTTTTGGGGAACATGAAAGACAGTTTTCGTATAATGAATAAATATTTTATTAAATTATATATTGGCCATTCTGGTCCAACACCTTTTGCCATCTTTCTGGCAGTAACATAATTCCCCTCTCATAAAAGTTTTGGTCCTTGCTGGCAAAAAACTCGTCCAGGTGGTTTTTGACATCTTCATTTGAGGTAAAGGTTTTGCCATCCAAAAAATTTTGCAGGGACCGGAACAAATAGTAGTCGGAAGGCGCCAGATCTGGAGAATATGGTGGATGTTGCAGTACGTCCCATTCAAGCTGTAAAAGTTTTTGGCGAGTGACCAAACTTGTGTGAGGTCTCGCATTATCCTGGTGGAACACTACACCCTTCCTGTTGATTAATTCGGGCCTCTTCTCTTTAAGTGAATCATTCAATTTGTCCAGCTGATGACAATAGACTTCTGAATTAATCGTTGTATTGTCCGGCAAAAGCTCAAAAAAAACGATTCCTTTGACATCCCACCAAACGGAGAGCATCACCTTTTTTTGGTGAATGTTGGCTTTTGACACGCTTTGAGCCGGTTCATCTTTTCTGCTCCATGACCTCTTGCGTTTAACATTGTTGTATACAACCCATTTTTCGTCCCCAGTAATAATCCGCTTCAAAAATGGATCATTTTCTAGACGTTTGAGGAGCGAATCACACACGTCAACACGACGACACAAATTTCGCTCGGTAAGGACATGGGGCACCCACACATCGAGCTTCGAGGTTAAGTCCATGCCTTTCAAATGGCCATAAACAGTTGAATTCGACAAATTTAACCTCTCACCGATCTCTCGTGTGGTGATTCGCCGATTTGCATCAACTAATGCCTTTATCGCATCTTTGTCAGCTTCGACCGGCCTTCCAGACCGTGGTGCATCTTCGACATCAAAATTGCCGGATCGAAATTTTGCAAACCAGTTCTGGCACTGGCGTACTGTTAACACGCCTTCTCCATACACATCCGTCAATTTTTTTCTCGCTTGGACAGCATTTTTACCTTTTCTGAAGTTAAAAAGTAAAATATGACGAAAATGCTGCTTATTGCTCTCCATATTTAAAAAGGCACCAACCAAAAACTACTGGGTAGAATTAATAGAACTTTTTCACACACAAGCCTTGCAATATCAGCTCTCATGACATATAATGGTTATGGGGCTTAAGTGTGAAGTTAGTTTCGAAAAAACGTAATTAAGTCCTCTGGCGGGAAAAAACGAAATGTCTTTCCGAACAACCCAATATATATATATGTATTCATATATAAAAAATTTTTGTGATAGAGCAAAATTATAAGCACTTTGAGGTCTTCTAAGAAATGTGTTTCTGATCTTGGTAGCTACCTAACACCAACATGAGTTTTTCTCAGATGTTTTCACTGAATCAAAAAGTGAGAGAGGAGAAAAGAAAGAAGAGAAAAAAAGAAAAAAAAAGATAGAAGAGCTCTTACAGAAGAGAGAAAGCAGATTTAGAAGAAGACGAAGGAAAATAAACGACCGATAAAGCTGGGCCGAAAAGCAGAGATTTCGAGATGATTAATATCTGAAAATATGAATATATAGAATTCTGTAAAATAATCGGAGAACTTTTTATTAAGAAGAATTGCTGTAAGGCTAATCTCATTTCAATCACACGCATCAAGCTCCATCTCTTCGAATTTGTTGCTATTTCTGTGCTGCAGATTTATAATATATTAGCAAAGGTTAGGTTTTTGTAACTGATTACGGATCGGCAGAGCACACTTAGGCAATTTCAGACACTCAGGCTTTGGTTCATTTATTCTTAAATACGAAATAAACCTTCATAAATCGGCGAAATATTCTGAACCCATCATGAAACAGCTAAGATAACTAATTTCGATACTGGAAAGTGCAACCTTACAATATACCAGACAATTTAGACAGTATGGATTCATTCATATAGAACTTTTAGCTATACCGAACGAACTAATGAACAGTTACCGATCGGAACCCATAAAATTTTAAAGGCTCGTATTCTATTGACTTCAATAATAATCTCTCTGGCCGTTTACACCAGATTAGTAGAATTTTTCCAGCTCTCCCCAAAATTACATGTGTTTCAGTTATTGTAATAGTTAACGCCAAAAATAAAGAAATGAGTATGCTCCTCCTTACACGCTAAGCCCAAGCAAATATATAAGTCTAATTTTGAAGAACTGTTCTCTTCATGAATTAAGCATGTTCTAGATTAAGCAGTCCACTAGTTACCTCACACTTAAGAGGATCATTTATATTATTTAAATTTCATTAACAAATCAGTTTCACACCACAAATATAATGAGAAACGGAAACGAGGTGCGAAGGTATGTAACTTCGGCCACGTTTCAGCAATCTTAAGTAACAAAAATAAACAAAATTGCAACCACTCGGCTCGCCATGTTGAATTTTATACTTCCAAACATAACAAAAAACAACATACAACAAAAGTTGCAATAAAAAAGTTTGAAACAAATAACAACAACAACAACAACACTCGATATAAACACACTTAAATCACACCAAATGCAATACAGTTCGGAAAATTTGCTGGCAAGAAATTTCACATAAAAATCTGAAATGAGTTAAAGTGCAAAAGGCAAGAGAGTGCAAGAGCAGTGTGCGAGATAAAGTGAAGTGGAAAAGTGCAATCGTAGGCCAGTCATGGCACGCTTTTAGCCAGGAGGGCACATAAAAGCCTTTTGATGTTCTCTGAATTTATACAATTTCCTCGTTGTGGTTGCTGTTGTTGCCCCGTTACTTTTATTTGTTTCATATGCAAGTTTTTTATGAGGCACATAAATATAATTTATTATACGCATTTTCATATGCGCTTTTAAACTTTCTATTAAATGCAAAAGCGACACGTGTATTATAATCAATCATACTTGAGAGAGATAGAGAGAGAGAGAGAGAGAGAGAGAGATAGAGACGGAGAGAGGGTATGTGTCGTTAATCAAAGATAGACCATTTGTGATTTTTTCTTTGAGCAGGGGTAGAGGAATAGAAAAATTATTAACAGCAATCCCTAATTTGTGCGGGTCTTGGGAGTTTCTAGAAACGAGTTTAAAAATAATTATCATATCCTTATTATTTCTGTAACTTATCTGGCCTCATTTGTATCCCTCCTTCTTCAAAGAAATGTTACGAAAGAACTTTTTCAGTATCCCGTCTATGTAATATATGCTTATTTGACGAACTACAAACTCCCCATTACCTGGAAGTACTCAAATCAGACAAAATTCTAAAAAAATTTTATAAGAGAGGGCATTAGATTAACCGACTTCCCCAGCATCGAAATCTCAGTGAGTAAGCTGAAAATAGCTTGAGCAACAAATGTAGAACAAGCCACTATAGAAACGGCATGATATAAATGTGAGAACTTACCTTACAGTGTTTAAAGCAACTCCAAATCCTCAGAGCCCCCAATAAAATGCAACTTCTTTAATGAAAAGTGGCGATTTAGCGAAGTCTTATCCGCGAACCTATTCAGCGGTCGCAGGAAATTCTTCAGCTCCCACGCCTATTAAAACAGCCTCTACTTCTATCTCTCCTGAACTTAACTATATTGAACACGTTTGGTTAAGGTACGAGCAATATGGCTTACATTTTGGCCGACCCCGAATATTCACCTTTGAATTCTGCAAATATTTTCAAAGTCTTTACTTTTCGTCATCTTTTTCGAACCCCCTCCATTTTTACTGTTATCACAAAGTACTTCTTAAAATTAATAAAACATACATGCTGTTTCATAAAACATACATATAAAACATACATTCTGAAATTTAAGTGTTCTTGGGTCAAATTCAAACAACTAAGACCCCACAAGGGATTATTATCAGAATTCTTAGGTATCTGGTAAAATTGAACAAACTTCTCTTCTAACCGATATTGCAACTTTGCTTTCACAAAAGTCCTAAATCCAAACAACCTTTACCTTCCTACATTGACTGATATTTAGATCTCGAGGCATGTGGCAGTTAAATGATACCATTTAATATCGTTTCGACAACCTTGAACTCATATTGATGCCCACAGTAAATGAAAAAGAGATAAGCCTTTTTGTAGCTACAATGAAATATTGTATTTCAGGATTCACCAAGTTCCTAAATATATAGTGCGAACGAGAAAATTGGCAATGTAAATGTATTTCCAATAAGTCAAGCACTCGCATTTTGGAATAAATCTCTGGAGTTGAAATCTAGTCAAATATATCGAACAGTATTACCAAAGCTCCAGTAGAGCTTACTTTTTTTGATGATGAGCCAACCAACGCTCTGAAGGCTATAATTTTCAGCTATGTGACCGGATCTCTGTTAATGGGAATTGATTGGATAATATGTTGAGGAAAACTTTTATTAACTTGACGAAACTCAAGGAATGTGATGGATAAGGATGAGCAAAAAAATTGCATGATATTACCGTCTCGCTCTCACTCTCACTCTCTCCTCTCTTTGCTTGTCTCTCCTTGTCTTTTTATTTCTCTCTCTCTATCTCCCTCTTATGCGAATAATTACAGATTTTGTGTTAGAGAAAGTCCGCGTTAATGGAAAATGATCCTCATCATCTTCACGACTTGTACATCGTACTGTAGCTGTTGTAGCATGCAATTTACATACTTTTTGGCAATGCCCCTTGGGTGAAAGCTTCTGGTTGAGTTCTTGTAGACTTGATTCTTCTTCTTTTCCGTCTCTTTAGCACTAACTACGAGACTTTAGACTCGAACAAAAAGTAGAAGGTGAATGTGAATAAGTAGGAAGTAGAATACAATAACTGAACTTTGAATTAGTCGATTTTCGCAACTATTGGCTGAAGATTTAGGAAATTAGCTCAACAAAATACCAAGCCCAGCTGTACTGTGATTAGCATATTCCACGCACCTCAACTTGCTCGTTAAAAAAAAAAATTTATTTCTCAATAAATTTTACGTCTCTCATTTATTGCACCCTATTTTCAGAATACAATTACCGTTAACCAAATTTTCAATTAACAGCTTAAAATCCCGTAAATTTATTTATAACACTGGACTGGATAGTGAACTGGAGCGATATATGCTACTCGTGCAGTTATAGTTAAGTAGGTATTTAAGTAGGTGTTTATGTGTGCATTTAAGTGTGTGTGGGTGAGTGCTGAATAGTTCGAGTAGTGATTCCGAATAGACGCACAAATGAAAGCCAACAGAACAATAATGGAAAAGCCGCAACCGCAAACTGATAACTAACACATGAATACACAGCCACACACACACACAATCACACACACATATCTATGTTTATAATCAAGCGCAGACACCACAGGCATGACTGACTTCACAAAATGCCATGGTAAAATCGACTACTAATTCTAGTAGCAAATGCAAACAACAATAACAACTAGTCGTTGTTAGCAATAACAACAACAAACACAATAACAATGACCAATTCAAGCGAATAACCAATCATTCAGCTAAATGTCGGTGTCTATTGCCATATTGTAAGCTAACTTGCAACAACAACACCAACAACGACAACAACAACAACAACGACTGTAATAAGGTAGACTATAGTATAGAGCATACACTACGACAGCACATACTGTACCGGGCAGCGATTTAATTAACAAACAAAAGCCCAACTGATGAGTATTGAGATTTGCAAAAATATTGTTGCACAAAAATAACTGCTACAATATACACATACATATGTATATGCACTTATGTACATATGCAATATTTATTTATTATATATTTTATTTGCTCCATTCATAAGAACATTAGGCGGCGGCCAGGTGCAAATTGTTCGCAGACTGCCCGTCGCGCTGTCCGTCAGCCCATCAGACGTCCTGCCATTCAAAGTCTAAGTTCAACATGATTTTACAATTCGACAATCGACTGCAATTCCAGGAGGTGGGAAGGTAAAAGTGCTGTTGTTGTTGGTATTGTAACATTAGACATTTATGTGGCTGCCTTCGCTGAACTGATCGGAACTGTTCTGGCTGCATATATTTGCATAATATTTGCATTACGTGTACACACATGCATGTATACAAAAACAACAAAAAAAAATTGTTAAACTTAGTTCGACGCGAATTTTTATGCATAAATACTATAAATTGGCTTGGCGGACTCCAATGAAATTTTTGAAATTTCAGCAGTAAAGAATTGGGACAGTTAAAAATAATTTTTTTCTTGAAACACGTGTAACTTAAAACATATTAATACGAATAGGGGTAATTCTCATTGCGCGTTTTGGTATTTATTTTTTTATATTTTTTTATTTTGCGATATTTTTGATTTAGTTTTCAGAGTAACAGCATTTTGCATATTTTCATACTCCCGCAACATGTTGCACAAAGTATAATAGTTTCATATTAGTTAATAATTCACCTAACGGTTGTTTGTAACACCTAAAACTAATCGAGATAGATATAGAGATAGAGATTTTTATTTATTTTAGACTCATTAGAGTGCTCCTCTCGACAGAAATATTTAGTTATGCATATCAAAATGATCAACATGACCATACGAATTGAATTCCAGATGTCTGTCTGTCCGTCCGTCTGTCCGTATAAACTGATGAAACTTGGTACACGTGTTCTCCGGCATTCTGAGAAATTTGGTATTGGCGTCAAATCATTGTCGCGCCCACACAACTTGCTGCAAAATTTGTTCTATGGCATTTTATAATATACTGTGTAAATGGTTAAAATCGGCTAATAACCACGCCCCCACCATATAACGTTTATGTTGAAAACTATTAAAAGTGTGTTAACTCATTAAATAAGCACCTCAGAAGCATGAAATTTTTCAGTAAAGATAGCGCAGCAGGGTGAGTTGCTGTAAAAAATGAACAATGGGCGTGGCACCGCCCACTTTTAGATGAAATCCCATAACTCAGCAATTACTTTTCCAATTTTAACCAAATTCGGTGCATAATATTACCTTAACAACTTTATGTTACAATTTAAAAGTCGACGAAATCGGGCTAAAACCACGCCTACTTTCGATATAAGACTGTTACTTTACATAAATCAAACGCATTTGAAGATATGGAAATAAAACTTTGCACAAATAGTATCTTTAAGGTGTATCATCTGAAAATGATCGAAATCGGAACAAAACTTTTCAAGCTCCCAGTTACCGAATATGAGGATCTCAGTGCATATGGCTTACTTTCTAGCGAAAAATATCAGTCAACCTGTGAGATATCTTATTGAAATTAAGAGGATCTCTTTTTCTAATAATAATGTGCCCAGGTGACGAAAATGGATAAAATCGTTTGAGCACTTCCCCTAGCCACAATTTACCTAATATAAGGAGTTTAAAACATCCGGTTGACGTTATACTGTATAAGATATGTAAGATTAACGTATAATCTTGAATATATTACAGTTCAGTGCCGATAATGGATGCAATCGGTTCATGAATTACCCCAGCCCATATATACTACATATAATGTTTTTCGTTATTCTAGCAGACTTCATGCGGAATACAATGGTCAATGTGTTAGTTATATTCATAAAATTGCGTGGAGACATGCTCTCAAGCCCAAGGTAAATGCAATCAGTCCATACCTACTTGTATTGTGGGGTTAATTGGTATATTCATAAAATGTAGTTTTTTCTCTCCGAATTGTGAGTACTAATAGTAAAGGAGATTTATTTCAAAGAACTAAAATATTTAATTAGTACTCTATTTGAAGATGTTCATTTGACTTAGGGTCCTCTTAATGACTTTTGATCACACTGGAAAGAATTCCGAAGGTTCCATTAGGTTCTGGATAATGTTAGAAGTATCATAGTATGAGAATTTCCTAAGGGAGTGTATGTACAAATAACGGGAATATTCTTCGACTATGTTCTTCGACCTTAATGCTTGCCACAAGGTCAAACGGTCAATATGAGTACTATTTTGTTACAACTATTATTACTATTACTATTATTTAATGCCGTCTTCCACGCCACCTCGTTCCTTGTTCGTGAATTCTCGGCCAAAAACAATTATTATAATGATGCCACAGCCTCCATATTCGCCAGACATGGCTCCGTGTGACTTTTTCCAATTTCCCAAAATAAAGGGAACTTTAACGACGGCCCTCGTTTTACAAGTATAGATGACATTAAAAGCGCATCGCTGAAAGAGCTAAGGGCTATCCCAAAAATCGAGTTCGAGAAGTGTTTCCATGATTGGAAGAAGCGCTGGCATAAGTGCATAATATTGAATGGAGACTATTTTGAAGGCGACAACATTGTTGTAGGAAAATGCATAAATACTTTGTTCAAAAACCGTAATTTTCCGTTATTTTTTGAACACACTTCGTATAATTGATTAGCATATTCTAAAGTGGAGTTCGTTCTAAACCAGAAATAAACCCGGAACCGATTCGGTTACGTTGATCCAACTGCCTTGGAAACTGCTGAAAAGTGACTTCAGCCGCCCATGTCCGCCAGCTTAATGACAAAATGATGTTTTAGCTTTATCGTAAATGTTTTAGAAGTCAGCAAAAGCAACATTACAGGAACCAACTAACCATGCGTCGAGATTTAGTTAGTTTTTTAGCACTCATTAGCACGAAGTCAGCGCATGTATTTCTGACTTGAAAAAGCTAAATTAGAGAAGTCATTGAAGTCTTCGGACCAGGGCTTAAAAATTTTCTGTGCCCATGAATTGCACTAAATAACTCAAATAGCTGAGAAGAGTGTTTATATATATATCACATTATATATAATGGTGGAAGCAACAACGTCTGACAACAATAACAAACACGACGAGACCTTCTCAGAATTTTTTAACTTTTCTTAGAAGAAACTTCGTTTAATTTCCTTGGGTCTCGTTAAAGCCAATTAAAAAGAAAACATAGTTAAACCAAAATAAAAGGAGGTTATGTGTAAAGCGTATTTTCTTAAAATAAATAATAGTAAACAAGCATATCAAAATAAAAGAGCAGCTGTCAAAGGCTTACCTTATCAGCAATTTTTCCGTTTCACTTGCACGGCATGTCCTTAAGAATATCCTTACAAATAACACATAACGGAGGCGTGAAGCGGCAATGCTTTCGCTCAGTGAGTTCACTTGAATTCCTTGAATTTTATTTGACCTTTCTTTGTTGAACAGTTAACAGCATTGTGTCGGTATTTGTGTGTGTGTGTGTGTGTGAGTCACAGCTAGCCTGTTCGCAACAGACCTTTACTTAACATTACTTTAGTTTGTTTTTAATTAAAACTATTTTCTTTTTAGAAACACTTTTTCTTTTCAAAAGAAAAAAAGTAATAATAATAACTGCCTTCTGCTACAACAGCAGCTGTTTGTTGATACTAAAGTAGGTGTGTTTGTGTGTGTGTGGTAGTTGGTTGTTGCACACAGTTGACCTTTTGACATTAACTTGAACGGTGATTTGATTATTTTATTTCGCTTTCACTTCTCTTTCTGCGTATTTGTATTTGTTTTTGTATTTCTCTGCTTTCTTATTACAAGCTGCTCAACTAAGTTTAGTTTGCATCTGATTGTTGTTTATACGCTTGTGTTGCTGAAAATTTGCTGGCGAAATATTTAATTTTTCTTGGTTTTTCTTTTTGTTTTTTGCTACGCAAGCGCTTTGAAATAAAATATCTTTAATGCACAATTTTGTTGGTTTAACGATTTTGGTATTTTTTACAATAATGTTGTTGGTTTGTAGTATTTTTTGTTGTTTATATATTCGACAAATATATAGGTCCTTTCATTCTGGAAGCTTATTGCGTGTCTCACAAGTATGTTTAAAGTTTTTACATAAATTTGATAAAATTAGTAAATTTATAAACTTTTCCACTTGACATTGCCTGTAAAATAAAAAAAATATATTATTATTTTATAATTTATTATATTTATTAAAATAATAATTATATTTTTTTCTAAAATTTTTTCTGCAAAAAAATTTTGTTTTGTTTAAATTATTTATCATATATTTTTTTGTTTTAGGCTTTTACAGACTTTTAAATTCACAACATGCAGGTTTTCCCGAGAAAACCGCTAGAAAAATTCTCCGAAAAATATTTTTCAAGACACTTTGACCTTCTAACGACCTTCCAAATTTGCTTGCTAAGGTATTTCTTGTATTAAGAGTCAAAACGACCCCTTAAGGCGGTATTTAATGGCAAAAATATATTACTAAATAATTCCAGTAACTTTTTATTGCACATAACCTTACTTTTAATTGTAATCATATTTTCATTTCAAATATATAATTTCTGTAAAACTACTTCAGCCAGTACATGGGAGTATTCATAGGCCATAAAATAAAAATTCCGGACTTTTATATCAGAAATATGCTCAGAAGTTTCGCAGGTTCTGCGCCAGAGTGGCCACTATTAGAAAAAAAAATTAGTAAACGGAACCGTGCACCTTCGAGCGTTTGTTTATAAACACGACGTTTCGCCACTCGACACTAGCTCAAACTCCCCCGAGAACAATTTTGTCGAAAAAAATTTGTTTTGCAGTGGTATTCAATCTTAGAGCTTTACCACGAAGGAATAACGGTCTTCACATAATCGGAAGAGAGACCAGAGGTTTCACAACTAGCGGACAATGAGTCTGGTTGAGAGGCAAGAAAGACATTGAGAAGACTTTAACGTTGAATGTTAACTTATTTTACTATAGCGGTTCTATTAAGCCAATTTATAATTTTTTTTTGATAAGTCCAGAAGAATTTAATAAAACAAATAAAAATAGGGGAACTATAAAATACATAAAACCTTTCTCCATCCTATAACCAAATTAACTTCTAATAACAATAATATTTGAAAAAATCTAAGAAAAAAGAGATTTTGCTGTCCTATCACACCGTTTGTTGAACAAAGAGTAAAACTTTCGAGATAACTTCTTAAAAAAGTTTGGCTAAATTTTCAAAGACACATATCCCTTAATATCCCTACAGAACTGAACTATATGTAAGTCAATAATTTATTTAAAATTATTTGACAAATATCTTGCGCAACTATTATATTATTTCTCTTTGGACTATTTTCTATCTCCATTTAGATAAATAGATTCTTGCAAATAATATAAGGATAAGGAATACCATTTAACTAACGACCGACTAAAGGAAGTCTTAAGCAGTGAGCGAAAATTGCTCTAAAATTCCGGTAAACAAGTTAACCTTTTATATTCAAAATAAAATAACATTTAAATCGCAAAACTAAACGGGAAGGAAAATCACAAAAAATACACGAAAAAGCAGGAAAGACTTTAGAATTCACTATTTACTTGAATGAATTGACCGAAGCAGCGTTAAGCCGCGCAAATAGCTGAAATAGTCAGCATACTAAGGCTGTCGAATTCGAGCTACCCAACTCACCTCCACCTCGCAGGCGTACGGAAGTGCTGCCAGCGACTTTACAAAACAGCACAAATAGCAAATAATTATGCAAAATAGTGCCAGCAAAGAGGTGGTAAATAAGGGTAAAAAGAAAAGGAGAATAGTGACGTGAGTGCTAAAGGACAGTGTGCAACCCCGCTGGTTTTATTATTATTTCGTTATCCTACGCATGCCAAAAGAGCGGTTCTAAAGGTTAACAATGTATGCACGAACAGAATAACGACAGCAAAAAATCTGAAATTGATATAGAAAATTCGTTGAGGATGAGGGCTGACGCAAAGTAAGTGGTCCACGTAGCAGTTTTCTTTTTCTAGGAGTAATTTTGAAAAAATCACAAAAGTGAATTTGGAAAACATAACGGGGATTTTCATCAAAGACGATGGCAAAAAGTGAGCTAATGTGATTTAGATGAACGTACACCTAAATGCAGATAAATGACGCTAAATGTAAGCAATTTGCCCCTAAAAGTATGCAAAGTTTTTTCGTTTTTAATAAACCAAGAACACCAAGAAAGATCAATTATCAAACAAAACTCATCAAGAACATAAAATTTTAAAACACAAAATTGCATTTTATAAACTTAGTCACGAGATCAGCCTCTGCCCAAGTATCTAACCCGTAGTTCACAGTTTTTAGGACTCGCGTACAGGTGCAGTCTCATTCTGCAAACTATTGAAGCCAACCATCACCTCGCCCTAAGTGTACGACAATTAGTGCTAAAAAGAGCAATGATAGAATCTTTGGCAAATGTTTTTTTGTGAAAGAACAAGCCTTTAGATCCATTTTTATGACCACAACACAGTAAAGAAGCTAAGATTCACAAACTCTATGTATTTGTCTGAGAGCCAGAAGTGTGTGGTAGGAACTAAGACATCAAAACTGTTTTATTTTTTAAACAAATGTTCATCAATCTACATGCGGACGGACAGCATTTTCTTAAATGCTCAAGAAAACATTTCACCTTCCTTTAATTTCCTTTTCAAATTATTGGCGTCCGCCGCGTACAACACACTGTACGTCGAAACAGTTGTTTATGAGCATTTGGCTGCCACCTTCGGAGTGTCAGCGAGTAGCAGCGACAACAACAATGTCATTATATTGAACACTGATTGTTTTTGTTGCCTAACAGCCAGTTTTTACTGTTTTGTCTTCGATTTCACCTCATTTTGCTACTTTTTAATTTGTATTTTCACCGTCACCGTCGGTCACGCTCTTCTTCCATCGTTGTGCACAATTCATTAAATTTCTGAACAATATTGTTGCTTCACTACGTTTGTAATGCCTGGCAAGTGACGCTTCCGTTTTTGCGCTCTCAATTTACTTTCTACTGCTTTATGGACTTACTTTGCTTATTTGTTCGTGTTTTGTTTTTTTTTTTTTGGTTTTTTTTAAATCATGTATGTATTACATCTGTGAATACTATTTCATATTTTTGTATTCTCTTCTTCTGGTGCAGCTAAATTGAATTTTGCGTTTCTTTTTTGATTGTCTATGCTATGAACGGGCCTGCCTTCAGTAGCACAATTTAAAAGCGTTGGTTAAAGCCATTTTAAAAATATTACATTAATGTTATCCACTTAATTTGAAAAAAATTTTATATGGCAACCCTTTCAAAAATATTTTAAACTTTGCGCCAGTTTAGTTTGATACCCATACTGTATTTATTCGTTTCCTGCATTAATTTCATCTAATTTTTTTAATTCGAAACACGTGACAACCCTTTTGAAAACAGACTTTCAACAAAAACCTTCTTAAAAATCTTTAACTTCCTCAAAAATATTTTCAATAGTGTACTTTTTTATATAATGATACCCATATTATATAGCATTTAATTCCAAAATTTTTTTTTTTTAATATTTTTAGTTTTTAAACAGTTGCCAATCTTTAAAATCTTTCACTCTTTCATTTCTTTTCTTCTTTCTTCGTTAATCTTTTCTATTCGCAAATCTAAAAAAAAAAAATAATTCTTTCACATAATATGGTTACTAAAGCGGATCAGTTTTTTTAAAGATAACCTGAAAAAATTAAGGCAAGCCTCGCCTCAGTGCTAAGGACGGTGAAGAAGAAGACCGCGATAACTTACTTCCTCTGGGTCAAATAGAGGAAAATGAGCTGGACTTTGAATAGACTTCATTGATAAGTGGTTTGAGAATTGCAAACTCATGTATGAAGCGAATGAAATGAAAATGCTATATTATACAAACAGAGTTTTTCTCTCATGAGAAACTTTTAACACCGACACTCGGCTAGGACCTGAACCCACATTCGTCCGAGTAGCAGTCAAGCATGCTACACACTTGATTATCGCACACAGCATTACATATACACATCACAAAGTATCGCTATTTTCTTGCAATTTAAAATTTAATATCAATTGCTGCACTCAATTTCAACTAACAACCCACTTTTAACATACATTATTAAAATCGAGGTCTACAACTGACGACACTAACTCAACCTCTACCTCCAATAAAATCGAAACTACACTATCAACGCCTCTACCCTCTTCATGCTCTTGTTAAAGCACACACACTGTCTTTCTCTCACTCTCTCCCTTTGTGTAAATCCCTGTTAAGCACCCACTTTAAATACAACCTTCAATAACAACCTACTACAAAAACCACCTCGACAACTTTAAAACTATTTTCAATGCATCCCACATAACGGGAGTGAAACCTCAAATCCCCTACATCACCACTGGCAATTCACAGATTGAACACATACATATAAGTATATCAGAGTTGTTGTTTTTATAGTTGAAATTTTATCCACCACCATCAGCTCGTTAGTTGTGACGCCAAAGCGACAGTCGTCTGCTCGGCCATCCTTTATAAACGCAACAACTTTTGTGGTAGCAGCTATCTACATTACAAAAACACAAAAACACAAAAACAACAATACAAAGAATAACAAGAAAGCTTGCAATTTGTAGAATTGTGATTTTTCAATAAGAATTGAATATGTAGACAGCTTGTGTTACAAAGTGGTCGCACACAATGACCAACCCAACACGCGACGACAAACTATCTGACGAGTCAATTTGTTCTACACATATACAAACAGAAAATGGATAGGTGACCAATATGAAGAGTTGATAGGGTCAATAAGTTCGAGGTATAAATTGTGTGTTCGTGAAGAAAAAAGATTTGGTAGGAGAAAATATGTGGAGAACAATATTTATAGTTGAGGCATCATGACAGTGATAACTGTAGAGTTTAAATTTATATTTTCCAACTTTCTTTCATTAACCCTGTTTTTGTTTTTTTTTTTGGCACGACACTTGAATCCAATAGAATTGAGTTGTCGCTCACATTTATGAAGCCTCTTCAGTTACTCTACTCAGACACGTTCTTCCGTTCTTGTTCCATTGCTTTCGCGAATTGCTCGCCTTGCTGTATCTACTCGTGAGTTTTCATCTATAGAACGTGCCAAAGGAGTCTTTTTCAACCAGTTTAGGCCGAGATCTGCAAAGCATCGCTAGTTACCTTTCTCCTTTACCAAACTACTTCTTATATTCTCAAATATTCTATTTTTCTTGACCTATGCCTGAGACGTTATCCATAATACATGCCACTGAAGTATTTTCTATATATCGACCGACGATTTGGACCGGAATCTATAAGCTTCGTCAGTTGTCTGTTTGTTGTGTTAAGCTTCTTCAAATACTTCCCTCAGACAAGTATCTTTGCACATTTACTTTCATTCTGACTTTCCTCGTCTATCCCTGAGCCTGGATCTACAAAACGGGCCACTGGAGCATCTTCCACACATGTTAAGAACCTCTATATGGACAGAGCTCATACAGTTCTTTGTACCTGCTCTTAAATCTTACGTAGAATAGCTCTTTAACAACTCAACTAACACAACAACAATAACAACTCTATAAGTTATACATATAATTGGTTGACATGTATCAGAAGACTTGATAAGAGTCATAATTCGCCTCCGTAGAGATGGTTTCGTTTTTAGATTCCTTATTATCAAAGTGAATCTTGCATTCTTTTGGCTATTTGACACACATCCTTTGGAAATAGCTCCGACAAACCTGACAATGCTGCACGACTTGGATGAAATTAGTGGTTGAAAACTAATTCTCATGAGCTCCTCAACGCAGATCGGCTTCTAATATTTAGAAGAAACTGATTAGTATCCCTAATAAATATGATAAACAAAGGAAGTCATTAGATTACCCTAGTTTTACCAATACAACCAAATTTGGGGAACGAAGAAATGATAAAAATAAAGACGAGTCACCACTCAGAGGCGCTTACATACAGTGCATTCTAGCACTTCTCCCAAAAAACAAACGAAATTGAGGTTAGGAAATTTTTGAATATACTAAGTTTAACCAAAAGGTAAATAATAGCAATCGTTAGCTAAAATTTTGAAAAGACAAAAACTGGCTAATTTATTTCCCTCAAACAATTGTGACCTATGTCAAAGATTCTTACCTTGTGAAGCACTCTGAGTGGACAAAAAGTGAAAAGTCTCGACAAAAGGTATCAAATAATAATCATAATTTCTACAGGGAATTCTTAAAATTTAAAGCGATAGCATTTAAACCCTTCTACCGGCAATAAAAACTGACAGTACACTAAACGGTAGCGGTGAAAGAGTGAATACCCCTTACCCACTTGTCTAGTTATCGGCTTGTCAGCACGTTAGCTGCTTTAATTGCCTGCTCCTTGGCCAATGTTTTTTATGTTGCATGAATGTAAAGTTTTCTGCAATTAAGTAGCGCAAGTTCCACGCTCTTTTCACTTTTTCACAAATTACTCTTTCTCTCTCTCTCTTTCTCTCTGCCTTTCACATTGTCTATCGCTCTCAGCGCCAGTGCTCACTTTTTGTTTGCACTATTGCAACTCTTCAACGTTTCTTGTATTAGCAATTGGGGCTTTGCAACAAATTTGCACAATGAAAAGTAGTAAAAGGAAATAATAACAATAACAACAAGTAACAAGTAACAAGAGCAGCGTCAGATAACAAAGTCTGCAATTGACAGCGGTTGCTTATGATTGGCGCAGATTTGCCACTCACCAAACAGTTCTTATACTTTTTCGTCATCACTGTGTGTGTCTACGTATGTGTGAGTATGCGGGTGTATCTTAAAAATGGACACTCTAGAAAATGGTGAGTGCGGTGACAGCGACTAAGGAATGAAAAGGAGTGAGAACATGCGGTTGGGATTAGCGACTGTCGCGAAATGAGTGTGGGAATCTTGTCAATGTGTTTGTATGTATGTGGTTTAAATGCGGACCGCATACATTCACATATATATATGTATGTATTATGGCGAGTTTGGGGCAGTGATAACTAATAAGCATTTAATGAGCGTTTAACTGCTGGAATTTGTCACAGTCGAGTTGGTCGTTAACTAAAAACGTTTTGATTTAGTAATGTTCTCATTTTTAACTGGAAAAAAGGGTATGTGTAAGTACATAACATTTGTTAAGGTGTACATTAGGGCCGCCCATATATTCTTCAATACGAATAGAAAATGTTTTTTGTGCCACTAAATACACCTCTAGTTAAAAAATATAAATATGAAAAAAGTAAATGTTTTATTTTAAAATTAAAATTTGTTTTGTATAACTATGTACAATTCAGATAAAAGAAATTATAAAATTATGTTAATTCCCTAAATTAAGAACAATATTAAAAAAAATTTTTAATTAGAAATTTTTTAAATTAAATCAAAAAATTTTGCTAAATCTAAAAGAAAATGCATAATAAATTTATTAAAATTAATTGAAATTAAATTAAAATAATTTTCTCTTTTATTTAAATAGAATTATATATCATTTTATTTCGAATCAACGAAATAAAAAATGTATTAAAGTATTAAAATCAAAATTAAAAAAATTGGAAGTTCCAAAAAATTAAAATTAGTTTTCAAAATTTCAATTTCATTTTCAAATTTTAAAAATGTTCTGAATTTTTCAATGAGTTTTTTATATATGCTAATAAATTTTTTTGAGTTTTCTAAGTTTAAAATATTTTAAAAATGTCAAAAATCATAATTTGACAAATTTTGATAAAAAATATTTTAAAAATTTCCTAATCATCACTTAAATGCAATTTTTTTCCTTATAGAATTAATTTGAAATTTTTAATTTAATACCCCAATTTGAAAAATATTGCTGAATTTTTCAATTAGCTAGCTATATAAGTATGTATTTTTTTAATTGTTCTAAATTAAAATTTAAATTGTAGAATATTTAAAGATGGTAATAGTTATAGTTTCATAAAATTTTAGCAAAAATATTTTAAAAATTCCTCTATTTTATTTTAAATGCGAAATATCAAGAAATGGCGAGAGTAGAAATAAGCAAGTCTCAAATATTTGGAAAAACAAAAATTAAGTTCTAATAATTTGATAATAGAAAGTTTATTAACATCTCACTTTTATTGGCATAATTTGCAATTTATATTTCATAAAATTTTGATAAGCAACCATTTTTTAATTTTTGATGCAAAAAATTTCGTCTAAAGAAATAGTTCAAAACGAAATATTTAAAAAGTTTATAATTTATGAAAATTATTATTACAATAATAAATTTATGTTATTAATTTTTTAATAAACAAATTAAAAGTTAATTAGTTTTTGATTCTTCCTAAAATAATATTTGATATCTTAAGTATTATAAAGTAATTTGTATAACCTTTTAACTTGCCAAGTTTTTTATTTATAATTATGATTTTGTTTTCAATAAGAAAATAAAATATTAGATTTCTAAATTTAAAGCTTTTAGCAAATACTTTTTAAATATCAATTTCTATTTAATTTATAAATTACGTCTTTTAAAATCTTTAAATTTTATGAAAAAAGTAATAGTTTTTAAGTTCCAAAATCAAGTCCTAATTACTGACTGAAATTATTTTATTATACAAGATATGTATTAAGTAAAAATATTCATTTCATCAAATTCAAAATATTTTGCGACAAAATAATATAAAATATGGTATTTATATATATAAAATACATTAAAGGTACAAATTGTAATATACATTTTTTTCTATTTAATACCAAAATGGAGAAAAGGAAGATAATATAGAACGACTTTTGATTGCAAATAAAATTAACAAGATTCGAAACCAATTATTTATTATTTTTATTAATTTTAAATTTAAATAAAATAATTTTTAATTATGAGATTAAATTAATTGATCCAAATAAATTTATGAAAGAAATTATAAATAATTTTTACATATAAATTATTAAATTCAATAAAATTTCAAACAAGGTTTTGATCCCAAATTGACGAGAATGAAATTTAGAATACTTTTTGGAAACAAATAAAATCGGCGAATTTCAAATCAAACAAATTTTTAAATTATATAGTTTTCGATATAAACTGTTTAAAATATAATACATTTTAAAAATTTAATTTTAGGTTTGGTTTTAAATTACGTATTTAAATGTTTTAAAAATAAATTTCAAATGCAAATTTATAACAATTTTTTAAATAAAATTTAAATCAAATATAAAAAATTGAATTTAGGATAATTTTTAAAAATGAAAATTAAGTTCAAAGCTTCCAATTAAAATTCCATTCATCATAGCATATAAAAATAAATATTTAAAAAATTTAAAAACTAAAAAAAATTTATTTTATATTTATTAATTACTACTTTAAGGTTATTTTAATAAAATTAGCTGAACTTTCCATACAAGGAATTTTTATTATACTTGTTTTTAAAATACACATATTTAATTTTTTTATTTCCAATTATATGAACTTTTCGCGTAATTAACATTTGCAGAGAATTTTTTTCAACTATTGTTGTTGTAAGTTATTATAAGTATACATACACACATGCTTATGCATATACATATGTATATATGCACTTGGATAAATCACTGTTTATATTAATTTAATATAATTTATGAAGATTTTTATTTTATTTGACATTTTTTTGTTTTTAACATTTTTAGAAGTGCATATATTATTTATGATTTAATATTTTATTATATTAATTTTTTCGTCAATATATTTTAGCAGCATGCTTTATGCAGCATTTAATATTTTTCCACAATTTATTTCAGTTTTTGCATTTTCAACAACAAAATACCTTTGTTACTTAATAAAGTACTGGTGGAAAAGTATCCACACGCTTTCATTCATACCGACACATTGTCACTTTTTGCCCCATTGTTGTTGTTTTCTAGCTCCACTAGGATTTTGCAAAATTCACCTTTTATGTCATACACTTTTGCACACAAATACCAGCGCAGAGTTGCGCACATATAAACATATTTATACGTCGGCAAATGCATAGACACATGCACATACAATCGCACCACCACCCACCTACAATTAGGCAAATATCTGCTGTAGTTATATGCCGTTACACAAAATTCGGTTGAAAAGCACAATCATCATTTTAAAGCGTCTGTATTTGCGAACATTTCAAAAGCAACTGAATTCAAAATTCATCTCGCTCAGCCAGCAGCAAACGGCAGCAGCAGTAGCAGTAGCAGCTGCTGCAGAGACAACCGACCAGACAGCGAGCGTGCACCAACAATCGTCACCCACTATCCGGTTATCAGACAGAAAATAATAAGCAATAACAATAACAATATGCAAGCAACAGCTTATTGGTAGCGTTTGTTGTTGCTGCTGTGAGTAAACATTGACACTCTCCAGTTCGTGCAAATGTGCAACGATTCGTACTCGCGTACACGCTTTGTAACACTCGGCCATCGCACAGTCGGCCAACAAACAGCATTCGCATCGTTATTATGGCTCAAGTGTTAAGTAAGAACAAAGAGAGCAGAAAAATGCACAAATCGGCGCTGTGCGTTGAGCACACAAACAACAAGTGTGTGCTTTAGTTTTCTAAGTAAGAAGCGAAGAAACAAAATGGAATAAGAGTTGTGTTTCCTTTCCCGAATGCACAGGGCACCGGATGCAGGCTGGGCGGAAATGTTCACGAGATTAGCTATGATTTCATTGCTGAGCGCGCTCTTGCTCTCACTCTCACACGCTGTAATGTTTTCCTTAACTGTCTTAGCTTGGTTAAAAGTTTCTTCTTGATTTCTATTTTTTCCTACATTTGATACCGTTACTTGATTTTAATCGCATACTCTTTTACTTTATTATTCTATGATATACACTCATACAAATATTTCTTTCTCCATTACTTCTCATTTGCTTCCTTACTACTTACGCTCTCGGTGCACACTTCGTATATCTCATTTTCCCTGAAAAATTCACTGTAATAAGTTGGAGAGACCCTCAGAATATTCGTTAAATATAAATGTCTGTTATGAGAGAGCTGGTTGGCAGTAAAAAGGCATTTCGTCATATAATACTTCATCTTTAAAATATAAAGTAATGTTATATAATATTAATAAAGGCTGAGAAAACTTACATAAAGAAGAAGAAGTGTTAGAAATATAAGAACCTGCAATTTCTGAGCTACTAGTTTACCAGTTTTGAACCCTTTTCATATACGATTTATGGGTATAGCAAGTCTTCTAAATTATATATAATTATATAAAATTATCCAGCAAAAAGTTCTCTCGAAAAAATTTATACATTAAGTAGACTCAACAGGAGTACCTATCATACATCCAAAATTGTAGGCTTCAGTCCAAGATTATTGGCTTTTTATAGCCTCCGAAAAAGTACCTCGGTACCATGCTACAATTATGTTAACACTTTCATGTGATCCATAAACAAGTGAGATTGCTCCAACAGTCATGATCTAATCGTCAGTTCAGTTTATGTGGATCTGAATCTTAATGCCGTACCTTTTAAACCTTTTAGTGAAATACTGGATCTCAAGAGGACCAGTTTCGTTCCTTTAACTCGACAGTAAATGAGTGCTTAGGTTTGGTAGTATGCTCATCGATATGATGGTCTTTTAGGGCCCTAAAGTGTGCTTTAAGCCCAAACAAAAAAAAAAAATAATTTTTTGAAAATCTTAGACTGGCCTAACTACGTAAAGGCTACAGTATTCTCCATACAAAATTTGTATAGAGCATATATGGTAACCTCAATATTTTTTAAGTGGAGCTGTTGAATTATTGTATAGCTTTCTTCTGGAAGCTGCCTGTTAGTAAAGCTCACTTGCAGTACAGGAGCAATTTTTTGCAGAAGCGAATGCAGATGAACTTGAAAATACAAAAAAAAGGCCTAAGGAAAATATATGGAAAATATTGTTACGAACGATTGCGAGACTAGGACTATTAGTATGTGAGAGAGAGAGAGAGAGAGAGACAGAGAGGAATGTCAAAAGGCAATTTTAAATGCGTAAAACTTAACAATATAAAAGAGAGCGAGAAATGCAATGCTTAGTGCTCTGACTTTCACAGAGCAGCATTCTTCTTAAGCGTTGAGCGTATGTGGGTGTTCAGTTTTCAATTTTTGCTCTAGACCTCTCCTAATTTTTTTTACATTTTCCTAGCACTTGCTACGATTAGCTAATACTTTTCTACGTAAATGGTAAACTATGCTACAGCTGGCGTGGTAAGAGAGCGATAAAACTCCCAGAATTTAACCTAGCAAAGTCAAAAGGACACTTAGTCGGGATTAACAGTGTTGCCTTACACAACCATTTCACTGCTAATCTGTTTATTTTACATGTAGACTGTTAGGGTTTACAATAAGTGCATAAGAAAAGTTGTCATGTATGAGGTGATTTACTATAATTTACCTCAATTTGCATTATTCAATTATTAATTTTAAGTAAAATTTCTGTTGAACCAAAATATTTAACCGGATTTCACTATTTTTCTCGAATTTTTATTTCATTCATTATTTTGCAGACAGCCCACAAAACTCTCTATAGCGTCACCTTTTCACAAAAGCTTATTTGTTACACTCCCCCCACCCCACTATAAGGCGCTCTATTTTTCACTCTCTGTCTCTCTCTCTCTGTCTCTCTCGCGCCAGCGACTAGCTCATGTTACGCAAGCTCTCAGCATTGACATTGATTCCTTTAGCTGCATTTTTATTTGCTTTTTTCTTATTTCATGCCCTTTCTAGCCGTTGTTGTTGTTGTTGATATAGCGTTTCCACTTTGAACTCTCAATCGGCAGGCAATCAGGCCAAGCTTGGTCATGACAGACCAGACAATCACGACCTCAGCAAAGCTGCTCAACATTGTTGCTATCTCATCAGCTGTTATTGTTGTTGCTGTTGTTGTTTTTGATGTTGCTGGAGTTGCTGCTGCTGTTGTTGAGTGGAGACTGCTTGTACATATTATTGCCCTTGCACTTTCGTTTGCTCGCATCTCAGCACTCTTCGGCAACATGTTGTTGCCCTCCCACAGTTACCGTTGACATTTGCGTGTGTGTGTGTGGGTGTGTGTGTGTGTGCGCGTTCATGTTCCGTTGTTGGTTCTAGGACATCCCATTTAATCAACCTTGCAATGAAATGTGGATTTATCGAAATACATGCTTATGGTTATTTTTGCATTTGTGTGTGTGTGTGTGTTTGTGTGTAGAAAAGTAAGACCCACAGATCCCACCATTCCCATGGTGAGGTAATGTTTTTCACAGTTCGTGCGTGTGTGTTTGTGTTGAGTATGGAAGTGTGTAGAGGGCGGACGGACGTTTGCAGATGTTCCGATTTTCAGCTGCAAATCACATAGTTGCTTGAGCACAGACATAATTATCGATAAATTTCAACGGAACACAGCCACACATGTGCAATGATAGTTTATATGACTTCAACACACCCGTGACGTGAATTCGTTTACACCCAATAAAAATATATATATTTTTTTTAACTTTTTAAATTTTATTCGAATTAAATTTCCAGGTAACGCTTATTTTACTTTAAAATCTTTAATTTCTTAATTTTTTAACTCTATTTTCGAACTGGAATTCCATAAAAAAAAGTCTCTTCTCTCTCTTCTCTTCACTTAACTAAATGTGAGTGACATAGTTGTAAATTTAGTAGGTTATCCTTAGGTACTATACATTTTTTCCGCTCTTTCCGAATGTGCATATAAAATGCTGAGAAAAAACAGCTGAGAAGACCCGTTAACTGGCATACAAAACATACTTAAGAGATATTCGATATCTATATTTTTGTTTGCTTAAAGTACACTTTAGGGTCCTAAAAATATTATTAAATTGGGAGAATAAGGGAAAACATGTTTTCCTTGTCCAATCCGTAGTTTTGAAGCGCTCATCCGGTGATCCAACTTGACGAAGTCTGGAAATGAAAGTTTACCATTTGCGTTATGAAAATACGCCGGGAGAGATTACAAAATATGGCCGGACTAAATTATACTTGCCGATTGTTATATCCGCATTAAGTAACACTTTATACGGCTGTATCACTGAGTTATACCGGCACATCGAACTGAGAACCGATATCTTCGAGGTTGCAAACAATTTCTTCTTTCTTCGAACCATCATTAAAGTTGAAAACCATAATCTTGGAGAACACTGCGAATTTGTTAGTCTTTAGGCGGATAAAAGTCCAAATCCGATCCGGTTACATAGAACCTACTATTTTAGATCGGGAGAAAGACAATATTCTTTGAGTTGACTTTGGAGTATTCGGGATTTATGCATCTTTACGCACTTATAACGGCGAATATCGTATAAGATACAGCGGAGAATTAATTGAACGAACTTTACACGCGAACGCTCCAGTTATCAAAGTATTTACGCTGGTAACTTTTATTGTTGGCAGAGGAAAGAGTTGGCTGCACCTGGTTTTTGAATTGCCCATATGGAGCCAATGAGTATAAACTACACTTCACATTTAGAAACTATTACTAAGAACAGTGATGATGGATTGAAAGAGAGTAAGGTCTGCTGTGGTGATCGTCGAGCTAACACACTAGTTGATTTGTTGTTAGTTGTAGACTAATTTGTTAAGTAAAATAACACCTTTTAATCTGGGTACCCAATCATATTGACCTTAATTGTGACACATCTTTTCTTTCAGCTGGATGCGGGGTGGATTAGGCTTTCAATGGCCTGCATTCAGTTATTTGTATTATCTCCTCGGTCATTTAGGGAACCACTGTAAAATATATAACTTTCTAACTCAGTCTGAATGGGCTCAAGGAGCTGCGACGGCTTTGAGCTTATCACAAATTTCTTAAGGCGGCTGATATCGATTCCAGCCAATTCACCAAGTTCGCCGAAAGTATGTCTGCCGAAATGTTTCAGGCAAAGTCTGGCAAAAGCTGGACAGTAGAGTAGCCAAGTGGCCAAGATTAATTCCACCTAATGCTCTTCCCTATAGCGTTGGCATGTATTTGGCTCAACGCTTGTATGATTTATGGACAGTGTTAAGCCAGAAGTCCTACAATTGTGGCGAGATGAACCTAGCTAAGAGCAAGTAGCTCAGAGGACCTCACACGTTCCACTATGGATCAGAAGGATTAGAAGGAATCACAAGTTCTGGTTGTTGAGCCGTCGCGTGTGGTCCAGAGATCCAGCGCTAGAGCGCAAAAGTACAGCAGCGTAACGACACATTCCTATTTCAATACAATCTTCTCTGGCAAACTCATCGACTCTGTAGTATTCGGCGACTCCGCTGTGACTAAGCACCCAAACAAGTCGTCCAAATAGCATGACGAAGAAAAATCCTGAAGGAGTCCTGAATCTAACAATTCTTCAAGAAAACATAAGCTGCCAGCCGAGAGAAATCTCAATGCACCTAATAGTGCTACCTCCAGAGGTTCAAAATTTTTGAAAGAGATAATAGATCCTCACTGAAAATATAACCGTACTTAAATCCTTAAAGAGCATTACGCCTTTGCCTTGCTGTCTCTTTATAGCCATCCATTGAGGGCTTAAGTATATCTATTTTAATTTGTTACACCATTTGTTTTTATACTACGGTTTATATGTAAGTATGTATTTATATATAGTGAAGCCTTTTTGGTTTTGTAATTTTGCTATAGCAACGTCACTTAATTGTTGTTGTGCGTCATAAATGTATAGGCTTGCCAGTCATTGAAGTGAGGCGAACGGTAGCAACGTACATGCCCTACCACACTGCGGGGGAGGTTGTTGTTTCGCTTTTGCTTTTGTAAGTTCACTGTAGCTTACTGAAGTGTACACACACACACTCACATATAATATATAGATATGTACATGCGACACACTCCAATTTAGTGGTAGAAGTGCGCCAAGAAGCAGCTGTTTTACTGTCACTCTCAATATTCCACTCTCCCTCGCTCTAGCTCTCTCTCTCTCTCTCGGCTGCACGTTTTGCGCCAGAGTGCTGCTGCTACTCCGTTAAGCACTAACACATATAAATACATCGAAATATATATACACAACTGCTTGCACATATATTTCGAAGTTTGCAAGGTTATGAATGAAAAGCTTTCCACGAAGCTTACTTCACACACACATGCACATATATGTATATATGTGCATACAAATACTTGCTAAAAAAATTTAGGGTTATTTACGTATATACATACATAAATACGGGAACAAGCATATGCTTTTTTTAATTAGCCTCAAAGTCGCTCACTCACGGCGTTCAATAACTCTACACAAACACACACACACATACACACGTGTATGTATGTATAAATACAGCAGCTGACGGCATATTCTGCTTGTGTGCACGGCGTGTATTGTTGGCGGTGGGCGGAGGTGTTAATAAATTTTATATTTGACCCATACATGTTCACACATACACATACATACTTAGTTGGATGCCATTGCATATATTTACATACCTGCATATAGTTTGCATTGAGAAATATTCATCAGGATATTGCGCTGCAGTCAAAGCTTGCTGGTCAGTTCCCAGCACGAAAATAATTCACATATAGATTTGCATAAATTGCACTCGTGTGCTTAATTCAGCACGCAGGCACACACAAACACACATACATACACAAGTATGCCAAAAAAATTGGTATGTATACCGGCACACATCCATTTAAAAACGCACATATTTCCCACACAGCACTTATGATCTCAGCAGTTTGTGATTCCCTTTTGCTGGCGACGTAAGTCGGTCAAATCTTCGTAAGTTCAATGGAAAGGCTTCGATGCAGGCAAACCGAAGCAGGCGCAACACAACAACAACAACATCAACACACACACACACACACACATATATACATACATACATCAAAGTGGTAGTGTAAAATCTGCTTAAATTCAGCGTTAGCCGCTTTGGAGTGCTGTGCTGTACAGTGGATTACAGTTTTGTTTGAAGCACATATTTACAATAAGTGTATGTACACATGTACGTTTGTATGTATGTGTAAAATATTTCAATATTATATCTCAAATAAATAGTAAGCATTTTCAAGCTGTTCAAACAATGCAAAAATGTTGTTTGCATGTTGTAAACATCTATTGTAATAAATATTCTCAGAATATAAAATATTTATGAAATGTAAAGTAGCAACGAGGGGTAACTCATACGCCCCGAGTAACATTTTTTTAATTGAATTCAATTTCAGTATAACTCGGCAAGAGTGGGCATCAAAGAGTTAATATTAAATGTGAACTACGGAAACTTGTTGGATGACTTAAACAATAAAGCACAAATATAATGTTGCCACCTGTACGCAAACTTGATGTCCAAAATATTGTCGAGAAGAAAAACGCTATTGATATAAAAATCAAAATGAAGAAGTGTAGGAAAATTTAGTTAAAAATATTTTTAAGCATGGTTGCCACCTCCTCAAAATTTTTAATTCCTTGAAACTGACAACCTAAATGAATTATTACAGCACAGACATTAACTGAAAATTTTCAGAAGGATTTCAGTTGAAAATATTTTAAGTGTGTTGCCACCTATTTAAAAAAAAGCATTAAATTGAATTGAAAGCAATGAAATTATGTAATATTCACTGTTGAAACCTCATAATATGTTGAAAACATTTTGGGGATTTTATTAATTAAATTGATAAGATACATTGTTGCCACCTCATCGAAAACTTAAATTCAAAAATAACGCAGAGATGAAAAACAGTCGAAAATGGAAATGGAAATGCAGACGTTTAAGAAAACTTACAGTTAAAATTATTTGGGAGCATGGTTGCCAGACTTTCAAATTTTAATTCAGTAAAACTCTCAAACTAAACGAATTATAACCACACAGGTGTTAAATGAAAATATTTCAGAAAGTTTTCTACTGAAAATATTTTAAGAAGAGTTGCCACCAATTTCCAGCGTTCCATTAAATTCAAACCAATGAAATAATTGTAAACAGGTGTTAAACAAGAGACGTTTAAGAAGGCTTTCAGTTAAAAAATATTTTAAGAAGGGTTGCCAACTGTATAAAAATGCGTTCAAGTAAACTGAAAACTGAATATTTGAGATGGGTTGCCACCGGTTAAAAAAAACATTTTTTTCAATTAAATTGATAAATAATTTTTTTGAAGGTTTGGCAATAACTTAAATATTTTTATACAACTAATTGGTAAAATATCAAACGAAACAGAATTAAGTAAGGTGTTTATCCGAGATATTGAGTTTAACGCTTACGACACACGCAGAGAACTTTAATTTCTGTTGCGATTTCATTTTCTTTCCACAAACTAATGATACTTTGATTTGGTCATGAAACTATTCGGAAAGAAAACCGCAAGCGAAATTCAAAAGTGGAATGTTTCAGCAATTATTTAATTTTTGTGGTGATGCCGATTGAAATTTTGACTACAATGACCCGAAATCATACGAATCACTTTTTTTGAACTTTGATATAAATAAACTTTCCTTTCGAAAACATATATAATGCATTTTAAAAACTTTGAAAATATTATCAGAAACGATTCCTCAATAGCGAATTACTCCATAACTCCATCCTTAAAGAGCTGTTAAATATACTGAATATGAATATATTGAATATGAGAATGAATTGAATATGTGCTATAAAAAATATATAACATTTATAAGAAAATTACCTTTGAAATACATATATATCGTGTTCAATCGATATTTTCGATGCTGCCACTGATAGATTTTAATTGGAAACATAGTAGTTGTATGCATTTTATTCAAAAGATCAGTCTAATGCTGCAAAAATACAATAATAACAGGCTTTAGTAAGTATTCAGTGATAAGTGAAAGATTAAATTATCTTTTTGTAATTGTTTTATAATGCCTTAATATTGTTAGAATGGAAAGCAGTAGTTTTTATAGATAAATTTATAGACCATTTGAGAATGCCTTAACTCTATAAAATATTTAAAGTTTACCACGTTATTCGCCGCTTTATCAAATAATTTGTCGTTAGCTGTTCGTTTACTATTTCCCCAAATCAATTTGTGTTAGTTATAAAAAGTATGTCTACTCGTTAAGCAGAGACACACACCAAGCTTTGAAGCTCATTAAAGCTTTTCGAAGTTCAAAAACAGCTGTTTCATATCACAGTGCCACGTGTTGCTGTTGTTGTAGTGACGTTGTTTACCAAGATCAACTGAGCAAACAGTTGAGCACTAACTAGTGCATACGAAGAGAACTCCGCACCACTAGCGATCATATACAAAAACTTAATTTGCAAACATTCCTCACACAGCTACACGCACACAGCGGCACTAAATGGAGCTAACGAAGCGCCAAATCAGCCATAAATAGCGCCTACATTGACAATTTTATAGCAGTAAGCGGCTGTTAAACGTGTGAAGTTCAGTTCGTTTGTGTAGCGTTGGATAGCGTTGGATAGCGCACGAAACGAAAAAAAAAAAAAAACATTTTCGAAAAAAAGTATTCCAAATTGTATTGTAAATGCATTAAAAAGTGCCAGTGTGTAAGAAAAATGTTGAGCAAAATTATTTTTTGCTTACAAGCTTAAACCAAAGGCAACAGTATTAATTGCTCTAGACGCATAACTGCGGCTCAAGTGTATGAAGATTCGCTCAAATTAATTGCAAGTGTGCGCTAATATTCGCTTTTATTGCAAAGACTTTCTAGCAAAGCGCAAAAACCGTGTGTAATTTGCCATCAGTGTACTGCAGCTTTCGACTTGGTGCAGTAAATCGTTATCAACAGCTGATAATAGTATTATTATTTGCACAACAAGCCACAGCGACACTTATTCCACTCAAAGGAAGTATAAATAAAATACGCTAACATGCCAACTGAAAGGTAAGCAGTCAAAATATTTCGTATCAAAATGAAATGAATTTAGAAGTAGGAAAGTGTAAAGTAAGCTCCCGTTCGCAATGTGTTGCAAGCCCGCTACAGGCTTATAAATATTAAAACATGCAAAGACGCTAGTAAAGCTGATGTTATTATTGTTATTGTTTATTTAAATATAGGCAATGAATTGCAAAATTTAGCAGCTGCTTGCAGTTGGTTCTTGCATCCAGTAACCGAACATGTGTTGTGTCAAAACAGCCGTCGATCAGGTTTTCGCTATTTCTAATGATCATTCGCTGTATGTACATACATATATAGATACTAAATATATTTGAATAAAAATCTAAATATTCATCTTATTTTCCCTTTTTGCTTATTAAATAAGTGTGTTGTTGTCATTGAGGGCGATTTTACTGTGATGTGTCGCTCTAACTTGAATTCCCCCCCGGCATAAATAATTAGCAAATTTTGTACTTTGTTCACTGAAATAATATTTTGTTTTATCAGTTCATGCTTTAATATTAACGATTATTGATGAATAAATATGGTACAGAAAGGGAGCATGTCACTCCGTATAAATATTTTGTATATATATACGAAATAATAATTTACAATAAAATATTAATACAAATTAAAATAAAATTGGCATGTCACCGCCCACTTGTTGAAATTGTTGTTGTTGAAATGCCATATCTCAATAACTGCTCGACCAATTTTAGCCGAGTTTGGTATAGAATATTATCCTGACATCTTTATGTTATGGAGTGAAAACGTACTACAACCATGACTACTTCCCATAAAAGAGAATTTAAAAGTCCATCTGGTTATTTCATTTTACAATAAATAATTCAAGCACCAATGAAGACATCGTAATAAAACATTGCACAAATAGTGCCAACAAAGCGTGGTACCTCTCTTCACAAAATGGTCGAAATCGAACTATAACTTTTCAAGTCCTATATACCGATTATGAAAAACCCTCAGTCCCTATGGATAGATGGATATAAAATATCGGTTAATCTAAAAGATGTCTTCACGAAATTCAGAGAACATATTTTCACTGGTAATAATATGTCCTCGTGTAAAAAATGGGAAAAATTGAGTTAATACTTGCCTTAGTGCCTTGCATCGATTTAATATTCGAACTTCCAGTTGACATTTTACCAAAAATATCGGTTAATCTACAAGATATATTAATAAATTTCAGAGAGCATCGTTTCCTGATAATAAAGTACCCTTGAATAAAAAATGGATGAAATCGCAGTACTACTTCTCCAGCCCCCGTATACCTTATATAAGGATTTTCTAATTTCCGGTTGACTTTATAGCGTATATATATAGATACATATGTAAGATATCTTGATAAAATTCAATGCGCATCTTTTCCTGATGATAAAGTGCCCTTGGATAAAGAATGGGTAAAATCGAGGCTATACTTCTCCTAGCTCCCATATAGCTAATACTAAAAGTTTCTAACATCCGGTTGACTTTATACCATACAATAGGTCAAATTGTAAGATATCTTAGCGAATTTAAGTGGACGTATAATATTGGATATACCATAGTTTAATGCCAAAAATGTGTGAAATCGGTCGACGAATTACCCCAGCTGCCACATACCACATATAATGGTTTCCGTTTTCTATCAGACTTTATGCTGAATTCTTCGGTCAAATTTTGAGTTATCTTAATAAAATTTACTGGAAATATGTTCGTGAGCATGCTTTAGTTTAATGCTAATAGTAAATGTTATCTGCTTAGACCTTCCCCTAACCCCAATATACCCCATATAGTGATTTCCGACTTTCCAGCTAACTTTAAACCATTTTTGTTGAGCAATATATATATATATATATATATATATACATCATTAAATTTAGCCACTTTTGTTAAATTTATATCATATTTATCTCATTTGAGTTAATTAGGTTGATTTTTATATAAATATCTCGGACAAGAAGCAAAACGTAGTAATGAAACTAAATGAGCCTGTGACCTTTAATATAAGTTAATATGGTTAAAGGTTAATGGTTATAATAAGTTAATGGTTGTATGTAATCCATTTACGATTTCGTCGAATAATGAATGCTGAACTCATTTGCAGAATATTCATATATAAAGTTTTGCCAGCATCAGAAAATAGTTCTCCGCTTTTGGGCCTCACAAATTGCGAAAGTACAAACTGGTCCATTACACCCGAACTTAGCCCTTAGCCCTTCCTTGTTTTGTTTGTTTTTATTGCTTTTGCACCCTCACGCCATATCCATATAAATTTAGCAGTTATACTTTTATAGTCTTTCACTCACAGACATACATATAATATATATTTCACTCACTTTGAACATATTTTTTTTTAATTTTAGCTGTGAAACGTTTTATGAACCTTTGTGCTTTGAAAGTTTACTGCGATTTTACACTTGCACTCTTATTAGTTTGTGACTAAAACCGTTGTCTCGCCCTTATGAGATAAAGATTTCGCTAGTAAAATTTCTTTTTTTAGATTTCGTACGACAAAGGAAATTACTGACATTAGATATAGCACATTTCGAAATAATATTGCTAGGTGGAGGAATTTGATTTATTGCTGTCGAATAAATTGCTGGGTCTTGTGTTATATTACGTTATCTGAAGGTCGCGATTAGAAATCTACTTCCATATGGTAACTAAATTTGACTATCAGCGAGACGCCATCAATATATGAACCGTTTCACATGAGAAAAAGAGAATCTAAATAAGAGAAATATGAATTGGCAGGTCGCTCAGCTTAAGCAAATTTTTTTCCGGCAAAATGGCAGATATTATTTCATCTAAGGTGAATCATGTACACCTGGTAAAAATTACAAACAAAGTTACTGAAAATGTATTCGGGAAATAATTTAAGGACTCGTATTCACTTAAATTTATATATTAGTAATGTAGGAATCCTTCACGGCAAATTCATTGCATTATGATGTCACAAGAGGGGTCTTCATACTTATTATCGATAAGTACCACTTTTGTCAAATTCGAAACATGTTATCGATAAGTGTTTTTTAACAATTAAGATGTTATCTGTGATTTGCCATTTAATGTGAAAAAAATAAAGAATTAAATAGTTCCTTAAAAGAAGCAAAAACAAAATACTGATATTAAACGAAACGATGCCTTGAAAAACTTTATACATATATAAACCTCTCTATCGATAAGTTTTTTTAACAGTTAAGATATCACTTGTGATTTACCATTTATTATGACAAAAAAACAAAAAAAAAAATTGAAAAGTACTTCAAAACGAGTTCGAACGAGTCTTTGCAAAAGAAATCTCGGAAAACGTAGCTCCTCTGTCAGACTATCGCACCTGTCACTGTCATTTTCAAAGATTACGCTGTTTAAATGAGTTATTTTGAAACAAATATATGATAATTTTTTTGGAAAATTTAGGAAAAGAAGCATGCATATTTTACAAAATTATTCAGAAAAATATGTTTCTAAAAGAAAACTTGGAAAATGTATTAAATAATAATGAGTTATTTATTATTTATTAATGAGTTATTATATAATTAATGAGTTACAAATTCAAATATTAATAATAATTTCAAAATTTTAATTACTTTACAAACTCATTCAACATTTTCAGCAAATACGAAACTTAAAAAAAAAAATCTAAACAAATTTGGAAAGATTTATTTGAATATTGTGAGTTTGTACATGATTTTAGAGTCTGGAGAAGATTTAAATTTCATCTAATTCATGCAAATTACTAAAATTTCAAGTAGTTCACTTTGTGGAAAATGGGTTTAAAGTTCTTTAAATAATTTTCTTAAATTTAAATTTATTACAAACTTAATTTTTTTTCAGAAGATATTTTAATTTCGAATTTTCAAAATATGAATATGGTCATATTTTTTTGGTTTTGAAGAAACTGATTTAATATTTTATTACTGTATATATTACTCATTTTCGAATATTCTTTTCAGTTGCTTATTTAATTAATAATGAAATAATATTTTAATACTTAATAACTTTTTAATATTAAAATTCAAACTTAATTAATGGTCATTTTCAATTTTTAATTTTTTATTTTATTATAATTTAAATTAATAATTTTTTTTCTTTCTGGAAATATTTGACAAATGAGACGCAGTTTTGACAGCGAATTAAAAAATAAAAGTATACGCTTAAATTTGCAAATATTATATAATACTACTGTGTATAAATTTAAATTTTAAAAAACTTCAGAAGTGTAAATTTTTTTAATATTTCAGCGCAATTTCTTGGTAAAGATGGGTGTAACATTTTATTAAAAAAAAATTGTACAAAAATTTATTTTTTATTTAATGTAAAACATTCATTATTTGCGTGATGTTCGCTGAAATTAAAAACAAAACAGAATTTTTATCGATTTTATATGTTTTACTTGAACCTTAATTTTATTAAAAATATTTCACAAAATTTGTTTCAGATTTTTTACATGTTCACAACATTTTAGTTACAATGCATAATTATAAATTTCGGAATTGACAAAAATTTTTCTAATGGTTTAGAATTTATTTTGAAAATTAAAGCAGGAAAATAGTATAAAAATTTTGTTTCAAAAAGAATTTTGTAGAAATCAAAAATTTTGCTTGAAAAGGATGATAGAAATATTCATTATTTTCACGTTTATTGCAATTAAAACAAAAACCAATATTTTATTTGAAAGAAAACATTTGTTTAATATTTTGAAACATTTTAGATAAAGTTTTATAACTTTGGAATATGGTTGCCTTTTTTTTAATTATTTAAAAAAAAAATTTTCACATAATTTTCAACTTTATGAAAAATGGGTTTTAATAATTTTTCCTTTGTTTATTTTTTACAAATAAGTGTTCAACTCAACAGCAATTAAAATGATAATAATAAGTAATTGATGAAAGCCACTTAATGTGGCACAGTGTGACAAACATGATAAAAGCGTGCAATTTATTATAACAAATATGATTTGTCTGATCGAATCAAAATCAATGAACACTTTGAAAGTGAAACCGAAATGCGACTAAAACAAAACGCTTTCGACAATCAAAGCAAATCATGATAAATGGGAAAGCTTTCATAAAAATGTTGCAATTGGCATGCTCACATATGTATCGCACACACATACATATATACATATATACATATATACAGCAGACCCCCCAATTATTTGTTTAACAACCAGCAGCTACATTTGTATACATGTTCGCACATATACATACATATATACGTCCATATTTATGTTTATTTTGTTGTTATTGTTATTGTTGTTGTAGCTGCATACAAATAAATATCGTTCAAATCAATTTTAAAGCGATATGGTTAAATTATCTCGAGTCAAAGTTCTTAGCGTTGCACTGTGTGTTTGTGTGTGTGTGTGTGTGAGTGTGTGTATGTGTGACGTCATTACCAATTGACACACTGACCACTTCTCAAATGTGTCTTGTTATTATTATTGTTGTTGACTAATAAAATTTGCTAAGAAGACATTAGTTTGCTGGCTGATTTATAGAAGCAAATTGTTTAATTATTATTATGATAGCCTACATCCATAAAAACATGTATCATACATACATCATACTATTTATTATTGATTGGTCAGCAATGGGTCTAATTGTCAGATAATTTATATCACTTTGTTACTATATTTTGATGTTAAACATTTGTTTTACTGTTTTTGTGAGGGGACTGGGTTCTATACCGACTACTGGGGTCTACTTATTTACGAGGAATTTCACTGAACCTTGATATAACTGAAGCAGCTGAGGATCAGAATAGAATTTATTCTACTTGGTTCGATACCGACTACTGAAAGATGAGGGGATTCTTCGGGATCTTTCGCAGCATTGCTTCCAGAAGTTCCATATAACCGTGATAGAGCTGAAACAGCAGGGAATCAGAATAGAGATTCTTGGGGGGCAATGGGATTCCTCCATTTGATTCGATACCGACTACTGGAAAAAGAAATGATTCTTCGAGGTTTTTCGAAGCACTGACTTAGCTGACTTTTTACCGACTTTTAGCAGGCAATATCAAATTAACTTGACGCTACTTCAAACTGCTAGGTGAAAAGTGGTTCAATGGAACATGGTCCTTGAAACCTTCCACTTGGTTAGGTTGAGTTTTTCTGCTTTTTCTGCTATCACCACCACGTACTGTTTCGAACCCAATGATTCTAAGGGGGTCCTAATTTTATTATATCATCTTTCTACTCAATATAATATGACACTATTAGTGTCAACTATTAGTTAGTAACAATTAGTTTCCATAACCAGAAACAAACACAGAAGTGACTACTATAGCTAAAACTTTGGTCGAAGGTGCATTTTAAGCCATAACCAGTTACTCAGTACACAATGAGTCTCTGTTTTCCTTTACTAAACCCTTATAGGGAAAACAAACCGATAGACCGGATAGCATCCACGGATTGGTAGATCCAGATTCTACACGTTCGGCTCAAGCAAAATTATCAAACAACCTTCGTGAGTCAATCACTCTTTTCCGGAGACGAGGTTCTGGGTTTGATGAGGTCTGCACTAGCTGTTAGGTGTGAAAAAAAATACTTTTAGAGAGCCAAGTTGAGTCAAATCGAATCAAGTTAACCGACCAACCTGTTTAGGGAATCCGGTGTAGTATATATGTATATATATATATATATATATTGTTTTAAAACTGGCTACCTGTCTGGAATATTTCTCAGCTAAATAAACACTTTTCGGTTGAAAAATTTATATTATCTAGATTTAGGTTATCTTCATGCGAACAAAGATGATCTCTCACACAATAGAATTTATTCAGAATAGCTTTTTCAACGAGTAGACACCATTTAGTATTGTTAAACTAAGACTCGCACTATTATTTAGAGTTTATTATTATTATTTAGAATGTAAAGGGCGTTTTATAGAGGGAAAGAACTTTTATTTCAAGTAAAATGCAGACAAGTAAATGAAATGGAAATACGTGGACTTTATTAGTTCAAAATTTGATGACATCTGAATTTCGAAAAGAATTTCAGATCGGTTCATTCTTTCCAGCATAGCCGATATTAACTCATATAATTTGCCTATAGCGCTCACCATGGACGCTAACGTCGATTCCATATTCAGTTTAATGAAACTATGGAACTATAATGCTTCGTCTATCAAAATAAAGCAAAATTTTACTTAATATAAGGGAGCTTGAAGAGTCTCTTTAGGGTTGATTGCACTTATTATTTTACATAAGTCTTCGCATGGTTATTTGCCATTATGCTAACCATAAATGACAAACTCACGTATTTACTTTGACAGCTGGTTTGACAGCTAACCCTCTAGAAAATTCCAAAAAAAAAAACACCTTATATTTGAGAAGCCTAATATTTTGCTGATAATACAAACTTAATTTAATACTATTTTTACTTTTTGAGTTATTGAGGCATTAAAAAAATATGATTGTAAAAAATTTAGAAAAATATGGCAACTACGTTTAGTATATAATTTAAAAATTATAACAAATAGGTCTTCTAAATAAATACCTTGTTTTTGCAAATACGCAATTTCATAACTAGTCGTAATCACATTTTCATACAAACATACCTTTATAAATAAATATATTTCGCAATAATCGCCAAGTGAGGTTCATGGCAAGAACTATCAACAATAGACGTTCGCCATTCGCATTGTACGCATATGCTTTGGTTTTTCAAATGAAAACAAATAAAACATAGAACAAAAACAATGCGAAAAATTAATTCATTCATTGTAAAAACAATAACAACACTAATGATCTATTGATTAGGCAAAACAAAAGCGCTTATCAGTCAAGAACGCACCTGCTACTATGAGCATGAGTATTGCAAAGCACAATTTGATGGCTTGTTTTGCTGGAAGGTTGCATGCAGTTTTGTATGACTTGAGTCAAGAAACTCGTGAAAAAAATTTTTTTTTTGATTTTGGAGCCGGAAGATTTGGCAAAGAAAGATCAGTTAAATCGTTTCGCAACTAACAGATATATCGACTAATAAATTCTATCTAAACAACAGCGCCATCTAACCAGCCGCCATCATTGCTTAGGTAGGGAAGGCCTGTTAGGTAGGGAATATTTTAAACAATAACAAAAAAAACTGGTTACCCGCCGGAAGATTAAGTATACAAGATTAAGATTAAGGAATTAATTTGGAAGATTAAGTACGAATACAGTGATCAAGTTTGTGATCATTTCTGTCTCTCCATCAATTTTTGTTAAATACAATAATTCGCTTACGCAGCGCTTCAAGCATATTTCTTTCTAAATTATTACAAAATAGACCAGACCTGCAAGGTCTACGATATAAGTGAATGGATTTACATATGCATGTATTATATACTCGTATCCATTTAATTTCTTAGACTGTTTAAAATACGATATAGTTCATATCCTAGAAAGTAAGGATCTACTACAAACACTGGGTTACAAGAGTAGGTTACGTTTTATAGGTTACTCTAAGTATGTAAGGCCTCAAGAGCTAAGCTAAGCTAAATCTATAAAGATCTGATCTTTAAAGTTCTTAGTAATATCCACGTTAACCATACGAAGCCTACGATGCTAGACGTTTGTCTTAGTTTTTTTTTTCTAATTTTCGCAGTCGTTAATTATAGGTCGCTTCGAGGATTACGTAACTTTCACGAGACCACTTAAGGACTGGTGGAGTTTTAATAGAAATTTGACTTATTATCGGATTAGAACATAATAAATAATGAATTCTGCGAAAAACAAAGATCACTCAGGTTATGAGGAACCACTACAGCGCCCTTTAACGCATTTCTAGGTCTCCATAGGTGAGGTAAGTAGTTGTAGGTGTAGGTGTAAGGTGGGGTGGGTACTTATAGCTAAGTGAGACACACATTTCTTTATCTCCATGCCAGACGAACATCTGATGTTTAAACTCTGTCTGAAGGACCTTTAGCGTTATTTAAATATAACATCATCATTTAATTACTCATTATTATGCTAACACTGGGGGCATTGGAATATTTACGCTCTCGTTACGACTATAACAAACATTCGTTACTTCGTGTACTTTCGTTGTTCGGATGTACCTAATAGCTGTGAGTAAAATGTAGGGACTTGATTAGAGAATCAAAAATTTCAAAGCAAACGCCGAGATAAGGTCTCGGAGTACTTGCGTTAAAGAAGTTGACCAAAAGAAAGTATAAGAAACCCCCGAAACTTTAGAGATCTTATAGTATTTTTAAGACTTTAAGTGTTGACTTGATATTCGTTCGAAAAAAAACTCGGTAGCGAGTCATATCATATTTTGAGTAAACAAATTCGAGTCCGACGTGTAATCTTTAAGGGCGAAAGTGTTACGTTTTTCTTCGAGCTGATCAGTTCTCTGAACTCTAAGTGTTAATAAATAATCATCAAAACCAACAATGGGAATCCCCAGAGATCAAAATAGTTTCCTATTTTTCCTAATAAGTTTAAACTTGAATGAGTATAACTAGAACTTAGTCACAGTTGTCAAGACTTACCTATAGGCTTATCTACGAATAATGAATAAAAGTTAATGATTTTTTAATTGCAAACAACAAGTACAGCGATGGTTTCGTAATAATGGCAGACCTTTTCATTCCGCAAAAAGTAATTTAATTAAAAGTTGAAGGGAAATACATATCGAATGTTGTTTTTATAATGAAAACACAAAAAAAAGACTTACAACTTGAAATTGGTAGTACCTTGGAATCAAATACACACTTACAAAACAGAAGACACCTTCAGTCTCGAAATAGCTTTTTATTGGTGCATTTTAAATTTAAAATTAAAATGTTTGTATTATGTGACTCAGACATCCCTTCATTTAGTCAATTAACAAATTGTCTAAATTAAGGTTTGTTAGGACATCTGTATTAATTTTCTAAACCAATAAAAACAAAAAGGTATGCTGAAATCGAAACACGATTAAATATTTATGTATGGGAGATGCCCCGTTGAATAATTAGATATTATTTATTGGGTGGTGGACTGGAATTAGAATAACAGAAGTTTTTCCCAAGAGAGAGCACGTTTTCTAGTCTATAAAACTAGTTGAACCTCTCATTTTTCAGATAGCGTTAAGACGCAATAAAATCGATTAACCTTTTCTAACATATAAAGCTTAACTTTGAGTAATTAAGAAGTTCAAGACCTTTACGCAAGGTCCGTGGATCTTTCGCTTATACTATATCTATTGTGAAAGAACTTACTTAAAAGTAGTATTGAAAGTATATTATTCCATGCCAGCCTTTCGTGCAAAGATTTGGCCTAATTCCGATCGATGGTTTAATTAAAAAAAGATGTCTTCTACCCGCAACGATAGTACTTCTTCTTTCGATCTGTCAACTGGAACATATAGTTGCCTGTACAACCCATTGTTCAGTTAAGAGAATTTGTGCTGTGACTCCTAAAATTGAGTAGCTATAGATATAAAATTTTGTAAAATATTTACTGGTTATACAAAAAAAAACTGTTTGCTGAAAAGCATTGAGACTGCCTGACTATAACATATAGTTCTCCACACAACACAACCGATCATTCAGTTATCAGATTTTATACCATAACTAGTACATTTAAGGGGCTACGAACATACGACTTTGCGGAATATTTACCTATTATGAGTAGAATGTGTTCACTAAAAATCTTCGAGAATTCATAATTATTACATATAGACTTTCCTACTACCGATCGTTCAGTTAAGAGAATTTGTGCTATAACTCCTACAGTTGAAGAGCCATAGCAATCAAATTTTCCAAAATATTTACTTATTATATGGAAATTATGCTCACGAAAAATCATTGAGAGCGCATGACTATAACATATAGTTCTCCATATAACCGATTGTACAGTTTTCAGATTTTGTGCTATAACTTCTATAGTGAAATAGTAATAAACACGATATTTTGTAAAATGCTTATTTATGTTGAATAAAGAGTGATGAGTAAATATAACCAATATTAAAGAAGTATAACATATAATTGGCTTGTAACCCACTGTGCAGCTTTTTTGATCCCTATTTGTTTTTTTTTTTCTTTTGTTGTGCTATTTTTACTTAGCAGGAATTAAATATGTTTCCTTGTTATTTATATAATTTAATTTGCACAATTTAAATGTTTATTAATAAACAATTTTATGAACTACAAATATATACAGTTATGTATATATAATCAAACCTCGAACAACGTGCAGGCATTGCCAATTAATTACATAATGATTAAGAATTTTAAGAATTTTCAAAAAATATATATATACTTGCTTGCTTGAAATAGCAACAACATTTGCTGAAGCGGTGCAAACAGCTTTTCGTAAAATTTAATTAAAGAAGTCGGCAAGCGCATAAGCCTTCCCGTACGAAAAGCTTAGTTAAATAAGTCAATTAAAGCAAATATTTACTTTGTGCACACAGACATAGATACACACATATAGGTAAATGGACCAGTCTGCATTGCGAGGCGACTATTTACTATAACCTTTTTCGTTCTTTGCTTTTGTCAAAATATTTCGAAATGTAATTATTTTGTAGACTTACTTTATATATAAATTTATTATATATAAACTATTTGTAAAAGCATTTAATTAAAAACCTTTCATTTTATTTTTATAGAGAACGTCTTGAGGAGCACAGCAAGTTTGTGCCTCACACACATAAATATGAGATTGTATCGTCCAGTGATAACGCTCATCAGCAGACGCATAATTATCAGCAACAGCACCAGCAGGCCTTGCTACAACTACAACAACATAATCATATCAATCTTCATCATTATAATGTGCATAATCATCATTTACAACAACATTATCCGTTGCCACGTCGAGGCTCACGGCTCTCATCGATCGCTTCGTATCTGTCTGCGGTGCCGGATGAGAAGGCGGCCATTCGTGGTGTTTTTCATCAGGTAAGAAACACAAGTGAAAGATTGCGTAATTGTGTGTAAATTTATATCAAATAATGGTAGATCACTGGCGATAAGGTGAGGTGTGTGCTTATAGAGCTTATTTCGACATAGCGCAAAGCCTTTTGTACTTCTATTGGGGTTTACAATCCCACAAACACATAAAAATGAGTTCCATTTGCGCTTTCAACAAGTCTAACATATTTGGAAAGTTTTTTATGTGGACTCAACGAATTTGAATTTCTCAAATAACTGCAGTCCGAAATCAAAATTTACTCATCGCCTAAATTATAAGATCACTTAAGATCGAACCTATCCAGTAACAATGAAGGATCCTTTAGGTCAATTGAAAATTTTGAGAGCCTCCATTTTTTTTAGACAATTTGTGGATGGGCAGGTTCGTTTCACAAATAATCCTAGTTCTTTCGCAAGTGATAAACAAAAAATATTCGGAAAGTATAAACATATTCACACAGATTTGGGTTTTTCTCAGTTCAGTTGAAAATCCGTCATTTTGAATCTCGGCTGCGAGATTCTCAGGGGAATCTTGAGAGACTCAAAGGGGAAAGGTCTAAGCTTCAGTTGAAAATATAAGAGCATCACTACGCATCATTGAACTGCCTTCGGGTTTCGAGCAATTTATGGTTACCAAAGTAACCAACAAGCTAAAAATATACAGATAAGTACCAAAACACTAAAAAGTCAGAAAAGTGAAAAAATTTTTATTAGCGTAAACAAAGCAAGGTTTTCATCTTTAAGGGCTCGTAATAAAGCACGATTCAAAGCAAATACTCAACAGTATTCAACCCACTATTTTTACATCAAGGGTTTGGCACTTTTTTTGCTGGGAAATATAGGGTGTAAAAACTTTCAATGAAATCACTAAGATAAAATTGAGGTATTTTGAAGCAACTAACACTTTACTTTACAATAGCGGAAGTAAGAGAATATAAATTGGAAAACAAAAACACAAACAAAATTATATATAACATAGCATATCCCTTTCCTATTATAACCCCAAAAATTTTCACTATTTTTTATTGTTTACCAAAGTGAGCAGTGTGAAAATTATTTCATGTCGCCAAAATCTGGATTAATGTGTAGAATTTAAAATTATTTATTACTATGATATAAGTTCAGTGGCCTGATACAATAATAGCGAGAGACAAATTAGGCGAGTTCAAAATGAATGTATACACATACAAACTTTTGTATTGTCTCAAAACGAACTGACTATTTTAACTAAACTATTAAAGGATTTCAGAAGGTCGAAAAATGTATAACTAAAAGTTGCCCAAAAATGCAACAAAGCGAAAATACATGTTAATAATCTCGAGCTCAAAAAAATTGAACAAAAAACAGGTGTTAGACACGATTGCGATGCGACTTGAGACAAAACAAAAGTCAAAAGGCCGAAACAAAATATTTGTGTGAGGTAAACATATCTTAAAAAAATTATAAATAAATGAGTAATTGAAATACTAAAATATTACATAAAATAAATTAATAAAAACGATGAATAAAAATAATAAAAAATTACAGAAAAATATGACATTTGAAATAAAACATAATCTACATATAATTTAAATTAAATATAATTCAAACAAATGAAAATTAATCAAATAAATAAAAAAATTTTAAATGACATTTATTAATAAATTATTTGAAATTAATTTAAAATTTATTAAAAACATTTTTTTTTAAATTAAAAAATAAAAATTCTATTTATATTAATTTAAGTTATTAAAACGTATTAATTTATTTTAAATTATTTTTATTAATTGAAAAAGAGCAGGTTTTTTCAAGATTTGAATAAAAATAAATCGTAAATAAATAAAATGAAATATGTAAAAAAATAAGTCGGAAAAAAATTTTTCAAATTAATAAATATTAAATTATAAATTAACAAATTGCCATTAACAATAACAGTAAAATAATTTTATGTGACTAAAAATTAACATAAGTAAATTTTAAATATTTTATACATAATTGATACAAAAAAGTAATTTACTCCACAAATACCGCAAATAAAATTAAAATAAAAAGTGCGTTGCTTACTTTTTATGCGAACGGAAATTGTTATATAATCATAAGCAGATTTAATAAAGTAGTTACAAAAAGAATATTACATTAAATATCAATAAATAAGTGCAAGTCCACCAAATTAGTATAAAAAAAATATTTCATGCGCATTTCCAGCAATTATTTTGAAGTCAACCCCCCAATCGCAGCAATTATTTTCGTTTTCAGCCAATTTAGTTTTTATTTAATTTTCTTCCCTTTCACTTACTTTCAGCTATATAATTTTATATTCACACAGGCATTCATACATATGTACATATGTATCCATAAATGAATGTTAATTAAAGTACCAATAGCAAGTGTCACAACTAATTTACAAAACAAAAGACCAAAACAAATAAAGAAAACTATTAAAACAACCTTTGTACCAAACGCAAAGTAAGTTCTATGTATATCAAAGTCAGCTATAGCAGCGAGAGTGCAATGGATAATTAAAAACGAGCACGCAAATAAAGAAATTATACTGTTAACCTAAAAAGAAAAACTGTTTTCCCATACCGGGAATCGAACCCGGGCCTTCTGGGTGAAAGCCAGATATCCTAGCCACTAGACCATATGGGATATTAATTTTCAACGCAAAAATCCCCAAATCTATTATCTAACCACCACAAACTTGCTCACACTCAGGGTTATTTCTAAAAATATGCTGCACGGTTGACGAATATGTTTACTAAAGAGAGCGGCTAAAAATAGCAGCGAATACACTCTTAGCATAAACACGACGCTCTTCCACTCGCTTTACTAATTCTAATGGTATGCAATTCTAATGATAATGAAAGTAACAATCTGCAGTGAACATTCCAAAAGCAGCGCTCCAAAGATATTTACAATGTACAATTGGTATCAGGAAAATATACATATACGTGTATGCGTTATGCGTATAAATATTAAAAGCATGCTTTTAGCGCTAGAGAATTGAGCGAAAAGTATATATTAGCACTTGAGGCTTGGATTACAGAGACTTTTTACAGAAAATAATGCGGTAATTGGAAAAATTGACTTTTTAACCTTAGGGAGGAAAATGTAGCCTGGTATAATACCATCGTCTAAATAGAGAATCATTTTAACACAGTTCCATTATCCAGATCATGGGATACAAAAACAAAAAAACAAACAAGTAGTTATTTTACTGTGACTACGCAGTTTCGCAACTTAAACCATATAGTCTTGCGGCTTTCTATAGATCCTAGGAAATTAGGAAGCAGGGTTCCTGCTTCGCTAGCGAAAAATAATCTTTTTGAAGAAGATTTTAGTGCTTTCTTCATATATATATATATATCTTTTCTGGATATTTCCCAAATTTGAATGATATGAATCGAAAAAATAGTCTACACAATGAGGTATTTAATTTAAATTTCCAAATTAGTTACAGACAACGACGGATCACTGTATCTTCGAGAGAAATTTTGGAATTTGGACAAATGTTGCTGGGAGTCATTTTTTCTAGCCTTCGTTTACAAAAAGTCAGCGAAAAAATTTCAATATTTATAAAATTAGAAAAATATTTATGCCTATTAGAAAAAATAATAATAGAAAAAAATAGATCTTAAAGCATAACCATAACAAATTTTTTCAATGTAAATCACAATTAATATTTTAACACTTTTGAAATAAATTCTGAACGCTCAGTAACCAAATCATAATATTAGATTAATTCAAATTTATTTGACAATTATTTCCCCTTAATATTTGTTGTATGTTAAACGTATTTTCTCAAAATATTAAAAAAAAAGAAAATATTTTTCAAATTAGCTAAATCAATTAACTAAAAAAAAAAATCGCTAACAAAATGGGCTACCCTAATGTAAACGCTTTCTATATCAACACATTAAATAACACTAAATAGGTCACTTTGCAATGAAATTACAAAAAATAACATGTAACTGCCACGTATGAATAATGGAGAACATGCTAAGTTCATGTATGTGTGTTAGTGACTCGATGTGTATATATTAAAACTTTAAATAACACAATATTTTATAGTTTATTGATTTATTATTATATTTAATAGTTTATTGAATGCACTCATAATTTTTATTTTGCCTCTCCTCTCTTCTCTTTCTTCCAACATGACAACGAAATGGATACAACAAAAACAATAGATTCTTTCCACCTGCGCTGTTTTAGTGCTCACCGCCGCCTGTGGCATGCCCATCGGCTATTCAGCCGTCCTGCTGCCACAATTATCGGATGTTAACTCGACAACAGCGGAGATTGCTATTACTGTTGAAATGGGCTCGTGGATTGGTGAGTACAAAATTTCATTAAAACAACAACTTTATAGATATTGTAAATTTTTCCTAGAGCGCTTGTTAATTTAATTTTTTTCCATAATTATTTTTCAGCAAGCGTCCATAGTTTGGCCACACCTGTTGGCTCACTGATCTCGGGTTCTTTGGCTGATTTTGTTGGTCGACGCTCCACATTGTTGATTTCGATCATTCCGCTTTGCATAGGCTGGTGTACACTTGCGCTGACACAGTCATTTCCCGTTATCATCATTGGTCGTCTACTTTGCGGTTTCGCTACGGGTTTGCTCGGTGGACCGGCACAGGTGAGCAATAGGTTTAAATTACGAATTTTTGTAAAGTTGTAAGCCTATTTTGTAAAGATCTCTTCTTCAGATTTATTGAGCTTTATAATGAAGTACTAAAAGAATTCGTCCTTTTCGGAAGTCACTGATCTCGTATATAATCGCTTCTTGATAACTTTTAACGTCCCTAAGAAACCTGATGCAAGCAGTCATCAGATCCGTAATAAGTGACTTCCACTTTGTTTTAAACTTTCATTATTTCTAATTCCTTGTTTCTTAGCCTAACCTTTTTTGAGTCTCTGCTAGACCAACGAAAGAGGTCATATCCTAGAATTCATTCTAGATTCTATTCTATATATAGATTCTTATTTCATGTTGCTTTAAATTCCCCGCCTTCGTCGATTCAAACAGTTCTTCATGAGACTTGAACCCATGTATAGTATTTTTACACTAACCCTTTCTCGACTTTGACTGCAGCCGGTGTTCTCCTCTCAACTGTATTCGGCTCTATAATAATTAATATTATAGGCATAATATTCGCTTCGTCGTCTCTCTATCAATTGCATGTCTTTTCGTAATTCAATCCAGGTGATCTTCCTAGTTCGGACCAAGTAAGAAATAAAAGAAATTATATAAAAAATAAGTAAGAAATAGACGAGTTAAGGATATTCTATGTTAGAAAATGAAACAATTACGATTACTACCAATGCGACGTACAGTAGAGGCGACCAGTGTCATAGGTAATGTCCGAAAGGAATTGTCGACGAATAGCGATCAGATGACGTAGTGAAAATCTACATTGGTATGAAAACATTCAGACGGATCAAGCCGATCAGGAATGAAACTACAATTTCCAGCACTCTTTATAGTTACGAAGCAGGAAAACGTATAAAACGATAGATATAGGCATAGGTCAGTGAAGCTAAATCCAGAGGCTCTTAAACTTAAACTCTCCACTTCAGGAGATTTTCGACAAGAATCTGATAATGATTCCGGAAGAGTGAAGATCACAGAACGAATTTGGAAAACTAGATAAATGGTATATATGTAAATGAGTGGTTGGAAGTGTTATGTTTGGTAAATTATAGTCGAAATGGGGTTTCTCTTTCATCATCAATTACACGCTGAAATATTACCATTACAACACAGACATTTAGTAATCACAAAAATATTCAACAAAACCAATCTAGCTACTCTCTAAATCTATTTTGCAAATCATTTTATATTTATAGCTACTAACACACTTAAATTGGGGGGAGTTGTTTCTAAAAGACCTTCATTCGAGTGGCAACACTCCAACATGCTTGCGACTTGTGTACTAAGTGACGTTGTCATAATAGGGAAGCGAAATACATGCATACAAATCATCAATGCCATTTTTAGTAACCCACAAATATGGGTCATTCACATGAGGCATATTAAACTATTTTAGTTAAACGATGACCTTGTGTAACAGTGACACAGTCAGTGAGTTAACTACAGATGTGGCATGCATCCGAAAATTCGACATGGAATGAGGAAAAAGAATGCTTATTCCACTACCACACTATTCCACACTATTTATTGAAAACTAGATACGCATAGATATTTAAGCATAATAAACAAATTAGTTTACAATGTAGCTCACGCACAGCAAGCGTACACTACGTAGACTGTTTAGGGTCGCGGATTGCCTTGAACTCACGCATAGTGTGTGAGTTCAAGAACAAACGAATTGGGAGATTGGTTTGTAGCTTCCAGTTTTTTATTTACTTTTTGAAAAGAAATTAAGTTATTTGTCAGTATACTCGGTATGAGTTCCCACAGACCGTTAACTACATGATGTCTAGCTGCACAAGTGAGGTTATGTGCACCATGGGAGATTGCTTAATGTACACAAAACTTATTGTCGATGTTGTACCACTTACTTCCGTCAACAAACAATCAATTCCTTAGTGATTTCCATATAAAATACATAATACATAATACATATCATCACCACCCCTTCGTAATACTCAAACCAATTCTAATAAAGACTGTTATGAAAAGTAAATCTTATTTGCTCACCCACTCAAATACTCTCCCTTTCTTCATGCTCTTGTTTGTCCGTTTTGATAGTGAAATTGGCCCGTAAATTCTCTAAATTTTGCTTCATCTCGATTTGTAAGTCACTAAAGTGCAATCGGTCGACGTGTCTTATAGATACGACCCTGATGTGTCAACGCCTTTTATCACATGCCAACAACAAACAATCAACTCAAAGATTTACATATCATCTGCGTAAATTTATTATATTGGCGCATGGATAATTTTTATATACAGTTCCGGAATCTTGACCTTAGAGACTATAGTTGAGCACTCAGTATTAAGTTGAGCGAAAGTTTAATGGAACTACACACACAAATTTATGCCGACTGATAGTATGAGAAAAGTGAATTGTATTAATAGTTGCGTCCAGCAAAAAGAGCAACCCAATGTGTTCCATTACCCGTTGAGGTGACAGCTGACACATAACGCATACATTTCGGTTTTCTTTTGTCATTAAATACCGTTGTTTACATGCATATATGTAACTGTAATAATTTACAACGTTTGTTTACGCTTTGCTATCTTAATTTGCAACCTCGGCACCCCATTGAATATATTATGGTACGTGGGTGTTATTTGTATATATTTCTGTTTTAACTTTTATTTAATTGTTTTGCGGAAGTGAGTCGACTTTCCGTGTACGAGCTCGCATAACGAAGGCTTGACCAAGTTATATTCAGTCACTGCGCCGTTTTGCCTCCTCAAGGGGCAACGGACATCCCTTACCTCCTTGCTGGAGCCTCACACAGCTCACTAAATAATTTTTTTTAGATATTTTGGAATATTCCAAGATCCACATTACGAATATTGGATTTGTCCACAGAGGAAAGCTCATATATTACAGTTTACTAGGCATCTCAGAATTTCTTTAATTATCCAAAGGAAGCTGAGTGAAATTTAGTCTCTTAGAAGCAGAATTTGTACTTAAATCCTTGGCTGATAAAAAAATCAATCGTTCCTCTGTACCAGTGAAAATTAGTTCCCGAGCCTAGCCCAGTTGTCGATTACTAGTAATTTAATGCAGGTCTGTCACCCATCTCCACAAATCAATGAAACGGAGTTGCTTGCTTTGCTGTTTCTAGTATTTGTCTTTTATGGTATTATTAGTCAAATATTTCAAGTGGTACGTCTTGCTGTCCATTGAACTCCTTGATATTTTATAGCTTATTCGATGTTTTTTTCTGGATATTGATGGATGACATCTATATAAACTATGCCTTCCATACATCACAACAAAAAATCCAAGTTTATAAATTTTACCTCGAACCTTAACCTAAAAGCCTAGTGAACTCTTGGGTTCATGACTATAATTCTATGGCTTAATATCTTTTCGCCGACTGGCATGTTGAATCTCCAGAATATCTCCAGAATATACAATTTATGCAAGAATAGCCCTCGGCGCTTTCGCCAAAATGAGTAATAATTTTTTGCTTATCAACTCGAAGATACATTCCAAATCGTCTTCGGCAGACCAAAACTCCTTAACCGTTATATAAAGTATTTCCAAATCTCTAATAAAAGTTTTTATGTCTTTCCAGGTCTACATAGCTGAAACCGCTGAACCCAACCTACGCAGTATTCTCATCGGTGCACCATATGTCTCTTATTCACTTGGTATACTAATCATCTATTCACTGGGCTCTGCGCTGCATTGGCGGAATGTGGCTTGGTGTGCAAGTATACTGCCGATTTGTGCAGCCATCACACTCATCCTCATACCCGAAACACCCGCTTGGCTAGTGCGTAACAACAAGCACGTGAAGGCAGAAAAAGCTCTAACATTCTTGCGCGGCAGTGAGATAATCGCACGTAAAGAGATAAACGATATGTGCGAACGTTTGAGTAAAGAACGCGCCACCACGCGCACTAACGAGAACATTTTCCAGCTGTGCACCGAACGCTGTGCGATGAAGCCGCTCCTCATTGTAATCGTATTTTCAATGCTACAAATGTTTTCCGGTTCGTTCATTGTTATATTCTATGCAATTGATATTATTGCTGATTTCGGCGCGGATGTCGATACAAAATCAGCTGCCATTTGGACAGCGGTGGTGCGCATGCTTTGCTCGTTCACCTTCTGTGTGATTTTACTGTTTGTGCGTCGTCGTCGCATATTGACCATTTCCAGTATCGGTTCGGGTCTCAGTTGTCTGATATTGAGCGTATATATGTATGCACGTATTGGTTTGCCGAAGAGCAGTGCGGATGTGCTCGTCGCAGCAGGTTGTCTCTTCACTTATATTGCATTCAACACAGCGATTATGGTGTTGCCGGGCATTATGATCGGCGAACTCTTTCCAGCGCGTATACGTGGACGTACAGCGGGTGGAGTATTTGCTGCAATGAATATCAGTCTATTCGCCATGTCAAAAGTCTTCCCGATGGTGCAGTCGATCATCAAAATGCGTGGCGTTTTTATGGTTTTCGCAATATCCAGTTTTATGGCGACCATTTTCATGGGTCTCTTCCAACCCGAGACGAAAGGACGTACTTTGGATGAAATTGAGGATTATTTCAATGAGAATAACTGGCTGTGGTTCAAGCGTGACAAGCGATACAAGGAGATGGCACTGCAAGAGAAGGCCGCGAAAGCTGCACTGAGAGCGGATGTCAAGGTCTAAGTGGGACGAGTTGAGATCCATTCAATATAAAATCCAAATTATATGGACTTAAACTTGGTTGTATTTAGTAATAATATATAAGCAGTGAAATGAACGTAGTATATTTTTAAAAACTCATAAAAGCCGTACGAATTTTAACATTCATGTGATTTAATTAAGAGTTCTTTCATAAATCTATCTATAATCGAGAAATTGTGAAACCAATTCACATTTAATTTTATTTTGGAAAATTTTAAAGAGTGGTTTCCAAATTTAAACTGAAATTATCTCAAACTAGGTTAGTTACTAAGTCACTCAAATACCTCGTAAAACTTGCTTTATATTTAGCTATAACTCAACAATATTTCTTAAGATTCTTTACGTACTTCTTTAGCTGTAAAAAATAGTTTGAAAAAAATGTATATAAAACTAAAATTTTATTAAAAAGTATTTAATAAATTGTATAGTATTCTTTTAGTGAAGGTATGAGCTGTACAGGGTGTTCCTCTTCTATATATACATCGACTGTTCAAATTTTACATCTGTGTTACACGATCATAATAAAAAAAACTTGTTTAAACGGGACTCTCTCCCGGTGAAACACCCATGATAAGATTAATATTGTTAGAAAGCTGCACAATCCTCAAAATCCCGTGCACATTAGAATAAGTCTGTTGCTGGAACGTAATCTAGCATTAAATGTGAGTAAATATTGCGAACAATCACGCTGAGGACAGAAATTTGAACTACCGTATGGCCAATAGGTGCTAGATTATATGAGACTTGAGGTTTTAGAACAATTTGGAGAAAGTTTAACTTTTTTAAGAAATCGAATGCAATTGGAAAGATTATGATCTAAAGGTTATCTGAAATGAAGTCTGCTAAATTCAAGCCTGATGAACAATTGGTATACGAACGATTAGTTTAATAATGGTAATCACTACGCTTCGATAGCAATTAGAAATTACGGCACAATTACCCGGTAGAGGGTATATGTAGGCGCTTGAGCTTTCATTTAAGCTTCTTCTTACGATCCACAAAATATTCTAAGAGAATTTTATCCATTTTGAAGAAAGATAGTGAGTCTATAACATTCTTTGGTACTGATTTATTCCTTTCAATGGAGGTTAGAGTCCTGTCGACTCCAAATTCAAGCAGAAATCTGAATAGTCCTCAAAAGTTCATATATATTGAAAACAATTTTTTCTAAAGTATATGGGAGTTGACTGGATCAATGCCTGTCAGATAAGTTTCAACATAAATATTTCAATCGAAATTTCCTAGATTATAATTATTTAAATAGGGTCTCCATGGAAGAGTTTTGGAAGATCTATCTAGAATACGCTAATGAATTAGCTGCTTTCTGTAGCTTTCACATGGAAAAGAAGATCTGTTCCGACAACCATGTACCTCCGACAGTTTCAGATCCCGTTCAAATGAGGACTTCTTGGTGACGTTATCCATGACTTCGGAGTTCTTAAACTGCATTAAACTAGTACTCAAAGCCAGTTTTTATGTACTAGTCAGTTATAACCTTTACTCAAAAATCTGCGAGCCACAGAATGGCGCAAAGGAAGAACTGAACTTGAATTCTGTGTGCAGATAATATATAAGAGTTTACTTAAGTGGATAGGTTAATTTAAGGTTAAATTGCTCATCGAAGGTCAAGATATGATGCATAGAGCAATATAAATTTTATTTAACTAGATTATATGTGATCTTTTATATTTGAAATCAATTGAGGATTCTTTACTGAAGGGTCACTCTTATTTGGAAAACATTTTCTTAGACTTACGTCACTTGTGACGTAGTCGGCGAACTCGACCATGGCGGCCCTAAGCACAGATTAATCAGATCAGAATTAAGCTATTAAGTATACATCAATTGATTGATCACTTATGTTAAGGGAATTTAATTGAACAGATCAGTAAGAATTTGCGGATATTTCATTTCAAAATACTTCTCTAACAATAACAATAAAAATGTTGGTCAGTTCAAACACAAAAAGTGTTCGAGGCAAACAACTCGGGATAGTAGAAAATATTTAAATTAGTTACAAAAAAGATTATGCCGCATACTTTATATACATGTAAATATAGTTTCGTATTTACGGGTAACCAAAACCTTAAAAAAACAGCTTTTTCAAATACCTTTTCAATTGGATTTCAAAATGAAAATGCTGTTGAAAATGTTTATTTATGAAGTGACATTCAAATTAATACGTGAAAATTTTTAATACGAAATTTTTTGTATACCGTATTATATTGTACATACTGTTATCTAAGTGTTTAATCTAAATTTTATGTTTTAAAAAATGAGTATAAAACGTAGATCTTCGTCTATACGACATGATAAATTCAAAATTGAATTAGCAAAATTTTTAAAGGATAAGGATGTACCACAATGGTATCGCGCTTTCTCCACTTTCCAGCTCAACGCAGCTGACCAGCTAATGACGGCCATACGTGACGATGTCGAACAGGACACGGCACATCGTGTGCGTTATTGTCTTAGCGTATTGGGTTTGCAACCGTTGCTCAACAATAAGAACTTGAAATTGATAATGCAATTAAGTGGTGGCAATGACTTGGCCTTCCTATGGTTCTTAATGGAATTTCACTATAAGACACCGACACCGAACGGAAATGAGTATAGTCTGAACGAACAGTTAATACTCTCGGCTATCGCACATTTAGATATGATCACAACGTTACGTGGCTTAGATGGGCTCTTGCCATGTGGCCATAAATCTAAGCGTACTATAGCAAAATATAATGCAAACATAAAAGTGAATAATAAAAAACCAAAGCCAATACGTATTGTAGAACAAGGTAAGCTCAAGCCATATTTTCAAAGGTTGGAACGTCCCAAGCAGATTAAAGCAACACATAAATTGAAAAGACCCGATTATAAGGTGAGATTTAGAACGTATGAGAAATATAAGGATGCGAGCTATGAGCCACCTAATGAGAAGAACCGTTGGTTCGCTATGTATACGATGAAGGAATCCGTACGTGTACCATTGGTTGACCTTCGCCTGTATTTTGATGGTTTCTTTAAAGAAATTGGTACTCAGAATACAGGCGAAAAAGCAGCCATTCGTATAATAGATTCGGCGTTACAACATTTAGATACATATAATGAGAAAACCAGTCTATGCCTACATCACCAAAATGAGCTGGAGAACCTGAAGCAGAAAAGAGTTTTGAAGGAAATGGAAGAAAGGCGAAAATGTTTGAAGAGTTTGGATTTATTAAGTAGTAAAAAGAAAAAGGTATGATCACGATCGCGCAATAGTGCTTTTTGATTAAATAGTGATATAGTTTTGAACGTTTGGGGAATTAATCCTTTTTGGACATCAAAATTGTGTATATATATTTGTTTTTCCTCTCTATATAAGTCCTATACATAGAACATTTGAAGTGCGCGTTTAAAATATGTGTATTTTTTCTGTTATTCAACGTTTACATGCACGCTTAAAAGATGACGCGCAATGTAGATATCAACTAAAGGAAAGAACAGTACCAATAAAGCAGACACCGCTGCCCAATTGGGTAAATTATATGAAGTCATCTTACAACTCTTATTGATTTACATTATTGCCTCACGAATGTTTCGGGAGCCACTCTTCGAAGCGGATTTTGTCATTATATGTTGGTTCATAGGATAGTACAATAGGAAAGCTGAAATATCAATTATACATATCGGTACATCACCCATTAAAAATTCGCTGCATTTACATTATATTAGGAGGGATTCAATGCTCTTGAGGGCTTTGTAGCTCCCTCGCCAATAATTTACGAATTTCTACGCAGTTCAGAGATAGACCATCTCTTTCATCAAATTAAGGGTCTCCTTCATAGGTTCTTTCATGATCTGCTCACTCAAAATTTTCTTATTTTTAAACACAGAGAAGGTAGATTTACGACGTAGGACTCGACTAAGTTATTGTCACGCCTCGTAGTAAAACAGTTTATTATAATGGGTCCTAGCGTGTTATTCTTTAAAATCTTTGTCAAACCGTTTTGAAAATATAACTTTAATAACTCTTTAGTGCGGAGCGTCATCTATTGATAACCGATCATTTGTAGAGCTTTTATAAGAAGCTTTTTTGTAACTAGACTTCATTTTACATTGTCAAGCAAGAACTTCTCTCTTTAAGTAGAGTAAAACATTATATGTTTTTGAAGTATGAAAACTTTTATTAACTCTCTAGTCAGTTAAAAACTTAAATCAAAGCGAGCTTCTAATGAAACTAGCGTTGTCAATGTTTTACAGGAGAGATTAGCGCGTATACGCGAAACACTGGAGAAAGAAGTAGCTATTTATCGTTCAAAATATAAGGACAAAGTAAAGAATAACAACAAATATTTACACATGCTAAGCAATGACAATTATAGTGAATATTCGATCAGGGACGATGGCAGCATTTGCGCATCGGAGCCATCCTCACAGGAATTGCACAACAAGCGCATCGAGCAAATCGGACAAAGCAAAGATAGTACGCAGTCGCAAGTTCATAAAAGCAAATTGCGTCTGCCTGGCGGTGGCGGTGGCGCTGGCGTAAAACGCGACACAGTCACAAGCTTTTTAGATATGAAACAAAGTAATGTGTTAACCGAAAACGATAAGCTATACATACAGAAATACGATTATGGACATGATAAGACGATCTCGCCCACCGCATCGCAACTATTCTTTGAATCGCCCACCGACAATCGACCGTATAAATTTAATTATGAAAAAATATACAATTGTGAATATGATTTTAATAGAGACAAATTTATTAAGAATGTATGTGCGCGTGTACTAGAGGCAGACGGAAAGGGTGCTAAGGGACATTGTTACGATATGCCGAATGTGGGTGAGGTGGCGCAAAAATATGCCGATATGAAATGGGATGAGCAACAGAAAACGATGCGACAACATTACCATCGCACGCGTAAAGCGATCGGTCTGACATCGGTCGAGAATTTAGATGCACAACAACATCTGGCTTTTACTGAGTTATCCAACAGTATAACAGCACAAACTTTCTACGATTGTGAGGACAAGGAATTGATGCATCGCATGCTAAGCACCGCACTCGGTCATTTAGCTAAGAACCCCAAATATGTTCTAGCTACTTTGCCGGATTGTCATAAGTTGCCATGTCTACGTGAATGGATCTATCAGCGTTACGGCAAAACATATACGTATGCGGAGCGTGTTGCTGATTTTGCGCATTCGCGTAAAATGTTAATGGGTATTAATAATTTGAGGTTAGACGTTCATGTACCCAGAACAAATGATGTTAGCAAAAACCCATACCTTCGTCCGAAGTCTACTTGTTTTAACTACATGCTGAAGAAGGTAAGTATACCTTTTGGGCACTTCCATCTGCTGCTTACGCCTTTTCAATGCATTCTGTAGGTGAAACGTTTGCGTAATACATACTTTCAACAGACTAATAAAGCTTATATGGAGAATGCACGTCTAATGTGGCTTACAATGAATGACGCTCAGTGTTCGATACCCCAGCGTGATATATTCTTCTCCTATATGCCGCAACGTATGAACGATTTGCATCATATTACTCCATGGAACCTTAAACAAGTTAAGCAAATGAAAGCCTACCATGATAAAAAGCTAAGAGAGCAGAGATCGAAAGCTAGGAATAGGTTCTGAAGCGAGTGTTTGCCGGTAGAATCTCTTTTCCGACACGTTTCGTGTAAGCAAATTGAATGTTAATTTATAATTTAAGTATGTAAAAGGAATAAATTATTGTAGTTAACACAAAACGATTAAAGTTAGTTGATGGATAGTTAGCTAGTAGTGAGTGTGACGGGAAAACTTGACCAGAGTAGACCATTGCAAAAAAGACCAGAGTGAGGAATGAAGTTAAGACAAATTTAAGGAATATACTGTTCCACCCCAGAAACCTCTCAAATTCATTAAGGGAGAAGTTGTGTGAGGCTGAAAGAAACCCGAAACTGAGAAAAAATATTTTGCCTGATAAAAGCTGAACAGGAACTAACATAGAGATCTCTCTTATACTCTTCCAGACAGAAGACACATACTGAAAAAACAAAATCACAAAAATCATATTTTCCTCGCTTAGCGTTTGCTTCTCAAAAATAACTTCGTCGCCGTTTGACTTTCGACTATATTGTAGATGATAATGATACTAGATAATCTTGGTCCCAAATGTTTCTATGATTGTATTCGAGCCATATCAAAACATTATCGTATACAGTAAGCTTTTGAGAAACGTTGTCATCTGTTTAAAAATTTAATTGCATTTAAACTGATAAAGTAAACGATATATGTCTACCTTATCAGTTGGGTATTAGCCAAAGACGTTAAGGAGGTCTTTCAATAGGCAAGATTTTTGACAGGTTAAAATTAAATGGACTTTTATATTACGGGCATGTGTTTGAACTAGTTTAAGGAAGATTTTTGTGGAAGATATTTTTAATAAGAGAAAACAAGAAAACCGAAATGTCTCCAATTTCCAAATTCAGCTTCCATTATTTCTACGGAACTACTTGTCTTTCATTTATTGTGCGATAAGGTCTAAGGCTAGTTTTCATGTGTCGAAATATGCAGCCTATAACATTCAAAACTTTAACTCTCGAGAAAAGCAACAAACTTGAAGTATCAGCCTACAACTTGACGGAACAGATTTCCTATGCTTAACGACCTAACGGCAAGCATGCAGCAAAGTATCATACTGTAAACACTACTTTAATTTTCACAATATACTCAAAACTGTTCGAAACTGACGACAATAATTGACAAATGAAAGTATACAATTATTTTTTATAAAATTTTTTCGTTCGCTTTATATGGATAGATTCTTGAAAAATTTCTCTTGAAATTTATCAAAATTCATATTTAATATTTTATGTGTAATTTCGTTCAAAATACAAATTAATATCGCGGAAACAAATTATAATACTTTCATATTTTCGTTAAATTTGTTTTATAAAATGTTAAATGTTCGTAAGGAAAAAAAATTGCTATTTGAATTCTTGAGTAATAGAGATGTGCCAGCTTGGTATCGCGGCACATCACCATTTCAAACGGCTGCTGCCGATGAGCTTGCCAATTCGATTCGAGACGACGTCGCTCAGGAAACGACACATCGCGTACGTAATTGCCTAAATCGACTTGGTCTCATACCAGCTGTACACGATAAGGATCTAAAAATACTTATGAAATTGAGTGGCGGCAATGATTTGGCGTTTTTGTGGTTTCTTATGGAATTGTATTATAAAAGACCTGGTGGTGAATACAGCAGCCTAAATGAACAATTAATACTTACATCTATAGCACATCTTGATATGATTACAACATTGCGGGAATTGAATAATATTTTACCGCCAGGGCATGCTTCCAAACGGCAATTGGAAAAGCGACGAAAGCAGAAGTTAAGAGATAAAAGTTGGCAAAGCCCACCACAAAAGCTAGTGAAAAAGCATTCATCACCGTACTTTAATAAGCTGGAACGACCCATACAATACGGTAAACCACTCGAACTAGAACGACCCGATTTTAAGGTTAAATTCTTTCGCTATGAAATCTATAAGGATCCAAATTATGTACCACCAAATGAAGATAATCGTTGGTATGCCAAATACACTTTCAATAAGGCCAACCGCATTTCAAATAAAACGATACATGAAATAGTCAATAATCTTAGGGAAAATTTCGAAATTATCCCGACTACATCTAAAAGAGCATTGCAGGTCATTGATTATGCATTAAGTGGAGTGCACAAGGTGAAAGGTAAAGTTTTGTGTAAGAAGCATCAAATTGAAGAGGAGGAGGCGCAAATACGGCGTGCGGAATTCATGTTGAAAAAACGGGAAACTTGTTTGGCAAGCCTTAAATTGTTTGAGAAGAAAAAACAGGTATGTATTTAAATACTCGTATAACAGTAATTATATTCATTTGAGATAGTTCCGACCCAGCTCTCATACAAAGTAGGGGATGATTCTGTTTCTATTTTAATTTTAATTTTATTTGAACATTAAAAATACTCCGCTTCTTCTGTTCATCAACGTTTGAAGCGAAAGCGTTCGGTGCTGAGTTTGAACCTTAACTCGAACTCAACAAGACCGTCTCATTGGTCAACGGGGCACACAAATTCGCTTTAATTTTTCGGCCCCAATTTTCTACAGGCTTTTATGACCTTTTCCGACAATGAAACTGAAGGAATTTCGTGAATTAACGAATAAAGTTAACGAATTTAGAATATGAGTAGAAAACATTCCTCCGAAAGCCCGTTTATCTTCGAATGTAGGAGAAGACTCTGCCTATTCTGGTGGGTTATGCTTCTCCTGCTCCCGAGAAAAATGTAGAATATTTGCTTTAATGTGTCCTTCTTACGTTTCACGTCTTCGACCTTTTTGAAGGTTCAAATCAATTGTAGAATAACCCAAGTCATATTGACTCGATGCAAAGACTTTGTTGTCGTTGTAAAAACCCGTCGTTGTAAACAACCTTTCCAACAAAGCGATCTATGGAATCTCTACTTTTTCACTATTTAACTATTTTTCCTCTGCAATTCTCAAGCAGCCTTTGAAAGGCTGGCTTTATTGGAAAACAAGCTGATATGTTTATATATTTCCACATTCCAGGCGCATCTTGAGAAAATACAAAAAATGCTGGAGACCGATGTCGAAATGTATCGTCTACACTATCAAAAACAAATGCGATCACACAAAGGTGATCATAGCTATATACGAGTACTCGGCAAAGATGGTTATTGCGAGCACTTAATTGAAGATGATATGGAAGAAGTTTGTGACGATGTTGGACCATGTCCGCGTAGATCTTCTCTTTTATCGATCGCGGCTAGTCATACCTCAAGACATAATCAATTATCCGATAGCAAATTGAAAAGTTTAAGTAAAGTCGAATCATTATTAATGAACAAAGGTCATCGTTTATCATTTGGGCAAAGAGAATCTGAAGTACAAAAATTTCACAGGTTAAGTCCAACATCACTCTCATCGGATCGTTATTTTGTGGGTCCAAGCAAAAACCAACCTTATCATTTTAGTTATACTAAAATATTTCGTTACAAAGATGAAAATGATAAAAGAATATTTATTAAAGAAAAATGTCTTGAAGCAATGGAAACTAAAGAGCATTGTGTGCCAAAGTTGGAAGACCTAACACCAGATCTGGCTAAATTGGCAAAGAAAGCTGCTGATCAAACGTGGAACGAAAATGAAGAGGCATGGCGTAAGGCGAATGAACTTAATGACTTACGAGAATCAATATATTCAGATCGGTATCCGGCGGATATGCCACGCTTACCATTCTACGATTGTGAAGATAAGAAACTAATGAATGACATGTTAAGAATTGCATTAGACGAGATGAGCAAAAATCCCAAATATGTACTAGCTTCATTGCCAAATGCCCACAAGTTGCCAATACTTCGTGAATGGATCTATCAACGCTATGGTAAAAGATATACGCATGCACAGCGCATTAAGGAGTTAAATGAGTCAATAAAAATAATGAATGTATTACAAAAATTGAAATTACACACGGTGCTTCCTAAACCATATGAAATTGGCGCAAAGTTCTTACAAAGCTATAAATGTCATAAATATATCATGAAAAAGGTATGAATTATTGCTGCATTTCGAAAGTTATAGGGTTGAATTTCGTGACAACCACTCGGCGTACATTCACAAAAATCTCTTACCCACGCTTACGAACCAAACTTTAGACCAGATGTTAATAGGCAGGGTTTGGGTTCGATCTTTTTTCCGAGTTGGCTTAACCTCTCCGAAATACACTCTGAGTTCGAACTTGTCTTTTTTTTTTGCCTATAATTTTATATATCATTTCTCCTCCTATATTTCTTACATTTGTTTAATCTTTCCAATTACAGGTGGGCATAGCACGGCGAAAATTTTACGATCGTGTCAATTCGGATCTATTGAAACGGGCTCGCTACTTTTGGTTTGCAATGCGTATGGCGCTATGTGCCTTACAAACACGTGCTACATTCTTTGCATATTTACCAGCAAGAAGAGTTGATAATTATCTTTTTAAGCCATGGAAACTAGCAGAACGTATGGACGCTAAGACACAATGGGATAAACAGCGTAGAATGAAAAAAGCGGATATATAAATTTATGTAGAAACAATATTAATTAACACAAGAATATATGAAAAATTAAAATGTATGAATAATTTGACGTAAAACAAATTGTTGCAATTTGGAATTTAGTGGGACAAAGATTGTGACCTATTTGAAAGTAGTTTCAATGTGTTTATCTGTCACACGGAGGGATTGTAATGATTTCAGTGATTATTTCACATTTAAAATTCGTTTAATGAAGATGTTTCGGTTGAGTTTTTAAAGAGTAAAAATTTCCGAATAGAAGCCGAACACAAGCATAAGAAATGAAAAATTGCTGTGTGCCCAACGTCTCCATATTACATAAATTTTTTCTCCAAATGCCAATATAATCCCAATATTTATGGCACTACCAATTTTAATTTTAGTTTAAGTTTCAATTCCACCTCAATTTCACTAATTTTCAAATGTTTATTCCAGTCTTCCATCGCAAATTATGCTTATTCACCACAACGAAGAATATTTTATACCAAATTAATCTTATTATCCCACTTCCAATTTTACTTGCAAGAATATAAAATGTTCGGTTACACCCGAACTTAGCCCTTTCTTACTTGTTAAATGTTTATTTTTCTCCATCGAAAATCATGATTATTCAACAAAGTGAAGAATATTCTATACCAAATTAATTCTAATATACCACTTCTATATTTAATTTTAAGTAAAAGGTATACAATTAGTTAAGAAAAGAATGCTTATTCACCACAGTGAAGAATAATTTATATCAAAATAATTCTATTACACCACTTCTATTTTTAGTTTTAGTTTAAGTTTCAATTTCGCCTTAATTTCACCAAATTTTAAATGTTTATTTTCTGCTATCGAATGTTATGCTTATTCACCACAGCAAAGAATAATTTATACCAAATTCAATATGCTCGAATACCAACACTTTGTCAGAGGAAAAATGTTCAATCAACCCTTGTGCATTTCAAATCAGTTGTCTATTTTTCGAGCATTTTTTCATTATAATAAAATTAAAATTTTTACCACCGTAATCCAAATTTAGAAGGTGTATTAATTAAAATTGTATTTCTTTGTTTTGGAAAGTTAGCAAAATTCTTGTATAATAATGTTTCTACAAAATTACTCAAAACCCACCACCAACTGGGAGGCGCGAGACATGCAGCGTCAACGCGACTTCGTTGACAAATATATGAGTGCGATAGATGTACCAGATTGGTATCGTGGCTTATCGGCATTTCAATATAGTGCTGCCAGGAATCTGCTTTACGCCATTCGTGATGACCTTGAGCAGGGAACTTCGCATCGTGTGCGTGATATATTGAATAGGATTGGTTTACGCCCACCGATATCCAAAAGGAATGTACGATTCGTTATGAAATTGAGCCGTGGAAATGATTTGGCCTTTCTGTGGTTTCTAAAAGATTTGTTTTACACAACGGAGGAACCGGGTTATAATACAAATGAGCAATTGATTTTATCATGTATAGCTTATTTGGATTTAATTTTTACCATACGCGGCCTAGATAATTTGCTACCGGCCGAACAATCACCAAAGAAGAAACTAATCAAACGTAGAATGAGTAAAATTGTTATCGAGCAACTATCTAGACGGAAAACTCGATATAGCAAGTTACTATCACGCACAAAACAAACTGCTTCTTGGCACAAGCAATACGAGCTGCCATATCTTGAGCGCCAACGACGTCCACGTCCATATGGTAAATCGCTAACGGCACGTCCACCCGATAATGTGTTACAACTGAAATTTTTGGAAGTCTTCAAAGATCCCAATTACATCATACCCAATGAGTCCAGTCGCTGGTTTTCCAATTATGAACCAAATGAAGGACGTCAAACAGCGAATAGTCTGGTTAATCAAAGTTTGAATGAAATTTTCAAAGCGAATTTAGTCAGGATTCCCAGCCAACTTTTTGATGCACAATTATTTCAGAAACTACGATTATCGGGCACCTCATTGAGAAGAAATAGCCGAAATGAATTGGGCAGAAATGTCTTATGTGAACATCATAAAGTCATGCAACAGATGGAGAAGAGTCTAGAGCTCGAATTGCGTGTGATAGCGCTTGAGAAGTGTCGAAAGTATTTCGATTTGGATATACCAAAGAAAGAGGTTAGTAGGTAATTGGAGTAGAATAGTAATTGGAATTACATGTAAAAGAATTACAGATTTTAGAAAGTAGTTGAGAATCGATCAGAGTCAATATCGGTTAAAAGTTTTGCAGATACCGCCATTAGTTATCTATCGATTTATGAAAGAGTGTGGCTCAAATATCTACAAGACAAATTGAGAAAGATAAACGGTGATTTCTAATAACCACTAATTTAATAATTTTTCTCGCCGCAGAAACGCGTCGCGCGCCTGCGCAAACAGATTGAGAATGATGTGAATTTGCATTTAACGCGCTTCCGGCAATTGGCTGACAAATCACGAAGTCAGCTGCTCTTATGGGACAAAGATGACATACAAGTTTGCAACTTAAGCCATGATACGAGTAATATGGAAAAGGAAACATGTAGTTTATGCATGAATACAAAACTACAATGCCATTCCACACACACACAAAGCGAGTGTAATTTTGGACTGAAACCGAGGATTTGTAACAGTGCACGGAAAAAAACGTTTAGTGCGAAAAGTGAGCATAAAATTCGTACACAAAATTTAAGGAACATCAACGAACCGGAAATTATTGGCGACTGCTTACGCAACAACAAATTGGGAAATCACAAAACGCAGCGTAGAAAATCACCACTGACAACACAGTGTGGTTGTTGTAATACGTGCGAACCGAAAGTTCACAACTGTGATAGTAACTACGATTATTTGCAAAACTACGACTATGGACACTCAGATACAAGTAGTGAAACTAAAGCATACTTTAATGCGCCGCACAAGCATTCTCCGTTTAAATTCGATTATCACAAGATCTTTGATATACCCTTCGAACGAGAAGATGCTGTAAATATAAAGAAAAGATGTGTAGCGGCTATTAAAAGTGAGGAGTGCCTAAGCAATCATAATGCCGAATCTAAAGAAAATATAGATGCAGCAATTAAAAACTGTACCATGAAGGCAATGGAAAACACTTTTAATAAAAGATATATGAATGTAGAATATGACATCGAACCATTAATACCAAGTGTGAAGGGTAATACGTATTATGATCCGAATAATAAAGCATTAATGCATCAAATGTTGAAGGAAGGAATTGAAAGATTGTCTAAAGATACTAGATATGTCTTAGCAGCACTACCCGATGCACATAAATTACCAATTTTACGCTATTGGATATATCAACGATATGGTAAAGTCTACACCCAAAAGGAATTGTCCGATATTTTCAAAACATCAACACTACTCTTTCGTGCGCTCCTTCAAATTCAGATACACGAAGCACTGCCATCGTCAGCAGATCTTGGGCGGGCGGTATTTATTGATTATAGTTGTCATAAATACCTAATGAGGAAGGTGTGTATAAAAAAACTATGTATTTATTTACGAACATACATACATACATATACGAGGTTTACTAAAAATGCTATTAAATTTTTGTGGATTATAAAAATATGTTTGATTATCGTTTTTCTTACAATACTTGAATTGTTCTATTTTTCAGTGCGATCACATACGGGACTTATTTTATAAACGCGTAGACAAGGCAATTATGGACCAGTCTCGTCACCTCTACGTAGCCATGACACCATATGTATACGCTGGACAATCACCAAATAAAACTATATTCGCTTACTTACCCTCACATCCCAATGACATACAACACTTTCGTGTGTGGAATCGGCGCGACTGTAAGCAAAGAAGGGTAAAATCTAATAAATTTCCCGGACAATAGCAGAAGCACATTAGAAGTGCTTTTGCATTTGGTAGTTGGTGGTGCCACAAAAATTAAACAAATTTCAAAATTTTAAAAACAGTTTAGATATCAATTTACAATGTTTAATAATTGCAACTGCTTTGAAAAACTTGTTTCCTTCTTTGCTGTTGGTCAAAGCAAGTTCTTTAATGCAGTTGGAGTAGTGAAGCTTAGTAATTTGATGATCAAATTGTATTTAAAAGTGATAGGTTGTGTGACAAAATTTTCGTATTTAAAATTTCATATTTTGTCCGATTGTGATAAATGAATATTTATTAGTTTATTGCAAAATTTAATGTAATCTAATCAATATTTTTAGTTTGATAAAATTTTAATGTGCTCTGAAGGTTTGGATATCTAAATTAAAATCATACGTATTTATTTATATATTTGAGGCGTTTTTTTATTCATAATATATAGTATTTTATATTCATATATTCATAATAGGTATTTTTTATTTTTAATAATGATATGAGATTTACCGATTTAGCAGGAATTTGTTGCATGCAGAATTTAACTTAGCTCGGCGTGTACGCCACGTTCATGGCAAAATGAGGTTGAATTTCACACAAGTTATTTTTTATTTCACATTTACATATATACTTAAAACTTTAGCATCCAAAAATTCAGTTGAATGTTGCTTTTTAATGTTTTTGTTAAAAAAATATGTACAAAACATATCACATAATTACAGTTCACTTGTTTTTTGTATGAAGCTTCATAAATACCGATTTGCTTATTATACGCGTATGAACATGTTTTCATGAGATGTGCCACGAGCTAGTGGTTTTGCCGACTGCATTCATTATAGACTTCGTATAAAATTTTCATTAACATTATCCATTCGTTTTTTAACATTACGCACTAATTTTTTATATTATATATTTAAACACCGAGACACTAAATATTCTAAGCACAATGCCTTCGTTAACCAATTATTTAAATTAAACATTTCGACATCAACACTTTATATAAAATTATACATAACTCATTTAGAACCATTTACTTTTTCCTTAAATATGTAAATCCATATGTACTTCATAGCCAAACTTATTCTAAATTGGTATATATGTACTTGCATGCATTTGCATATTAGCCTTATTGCATTAGAAACGCTGCAAGCAATCGGCCACACCAAATTGATTGCGTTTATCATACTCTTAATTTGAATATACTCAACATCCACTTAGCACACAGCATTCTTTGCACATTATTCCAAAATTATTTAACAGAAAATAAACTTTTAGGTACCAGTTAATTACATTTTCGGGAATTTTCTCAAAGCACAAATTCACTTTATTCACTTTATTTCACTTCATTATTTTAGTGGTGACAGCTAGGAAATGGCGGCAAGAACCGTTATGCATGAAGTGCTGCCGCACACAAATAACAAGAAGTGAGTATAGTCGGCAATAATTCACAATAGACCGGCAACATGGAAGACATTCCTGCCGTTGCAGTTGAAAAATAGCAGAAAAGAGGAAATGTTATGCAAAAACCGTTAATAAAAAAGTAATAAACTAAAATGGTAAAAAGTGCATGCTTATAAGTACATAATACTTTATTGGAAGAAATAGCAAAATAAATCACGTTCAATAGGTATCGTGGTATTTGGATCGTGATCCAAACTGACGATTCATGGATAGCGGGTGAATGCTACACGTTCAAAATTTACCGCACCTGTATTTACTCGTGATAAATGGTGTTTATGAAAGAAAGATTAAAACAAGGTTTTGCTTCAATATTTGTTACATTTTTGTCTTACGTTTTTCAACAAAATGGCGCAAGAAAACCGAAGGAAAGTGTATTTGGCTTTGAAGAAAAAATTTCAAAGGAAGTATTGAAGCAAGAAATGGTTCCTAGATAAGGAAGAATTCTCCAAATTTTAGTAAATGGCAAATTTTTTATATGCATATAAAAAACAATTGTAAACTTTTAATTGATTTTTAAAATTTAACTATTTTCAATATTTTCAACAATTCGTTCCTTGCATCGCGAGTTTATGTCACAAAATATGCTAAATGTTCAATATTTATCCGGCGATCCAAGATCTACGATCCGGATTTCAAAGTATTTCAATATTTTGTGATATGGTTCACGATCCATCAATAATGTATGCTAAACGTTCAGTAAATATCGCGGTACTGGTTCACATCAGTAAATATTGAACGTGTAGCAGTCCCCTTACGTAGCAGTTAAATCACTCTGTTTGCTTAACCCTTGAATGCGCATTTCGTAAAGGTTTATTGACAATCTCAATACTTTTACTCGAAATATTCTTTTGCCAATAAAAGAAAAAATATGTTGTCAATCGAAATTGTAAATATAGTTTTAGTTCTTTCAACACTTTTTATAATAGTCGAAATTAGCTTTTCCCTAAATTTGTGTGCGCATTAGAAATACTAAATTTCGCTAAGAAATTTAACAAATTTATGTACATAAATTCAACATTTTGTAATTATTATATTATAAATTGATTTTTCATTGTTAAAGAAATTATTTTGTAAAAACAAATTATTTCAAATTTCGTGCAATATGTTCTCTGGTGCGAAACGTGCAACCAAATTGGAAGCACATGCCGCAAGACGCAATCAGCGCATTATCGAAAACTTCGTCAAGAGTGTAGATGCGCCACACTGGTATCGCGGCTTGTCTTCCTTTCAAACTGCGGCCGCACACCAATTGCATTATGCAATACGTGATGACCTTGAACAGGGCACAACAGATCGCGTATTGAACTTATTAAATCGTATTGGCCTACGACCGAGCATAAGTGGTGGTAATATACGTTTCCTAATGCTCATGAGCGGTGGCAATGATTTGGCATTTTTGTGGTTCATTAAAGAATTATTCTACAAAACCGACGGTCCAGACTACAGTCTAAATGAACAATTAATTCTGTCCAGCATTGCATATTTGGACACATTATTCACGCTACGCGGCTTAGATAACATACTGCCGCCTGAACAGCCAACGAAAGAAGAAATTCGACGCATTGCGAAGAAAAAGATCGCCAAGCAAAAATTAAAATTTCAAAATGAAACTGAAACTGAGAAAACTACCACCAACAGCATACGGATTAAGTATAGGTTGCCATATTTTGACGAATTGGTACGGCCGCGACTTTATGAACATCGACTGACATCATTTCCGCCTTCCAGTTGCACAAAATTAATGTTTGAAGAAGTTCTTAGGGACTCCAATTATATTATACCGAATGAAAGCAATCGCTGGTTTGCCGATTATCAATTGCACCCCGGCAAGAAGACCGGCGTGGAAATGCTAACCGATAAAATGCAGCAAATATTCAAAACCAAATTACCAAATCAAACGGTTATGATAAAAAATGTCTTTAGTAAACATTTGCTTAAAGTTTTAAATCCGAAAGTATATTTGCATGAGGATATGCAGAAGAGAAGCTTATGCTTACATCATCAAGCTTTGGAAGAAATGGAGAAAAATCTCGAATTTGAGTTACGCTGGCGGGCGCAAGAAAAGTGCTTGAAATATTTCGATACGGAAACACCCAAGCGGGAGGTGAGTATGGTTTCCATGTCGTAAGTTGGTATATTTAAAAAATTCGGTTTTGAAACGATATCTAGAATAACGATAACGAGGAGGAAATGTTCTTAACGATTTAATAGAATTACTTTCATAGAGTTATATCTAACTTCACTATGACTTATTGCTCGAATACACTCGAACTCCTAAGCTCGTCCCCACTCAGCACTTAAGCCAGTAGTCTGGCTAATAACTACCAAATTATTTGCATCGCACTTGAATTTCATGACCTATTAATTAGAGAAATGTACCACCAATTTTTCTACACTCCAATTTCTCTATTCTTTATTGCAATAAAAAAAAAATGTAGTTAATTTTCTTAGATACCTAGTATGGTCCTACGAAGTTTACAAACTTTATGCATCTCTGTAATATTGGTACTAAATCTCTCTTTTGCTCACCTTCATCAAGGAACGCATTGAACGCATCTGTGGTCAGATTGAAGAGGACGTCAATGAGCTTATGATGCAATTCAAGCAATTGGCTAATCGCACTCGTAGCCACATGCAAATTATTTCGCATGATAACATAAGAATGTGTAACGTAAACGAATTTGATACCACGGACCGTTTGTGTGGTGGCGCTGAAAGGAGATGGACCAAATTGACATCCCACAGTGACACTTGTCTAACACAGAGAGAATGCTGTTGCGAAGACGAGTATAAAATGGCACATACAAACAGCGATTACGTTCTGCCTAGTTTGTCGGAAACAGGTAAAAATTGGGTAGCGGAAAATATTGGCGACTGCTTGACTCTGCCTACGCAGCCAAAAGCGAATTGCTGTAACGAATGTAAAAAAGATCCAGCCAAGTTTAAACGCAAGCGTACAAACACATATGTGTCAAAAAAACAACGCGTGCGCAATATTTTACACAAGATGCCTTGCGATTGTGGTTACAAATACGTAAAAGACTACGATTATGGGCATTCCGAGCAGGCAAAACATGTAACGGAAACGTATTTCAAAGCGCCCGTTGAGAATCAGCCGTATATGTTTGATTATCCGAAAGTATTCGAACACAATCAACGTGAAAGTACACGCTTAAATGTGCAGAAAGAATTTTTAAAAGTCATAAATAGTGATTTAAGTTTAGATAAGAATGATCCAAATGCGCCGAAAAATCTAGATGACGCTATAAAAGCATACGCGAAGAAAGCATTCAAAGAAGGCGTAGCAGCTGAAAATGTCAAATTGGCGGCAGAGGAAGAGCGTAAGAAAAATCGACGCAGATATCCATATTTGGATGTGGAAATGGATTACTATGATCCGGAAGATGAGAAATTAATGCAGAGCATGCTGAAAAATGCGCTCGATTACTTGGCTAAAAATCCAAAGTATGTCTTAGCTTCAATGCCCGATGCACATAAGCTGCCATCACTACTTTCGTGGATGGAGACGCGTTATGGCAAAACGTATACACGGGAGCAGTTGGTCAAAATGCACGTCAAAACGCGCCCAACATTCCATGCATTGAAACAGATGACCGTGGACGTACAGTTGCCGTCAGCCAAGAATCTGGGCAATGCCATTTATGTCAATTACAATTGTAGAGATTACCTCATGAAAAAGGTTAGTAAGTGATCATGTACATATGTGCTTAGATATTTGCTAATAATGCAAATTTCTTTTAGACCGAAATATTGCGTAATGAATATTACAAAAGATTGAATGCATCAATTATGGATCAATCACGTACTTTCTACTTGGCCGTTAAGCCTCATATATGCAATCATCCCAGAGATACTTTTTTCGCCTATTTGCCGTCACGTGAAGCGGATATACAACGCTTTCGTATTTGGCGTACTCACGAGCACATGCCTGCCAAGGATGAGTTCTTTAAACGAAAATGTCGTGCTATGAAGTTGGCCAATCGATTCTACTGAGTTTTAATGGCGTCGCAACAAATTTTTGTTTAGGCAATAGTATTGTAAGCGTAAAATATGTTTAGATCCAATATTTGTAGGCACAACATTTAGAAGTGAAACAAAATTTTTTTTTTTTGCTGAAGAGTGTAGAAATGTTGCAAGAAATTTTGTTAACAAATTTATAAATTTTGTAAAAAAAATTTTTTTCCATTATTTCATATTTACACTTCAAGCTTATAAATTCGTAAATGTACAGAAAACTGCTACGAAAATTAAAAAAAAATTGTGTTTGCAGATATACATTATGTATTTTGATTTCAAAAGTTTATTTTGACTTTAAGGACCGCACAAGGGTTAAGACTGACGCAGAATATCAAGTTTTCAATCAATCATATCAATCCCATTATCAATCATTTACAACGAAACCGGCATGAATAAATGTATTAAACAGCTGTTTTCATTTCATTCTTATATTTACCATTGCCTGGTCAACAACTACCAACAACATCGCGTAAATAATTATTTCGTACACTTAACAAAAATAATCAATAACAAATGTTAAATACAGCTTGCGAGTGCATAAAAAATGAATCGCAATAAAATTTTCTTCGGGAAAATCAATTTGAACCCAAATAAACCTGCTGCGGTAACGGAGAAATCTGCAGGAAGTCAGAATGAAGTTTCAGCTTCAGCTACCGGTGTCGGTGGTTTCAAGAAAATGGGCAAGCAGCAGCTTATACGGCAAGTAGAAGAGGTGACTGAAGACATGGAAAGTCAACATCTTAAAGAAGTTATGGGTATAAGCGGGTTCGGACGCAAAGCAGCAAAAGTGTTCGATATAAATGTGAGTATTGAAGAATACATATATATATGTAGCTAGCAGTTAAAATAAAGCTTATAATTTATTAGGAGCAAATAGCGAAAGCACGTGAAGTGGCACCACCAAAACCACGTACCGAAAGCGAGGAACCGAAACCAGTTGGCAGCGATGACGATTCTGATGATGAGCCTTCATTTGGGCCTTTACCACCTGAGGCAGATAACAATAAACAAAGAGTGGGTAAAGCTAAGGACACAAATGCGGACAGTGATAATGATGACGACGATGATGATGAGGAGGATGATGATAACGATAATCTTGTACGCAAAATACCGAATACACATGAGGTGCAAATGCAGCACGGTTCACGCGCTGTACTAGCGCTTGCAGGCGATCCAGCAGGCGCACGTCTAGTGTCTGGCTCCATTGATTATGATATGTGCTTTTGGGACTTTGCCGGCATGGATGCGGCAATGCGCAGTTTTCGTACTATACAACCGTGTGAGAATTATCCCATACGCGCTCTACATTATTCCGTGACTGGTGATATGATACTGGTTGTATCTGGTAACTCACAAGCGAAAATTCTGGATCGTGATGGTTTCGAGAAAATGGAATGTGTGAAGGGTGACCAATATATAAGCGACATGGCGCGCACAAAGGGTCACACTGCACAGCTCACCTCTGGCTGTTGGCATCCGTACACACGTGAAGAATTTCTTACTGCAGCGCTCGATGGCACTCTACGTATTTGGCATGGTTTGAAATCCAAGGAACAAAAGACAGTAATTAAGACACGCGCACTAGGTGGTTTGCGTACCAATGCTTCGGCGTGCACTTTCAATCGTGATGCCACGCTAATCGCCGCTGCTTGTGTAGATGGTTCGGTGCAGATGTGGGACACACGTAAAATGTTTGTTAATACGACGCATTGTTTGCGTGCCGCACATCAAAAGGGTGCAGAAATTACTTCTGTACAATTTTCGTACTTGGGTACACAACTGGCCACACGTTCCAATGATGAAAAAATGAAGTTGTGGGATTTACGTAAATTTAAAGAACCACTGCATACATGGAGTGGTCTATACTCACGTTATGACACCACAGACTGTTGTTTCAGTCCAGATGACAAAATGTTGGTGACGGGTGAATCTTTGCCGAAAGGTTCGAAAGAGGCGCAATTGCATTTTTTTAGCACACAAACGTTTGAAGAAGTGAAACGTATCACGGTTACCGATTCCCACATCATAAAAGCAATGTGGCATCCAAAATTGAATCAGATTTTTGTCGGTTGTGGCAATGGTGTCATTAAATGCTATTATGATGAACTACTCAGCTCACGTGGCGCCAAATTGTGCGTTGTCAAGACCCATCGCAAGAAGAAGCATACAGAAATGATCGGTGTATCGCAGATAATTACACCACATGCTCTACCCATGTTCAGACAGGAAAAATCGAGGTCATCACGCAAAAAAATGGAGAAAGAGCGTTTGGATCCCATTAAATCACATCGACCTGATTTGCCAATCACCAGCGGACAAGGTGGCCGCGTAGCTAGCTCAGGTGGTACACTCTCATCATATGTCATTCGAAATTTGGGTCTGAGCAAACGCGTTGACGACGATCAAGATCCACGTGAAGCAATTTTGAAATATGCAAAAGAAGCGGAAGAGAATCCTTACTGGATAGCGCCGGCGTACAAAAAGACCCAGCCGAAGCCGATATTCACAGAATCGTCTGGTGAGCCCGATGCAAAGAAAGCTAAGCAGGAGTAATTAAGCCATAAGATAACGTGATAAGATTTAGATTTGTGACATAGTATGTAATTGAATAATAAACAGACGTCAGTGACCAACATTTTGCTGCTGTATTTTTATATTTTTTTTGTTGTATAAAATATGAAGTCCATATTTTCTAAATACTTAAGCTAATTTTCCGTACGTGCTAGCCCATCCTGCAATCTGTAACAATCGCTAGCAATTTTCCATTTATCCTCTTGTGCTGTTATGATAAACGTCTGTTGGAATGGTCGCACGGATTCCTCACCGTAACGCACTGTGCCACCGGCTTGTATCATATAAGTTAGTTGGCCACCAACGGCCTCATCAATAATCGGTTGTGCATCCAAATTGGTTATTGTATGCTCCGAAGTAGGTAAATCAATTAGATATTTTTGTATGTTGTCTTTGCCACTAGAACCATTACCGTTCCAAACAAGTAAACCATTATCGAGATACATGCGGCCCATTTGCTGCAAATTTAAAATACATTTTTTTATTTGACTTGTATAAACGGTAGAAAAGCGTGTTTGCTTACATGTCGTCGCTTATCAAAGGATGTGTAGTATAGTTTTGTGAAATCCTCAGCTGTGCGGCAGCATGATTCTACTTTGCTACGTAGCTCCTATATAAAAGCATTATTTCATTAAGTATTTTAAACATTTATATACAAATAATAATTACATTGTCCATTTTGTTACAACTTTCTGGTTATTTATAAATAATTCTCGCATAAATTACAAATGAATGCGAAATATTGTGTTCTACACACATTTGCTATAATTACTGACTTTAACAGAATTTGTGATGTTACCCAATTGTCGAAATATCTATTAAATATAAATTTTTTTAAATCTCCGTTACAATACCAACACATAAAATGTTTTCAATAAAATTCTTTACTAATATTTAAAATGTTGTTGACCAAATAATTCATTTATGTCATTTACTCATTATTTGAAAATTATTCACATTTTCACTTCAAAAATTTAACAACCCATCTGGCTGCGCGAACTGTGCTCTATTGTGAATTGAATTAGTTTGCTTCTTCTTGCTGCTGTTACAAGGCGCCTAATTTTTCGTAGAACGGCGTTTATTTTATTTTAACGCAATATTTTCACAGTTTAGTTTGCATTTCCATTATTTTACAAATTTTTGTAAGGAAATTACACATGATGGCGGATACACTCGAATACAGCGATATAACAGCCGAAGTTCGAGGCGTGTTGGTAAGTGCACTCACACCCGTCATATTCTAATATACAACACATTTTGGGTATAATAAAACAAATTACACCTGCATGTATTTTACAGACACCCGGCCGCTTGAAGCTAACCGATCAACAAATTGTATTCAAAAACAGTAAAACAGGCAAGGTAGAGCAAATTGCCGCAGATGACATAGAATTAATTAATTCGCAAAAGTTTGTCGGCACTTGGGGTTTGCGCATATTTACCAAAAATGGTGGCCTACACCGTTTTTCCGGATTTCGGGATTCAGAAAATGAAAAATTGGCCAAATTCTTGAAGAAAGCTTACAAGCAAGATATGGTTGAGAAGGAGATGTGTGTGAAAGGTTGGAATTGGGGTACAGCACGTTTTCTCGGTTCCGCGCTTAGCTTCGATAAAGATAGTAAGACCATCTTCGAAATACCACTACAACACGTGTCTCAGTGCATGACTGGTAAAAATGAGGTGACACTGGAATTTCATCAGAGCGATGATGCACCAGTTGGTTTATTGGAAATGCGCTTTCACATACCTGCTGTTGAATCGGCGGAAGAAGATCCCGTGGAGAGTTTCCAGAATAACGTTATGAGCAAAGCCTCAGTTATATCAGCCTCAGGCGATGCGATTGCCATTTTCCGCGAAATACATTGTCTTACGCCGCGTGGTCGCTACGATATTAAGATTTTCTCAACCTTCTTCCAACTGCACGGTAAAACGTTCGATTACAAAATACCAATGGACTCGGTGTTGCGTCTCTTTTTATTGCCACATAAAGATAATAGGCAAATGTTTCTTGTGCTATCGCTGGACCCGCCAATTAAGCAAGGTCAGACGCGTTATCATTTCTTAGTGCTGCTTTTCGGTCCGGAGGAAGAGACCTCTATTGAACTACCATTCACAGAAGAGGAGCTAAAAGAGAAGTATGAAGGGAAAATTGAGAAAGAACTTTCTGGTCCATTGTACGAAGTAATGGGTAAAGTCATGAAAGTTTTAATTGGACGCAAAATTACCGGTCCCGGCAATTTCATTGGGTGAGTGCCACTGTTCAATTATTTCTCTTACTCAAGCTATAGTTCAACGCTTTTATTCTGACACTTTCTTTATAGACACTCCGGTACTGCGGCTATTGGTTGCTCCTTCAAAGCCGCCGCCGGCTATCTCTACCCACTCGAACGTGGCTTCATCTACATACACAAGCCACCAATGCACATACGATTTGAGGAAATCGCTTCGGTGAACTTTGCACGTAGCGGTGGCTCCACGCGCAGTTTTGACTTTGAGATTACACTGAAAAATGGCACTGTGCACATATTCAGCTCCATCGAAAAGGAAGAATATGCCAAACTGTTCGATTACATACAACAAAAGAAATTGCGTGTCAGCAATATTGGCAAAGACAAGGGTGGTTACAATGATGTGGACTTTGGTGATTCGGATAATGAGAATGAACCGGATGCCTACTTGGCACGTGTTAAGGCGGAGGCGCGCGAAAAAGAATCGGAAGATGATGAAGGCTCGGAAGAGGAGTCTACCGATGAAGATTTCAAACCAAACGAGGCGGAATCTGACGTGGCCGAGGAGTACGACAGCAATGTGCAGAGTGATAGCGAAGAATCCGACGCGAGTGGTGGCGGCGGTGGTGGTGGTGGTGCTGGCACCGACTCTGGCGCGGAAAAGAAGAGCAAGCCGAAAAAGGAGAAGAAAGAGAAGACGGAACGGAAAGACCGTGTGGTATGTTTTGAATATTAGAAAATATTAGAAAATATTGAATTTTATAGAAATTTTTATTTTTTATGTAGAAAAAGCCCAGCAAGTCCAAAAAAGATGCAAACAAACCGAAACGTGCCACTACAGCTTTCATGCTTTGGCTCAACGAGACTCGCGAGCAAATTAGAAAAGACAATCCTGGCCTCAAAATTACCGAGATTGCAAAGAAGGGTGGTGAAATGTGGAAAGCACTCAAGGATAAATCTAAATGGGAAGGTTTGGCAGCTAAGGATAAGCAGCGTTATCAAAATGAAATGAAGGACTACAAGCCGACAGCAAGGGAGGGCAGCGGCAGCGGCAGCAAATCGACAGCTGCAGCTAAAAAGCGCAAGAAGGAATCACCAACAAAGAAGACGCCCGTCAGTGCTGGCGTTTTCAAGAGTAAAGAATACATTTCCGACGATGAGTCGTCTTCGAGTGGTGAGAAAAAGAAGGGTGAGCCGGGCGCTGCTGGTTCGGAACCGGAGAAGAAGAAGAGCAAAATTGTATGTTGTACACATCTTTTATTTATTGCTGTAATATATTATTTTCTTTTCACTCCAGACTAGTAAATCCGCTAAAGACAAGAAGAAGAAAAAGGACGAAAGCGAAGAGGAGAGTGAAGGTTCGGCGAGTGGCGCTAGTGATGAGGAGGATGAAGATGACGAGGACGGAGCTACCGATGATGACGAAGGCAGTGATTAGGCGTTACGTAAACAACGAAATATATACATATTTACATATTTTACTGTATACTTCGCCATGTTTGTAGTTTTAAGCGCTTAGTTTCGTAATACTTCACGCAATCACACGCAACCACACGCATATGTTTGTATGTTTGTAATGTTAGGCCACCTAGTTGTTACTCCCATGTATCGTTTTACCAGACAGTAGATTGCTGTATGATACCAGAAAGCAGATTAAAGTTAACAGAACGAAGAAGTCAAGTGTTTTATTATTTTTTGTTTTTAGTAATTAACTGTAAATTATATATATTACATATATATGCATTTGACTGTTTTCCATACCTGCACAAATGGATTGCCATAAATATTATTTAACTAGCGATCGCATCTAGCGCTATTATTCAATACCGTTTAACGGTAATTATATATTAATAATTGTTGTTGCTGTCCGCTTCACGCACTTCGTTTTTAAATGATTTTATACATGAAATATGGTGGATTTCAGTGTCTTGCATTGAGAAATTCACGAATGTGCAGTGCATATTCGAAAAGTCATATTCGAAAAGTGTCGCCTGCGCGCAGTGAAGCGTGATGTAAACGAACTGTCGATGAGGCTGAAGTTTGTACAACCAACCGAAACGTTGCAGAATGCGGCGGTGAGTTGGAGTATCTAACAACTATTTGTATGTATGTGTTAAGGTAAAAATGACGGTAATTATAAGGTAAAAGTAAGGTAAAAAATAGTATGAATAATAACGGTAGTTATTTTAATATTTTAATATTTTATACCTTTTGTTTTTTAATATTTAAATTCTTTTTTATACATTTATTGATATATTTTTTTATATATTTATTGATATATTTTTTTATCCTTTTTTCTACATATGTTTTCTATATATTTTTTTGTATATATGTTTTTCATATCTTTTTTGAATATAAATATTTTTTATATATTTTTTAAAATATGTTTTTCAAAAATTTTTTTATATATTTTTTTATTTTTTTTTTTTATTTTTTTTTTTTATTTTTTTAAAATATTTTTCTTAATATATTTATTTTAACGTATTGTTTATATATTTATATTTGTTTATTAATTTTATTTTTATTTATTTATTTTAAATTTTCATTATTATTTTTACATGCACATTGTTTTTTTTTAAATCGGGTCAATATTACCCCTAGCCCCAATATAGTCTACGAATTAAACTAGCTCCCATATAAACAACATTACATTAGTTTAATGCCCAATGTAAAATCAATCAGTCTCAAACCTTTCTCTAGCCCTAATATACCCAATATATGTCGGTCAATATTTGTGAGATATTAATGAAATAAAGTCGGCATGTTTTCTTGATTACAAATTGAGCCGAACCTTGGTCTAGCCCTCATTTCCCTAATATAATGATTTCCGGCACTCTGCTTGAGTTTTCCTCACATACGCAAACTATAGAATTTCCACCGTTTTGATTTTCGTTGAATAATGATTATTGAACTCAGGTGCAATATCTTTTAATATTATATAAATTTTACCAAAACCTGAACCCCGCTTGTGATTCTTGCAAATTGCGAGAATATAAGATGTCCAGCTGCACCCGAACTCTGTATTACCTTACTTTTTGTATCTATTTATTTTAACCTACATTTTTAGATTCGCTTGACACTCATGAGAAAAGCTATCGGTTATAAGCCTTTCCTGTATGATATTGCGGTGAACTTGTGTGAATATTTGGAAAAACGCAAGCACCCCTTTCTCAATATTATTTTCAATGCGTTCGGCAATCACTTGGCCAGCGCACAAAAGTGTCCATTGGGCGTATTTATATAACTGAAATATCACAATTTAAAAAATAATTTTAACAATAATTTCTTATAATTTGTAAATAGAATGAGTTGGCCATTGAGCACCTACCATTTCCTACTGGCATGCTGCATGGGTTGCCACTCCCCGTGGGCGAATATGCGATTTTTGCCATTTTAACAACCGAAGGCACGAAACGTGCCGAAGTAAAGTTGTATTTTATGCTGAACGATTCGGTGGGTGCAACAAAGGGATAGTACGGGAACCTCTACCTCTACTATAAGAGGAAATCTTCTTGAACAGAAAATGAATTTTTGTGTTAAAGTTGGGCTCAGAGTTTTCCAGAGTAACGAATTGGTATAATTTCATACTTTAAATGTAAGTAATTGAAATTTGTGAAGTAAGGTTAAGCTTGGACCTGGATTTATAACCGGTTAAGCACTGTCACCTCAGCAGCATTCCAGTCAAGGAACCTTCAACCTCTAGCTTAGTTGTTATAATGTAGAAATTTACACAGGGAGGCACACACCATTATCAAATATTATATCATATAAGTCTAGAGGTAAGTGAAGCCCCTCGCGGCTGGTTGCGGAATTTCGAGATATAAAAGTAAAGGAATAGCGGAGAAGAAAGACTGGTCTGCGGCACCTTTAGTTTAGACTTACTCTAGGTTTAGAAATTTTTATACCGGCAGAGTATGTATAAGGTACCTGGGATCCAGTCAGATACTTTGCAGTCCACATATTATCTTTTCAAGAAATAAAGTAGATTTGGAGGGATTTGGATTTTTTAGTTGAAGGGTTTTGATAAAGTTCAGGGCGACTATTACCAAACTAACGGACACAATCAGTTTTAGCTCGGGTCCTGTTTTCTTAGGTTATGTATGAAATTAAGTGCAGTGGTGGCTCGGTTCACATTACGGAAGCCATTTCACCATGGGCCTCATTTGGCTTCTAAGAACCGTAAGACCGTTTTAACTTCATCGAAGATCCAAGCGTTATGAGGACAAAGACGTGACCCCGCAAATTTATTTAATTAGAGTTTTCTAAGGGGTTATGTCAGTTCAGAGCCCTAAGATAAGGCTTAACTTTGACCATTTATTTTAGGATGAAAAATCGAAAAATGAATCGAATTTTCCTAAATCGAATTTTATGTTGACATTTCGATTCAAAATCGCGGCTACTGTATAAATCTTCGGACTCACCTTTTTATGAGTATTACCAAATCGATTTTTTTGAAATTCCTAGACTGCCCTAAAACCTTAAAATAACTGTCTGGGGCAAGAACTGGAAAAGAAGAAGAAGAGCGTACACTGGTTGGTAGTTAAGAGTTGTCAGCAGGTGTGAAAAGAAGGGCCACGGATTATTGTCATCAATCTTTCCAGTTCTAAGGTCAAAACTAGGAATTCACTCACTGAAATCATCAACCCTTGCGAAAGAGAACTCCTGGAAACTGAATGACCAATCATAAATTGAGGAAGGGTTTTGAAAGGGTCTCTTGATAACAGATAATTGGTCTGCATGGTGGAAGAATTGAGAGCCAAGGTGCCTAACCCTCACTCGTGTTAAATGAATTGCATTTCAAGCACCAAAAAATAACCAAAAAGGAGAACCAAAAAAATAACAGCAACAATAAACAAATATGAAAAAGTGCAATAAACATATTAACCGTCATTACACATTGTTATACATTTAATTTATTTGGCGACAACAAAAAAATTTAACTAATGCAAATACATTGTCTGACGAATAATTAATAATGGAAATGGAATATATTCAAAATCGTTTGTAAATTTATTTAAAAAAAAATTAATTAATATTAATGAATCACTGAAAAAAAAAAAAATAAAATAAAATTTTAAATAAATTAAAGTCGGTCAATTATTGCAGCGAATGCTGGAATGAGACACCTGAATTATTATTATGAGTTCAATGCCTTTGCTAGTAGTAACTCTTAAGTGGGATGCAAATACTATTTATTTGTTTAAAAACCTTGTGAGAGAAAAAGCAATAAGCACAAAACTATTATCATTAAAATCCCATAGAATAAATAAATTTTGTGTTTACAGTTAAATTTTAAAGACTTTTTTGTTATTTCAGAAATGTTATTGCTCAAAATTCAATTATAGGAAAAATTAGAATTTTAAAATTTTGTTATATTTTTTTTAAATCAAATTTCATCTAAACAAGTAAGGAAGGGCTAAGTTCGATGTTTGAATGTTGAATTCTTCCGCAACATTTTTTAATATAAAGTTATGCCAGCACCTGAAAGCATATCCCCGCCTTTGAACCTTGCACATTGCGATAGTCTAAAATGCTGGGTTACATCCGAACTTAGCCCTTCATTACATGCTTTTAATTAAGGTGTTTAATCATTCCAATTTTTTTTTTTAAATTGTTTCATTACATTTTGAATTTCTTTTATATATTTAAGATTATTTTCAAAAACTTAAAATTAATTGAAAATATTTAAATATTGCAAAAAATACATGCATACATACATACTCATACGATGTAATTCATTTAATAGTTTTTTTTTGTTTTAATAAGTTTTTCTCATTTTTAAATAATTTAAATAAAGTTTGCTTTAAATAATGCATATTTCAACTTCTTTTAAATGTTTTTTAAAGAAAAGTAAAATTTCGTTTGTAAAATATAAGATATTTTTGTATTCGATTTGAAAAAAAAGTGTATATTATTTTTATAACATTATTATATTTTAAATTAATATCAAATTCAAATCTTTTCATTATTTTTTTTCGTGAAACAAAATTTTTTAATAATTTTTTTTAAACTTTTTTTGTGTAAAAATGTTTTCATCAATTTCAATTCAAAATTAAAAAAATTTTTTTATTGTAAATCATTAAATTTTTAAATATTTGTTATTAAACGTTTTTTTTAATTTTTTATTTCTTTTAAACGTTATTTCTCAACTTGTCATATGAATAGATATCAATATATTTTACACTTGCTTTTATTAAAAATTTTTACGCAGTTTAAAAATTTCAACTGAAAATTGGTATATACTCTTGATTTTTTAAATGTTTGTAAAATCTAAAAATTTTTCTTATTGCATTTCACATGCTTTAAACAAGTTCACAACATTTTTTCATCGTTGCATTACGTCAACAGCAGGTGACATATATATAATATACATATATGTATATATACATATGTATAAAGAAAATATATGTATAAATTGAGATAAAGTGAAAGAAAGCATTAAAAAGCGAACTAATTTAAAAATTTGTCAACAGCTCTACAAATTAGCTCACATTGAAGATTAATGCCTTCATGGAAGCGGGAATTACTTGTAAAGCGCTCGTATTCTCTGAACGTTCGTAGAACTTTGAACTTAAGGGCCATATGAGTTAGTCAGCCGAATTGCAAGTTCGTGGCCAGATGACGAATAGGAGTCTACCATGTTCGTATAGCGGTGAATTAAAACAGGCGGCGGAGGCGGATGGGAGCAAGAGATTTAAAATGAAAATTGAATACAATATATGATATGCCAATCTGTGGCTCATCTACCTAAATTCATATGAAATTGATTTCGTTTTTAGATATTCATAATAACTGAGCGATCAAGGTAGTTTAATGACTGAAATGGAGTTCAAAGCTGGAGTAGAAATTTTCAAAAGTTGTATTATGGATTTCGAATGTATGTATGTAGAGGAAATATGATCTCTTCGACTTTAGACTGTTAAATTACAGGATTTAAAAATTAGTTTAGTCCGACAGCACCTAATCCAGTTGTTGTTGTTGTATTCTCCAAAGTGTAATTTCGGGAGCTTTCGAGTCATCACTTTTGGTCGTATAAAAATGCGGGCTCTTTCCAGCTGCGTAAGACTAAGTGTTTTGGGTACCAATGTCTAATTTATTAGTTGTCGGTAGTAGTATTGAGGTCTCTGCTACCAGCACAACCTACTGTGGTTGGAATTTTACAAAGCGTCTACCAACATGATATCTCGGCTCTTTATGCTCTTAAGAAGGTGCTGTGATATATATCAATTAAGTTTGACTTGTGTGTGAGTGAAAGAGATAACTATTTATATACATTTTCAGTCTCAATTTCCGCACAGATAGTCTTAGAAGAGAGAGAGTGGCACGGAAAGTAGTTCATTATAAAATAATAAATTTTCGAATTGATATAAATCAAATGAAATTTCTTAATAAGCCAGTACTTTAGCCTTTTAGAAATTAAAAAATTTATGTAAAAATAGCCTAAGTCAACTTATGTTGAAGCAGCTCATTCAAATTCTATAAAAAATTCAGGCGTAAATCGTAACTTAATACCATCGCCATTTCATACTTTCGTTTCCTAGCTATTGTTTTAGATCAAAAATAATAACGAGGCATTGCATAATTTGGTCAGCATAATTCAAATTGCAGCCATTATATTAAGTTGACTTAAGCTACTACAATATATTGCCACACGCTGAGTTCAAGTTTGATTTGCAATACAAACAGGCTAAATAAATTTTGCGAAATTTGTCAATATTTTTTGCCGCCAACATTACATAATATATAACCGTATATTAATATGAAAAAAGCACAACTAAAAACTCTTGATTAATAAAGTGTTAGGCGGCCGCAGCATTGTCGGAAGTTGCATTTTGACTAAAATCAAAAATTATAATGCAACCAAGCGAGTGAGGTGTCATAAAAACATACTTTTAATGGACAATGCACGCGTTTCATTGGAAGCTCATTTCGTATATACATCGTAAGCGAAATATGACTAATGATATACTGTTATTAATCGAAGCCGGCGCATCCTCAATTAATAAATTTATATCGCCGTGACTGACTGACAAATATTGTAAGATTATTCAAATTACTTGTTGCCCTCGCACTTTTAACATTACAGTGTCGTTGTGGTAAAGAAAACTTATGTAATATAAATAGATAATGATAAAAATGATATTACGGCAGGAAGTTAGGTTAGATTGGAATTGAATGAATGATTGGACTAGTACTCCTACATCTCGTTCGGGATTGACTTTAGTTATTCTAGTGAATTGCTCTTTAGGGTCTCAAATGACTCCAAGCCACATAGAGGCAAGTCTGGAAATTAAGGCAGCGAAGCGTTGACCTTTATTTGTAATTCGTTGGGAAGTCAAATTAGTTTCCTAAAAACTATAATCTACAGTTAATATCGTATACGTATTAAGATTCCTAAATCTAAAACTACAACTAGAGCGTGAGAGAGGGAGGGAGAGAGAGAGTAAGAGAGAGAGGAAGATAGACGAAAAAGAAGAGTGAGACAGAGAGAGATACATAGAGAGAGGAAGCTATTATATCTGACAGACGGCCATCCTTTTCGAGCCCACATAGTATGGGATAGTCCATATTGTCGCCAGTACGGGCGTAATATAACAAGAGAAAATGTTTAATTTGTGGAAAACATTTTTCCTAAAAATAGTTATAGAAATTCAGATTCTAAGTAATGAAGCGCTGCATAAAAAAAAAAGGAATTTAGTAAGATTTGATTTCGTTCTATGAAAAAGAAGCAATTCTCACGATATTCCTTTTCCACAACAACAAGAACATATTTCGGAAGCAACATTCTCCTAACAATTTAAGAAATTGCTTGTCACAACAACACTTACAAAATAGAAATAGAAAAGCATGCATTTTTCGTTATTTTTGTTATTTTTGTTATTCTAAACAAATTTTCAAGTTGAATGTTTTATTAAAAAAACGTGTGTGTCCGTGTTATGCGACAGTTCAAGTGTTTGCAATTGACCCCTGTCAATATGTTCACATATTAATTATGGATATACGCAAATTAACGCTTGTCAATAAAAACGAAAACATGCAAAATTCCATGAGAAAGATTATTTTCAATATTTTTAAATGAAAAAAAAAAATAAAATTAAAAAGAAAAAATAAAAAATAAAAGATATAAAAAAAACCTGAAGTGAGAAAATAATTTATATAAGTACGTAGCATAAATTAATTATTACAAAAACAGCGCACAGACAATGCCGCAAAAAAGCAACTAATAAAACTGATAAGCAATTAAGTATGTTGATGTGGGAACGTTTATATGCTTTAGGGTAGTCCTTAAATAATTAAAATAAACATTATTGGGGTCGTCCGTAAGTAAAGGAAATATGTAGAATTAGAGCTGTTACTAAATAAAGAAAATATATAACACCAGGGTGGTCCTTGAAGAGTTTTCGCACAAGGACCACCCTAATACACATACATATATACACAAATAAAAACAATTGAGCGCTCTACCTACAAAACTACGCGTTATGGGTCAATAAGTCGGGGTTTTGCGACATAAATTAACGTAGAATTTATATAAAGTTATACCGTTAGTTGAACAGTTATGAATGTTATTTATTTAATAATTTTTCTTTTACTGTCTTAAGATTTACAAAAAAACAGTGCTTACACTCCCTAGTACAGTTGTTTACAAAAATATACGTTCGTTAAATATTTCCTTTGCCTTTCAACCCATGGGTCATCACATTTTGCTTCCAGTCCCGACCCCGTTTTAGGAAGCTATCTACAATTGAGTTTCAGGAATTAATCAATTAATTATCTTTTGTGAAGGTATTAATTGTCTTGAGATAATAAGAGCTGAATGGGTGTGTTAAACACACAATGGCAGCGCATTTAAAAATAAAAGCGCTATTTGAATACGAATCGTTTCGAAAGAATTTACTTTAAATTATTTTCTCATTGTGTATTTTATAAAAAATAAATGCAATAATTAATTGAGTTGCCTTTTTTTGCACACAAATATAATATCAATGATGAACAATTTCTTTAAGTGTCAAATTGAACAAAGCGCCACCGAAGCAGCGCAGTTGCTGCACAAAAGACTTAAGCGACGAACCCGAAAAGGCCTAACCACTTACATTGTGCAATAAGGCACTTAATTATATTGTTTTCAACAGCGTTATATTGGGTGGTTCGGAAAGTCATTTCGTTTTTTCCCGCCAGAGGACATAATTACGTTTTTTCGAAACTAACTTCACACTTAAGCCCCATAACCATTATATGTCATGAGAGCTGATATTGCAAGGCTTGTGTGTGAAAAAGTTCTATTAATTCTACCCAGTAGTTTTTGGTTGGTGCCTTTTTAAATATGGAGAGCAATAAGCAGCATTTTCGTCATATTTTACTTTTTAACTTCAGAAAAGGTAAAAATGCTGTCCAAGCGAGAAAAAAATTGACGTATTTGTATGTAGAAGGCGTGTTATCTGTTCGTCTGTGTCAGAATTGGTTTGCAAAATTTCGATCCGGCAATTTTGATGTCGAAGATGCACCACGGTCTGGAAGGCCGGTCGAAGCTGACAAAGATGCGATAAAGGCATTAGTTGATGCAAATCGGCGAATCACCACACGAGAGATCGGTGAGAGGTTAAATTTGTCGAATTCAACTGTTTATGGCCATTTTGAAAGGCATGGACTTAACCTCGAAGCTTAAAAAAACGAAATGACTTTCCGAACAACCCAATACATAGGATATTGAACTAAAATTTATAACTTTCGAATTCCATATACAAGATAAAATATTTAATAATTGCTAAAATTGAAAATATGAGAAGAATTAGCCAGGGTAAAGCATACTATGCCAGTTTTTGAAAAAGAAGGCAATTTATTTTTAAAAGATTTAATATCTGTATGTGTGTGTATGTGATTTAGAGTATTTATAGGTTTCGAATTATAGTTATATATACTCATTTTAAGTATTAATTCTTCAAATTACGTTTAGTAACGCAGACTAGTATTAAGAAACTATCAAGGCCGTTGCTTAATATTTGCTATATTTTCAATTAAGTTGCTCGCAATATGTATTCATGTGTGTATTTATTCGCCATAGAATTCAAACTGCCCACAATTAATCAAATCAAGCAAACTTACGCACAATTTAGTGCCAATTAAGCGGCGAATTATTTCTGAAGCGCCTACTCAAGTTCGTAGCTTAAGTCTTTTAGTGGTAATTAGTGTGCCAAAGTGTTGAAATATGACTTATTAGAATAGAGAGTGATTATTTAAAAGATTTTATTTTGCTTAATTAATTTTTTTAGATTTCTTTGATATCTTAGATTTTTTAATTTTTTAATTTTTTTTGTTTTTTTTTTTTTTGTTTTTAATTTTGACAAAAAATGCCGTCTACATTACCAGTTTAACCAAATTGTAATAAAAAAAATCTAGAAAATAAAAAAAAAACAAAAAAAAACTGTAACGAAATCCAAAATAGAAATTAAAAATAAACAAAAAATTTAATTTTATATTTCGGCCAAACATACCAAAAGTTAATTACTATTTATTTGTTAGTATATGTGTATGTATGTATAATCCCGTTATACCAATACATTCATGATCTCAATTCACATTAAGATATTTTGCTCCATCCACCTACATTTGTCCATAATTATTACCCAAAAGGTTATATAACAGTTTAATGAATTATAAATGAGTGAGCATAAATGAGTGAGCGAGCGGCAGCCGTCACTTTGCCATTTGATAAATTCATATTTTTCTTATTTGTTTATTTCTACTGAATTTCTTCAACTGTTTCTTGGAGTTTTAGCTTATCTTCTTACAACACACATCACTTTGATTGGTAAAGCTGTAACGTTAGTATTGATAAAATCTAATTTTGGTCTGTATGCATTTTTTAGGTTATGTAATGTTGTGTTGTGTTGTGTTATGTTGTGTTATGTTATGTTATGATATGATATGAAATGTTATGCTATGTTATATTATTTTATGTTATATCACATTATATTATATTATATTAAAAAATTTAATGTTTTTCTTAAAAAGAGTATAAAAAATTTTTTTTTAATTAAAAAATTAAAGAAAAGTAATTTTTTTGCCTTAATGAAATAAAAATTTAAAATCTCCAAAAACTAGATACCAAAAATTAAATAAATATATTTTTGTTTACTAGAATAGATTTCTGTATAATGTATATGCTTAATAGAAATTTATGAGAAAAAATGATAAAATGAAAATATAACGTTAAATTAACAGAAATATATAACTTTATAATGTGGTGCTAAAAATAATAGTAGAAAAAATAAAATAGTAATAAATAGTATGATTTTATGACATTTAAACAATAAAAAAAAGTAATTTGAAAAAATGTGAAAATTTTTTAGAATTTATGTGAAATAAAAAACCATGAATATAAGTAAAATAAGTTAAAATAAGTAAAGTAGGATTTATTGATTTAAAAAAGTTATTAATATATTTATAAATATTTTTCAAAATCCACCTCCGCTTATAAGCCAATTTCTTCATTGCATCCAAGTATCCGGCTTATGAAATTATGTAACATCCAACATTTTAATTAATCAAACTGTTGTCTATGAAATCAACCGCACCATCTGCAGCGCCACCAACCGCAAGATCACTGTCATTATTTTCACGCTCATTATCATCCTAAACTCATCAATAATGCTCAAGCAGCTTTTTTCCCGCACACTTTCTCAAATATTTTCGGTTTAGCTTATTATATTATATTTTCCATAAGCAATAGGTTTGACCTCTAAGATAAAAAGATATTTGCTGTATTTTATTTGAAATGTTGATTGTTGCGTTTTATCTGTGAGAATGATTTATTTTATAAACTCTTCAGTTTATGTTATGTTACGCTATGTTATGTAATGTTATGTTATGTTATGTTGTGCTATGTTATACTGTTTTACGTTATATTTTTTTATGTTATTATATGTTGTATGTGTTATATTTGAATATGTTATGTTATGTTATGTTATGCTAACGTTATGTTAAGTAAAGTTAATTTAAGTTATATTTTATCACGTTATATCACGTTGTATTATGCCATTTAAATGCATACATTTGATGCAATTTAGTGCTAAACACCAAAATGGTCATTAAACTCGAGTTTGAGTTTAATGAAACAAATATGCTGCATTACTGGATTTATAAATACTTGTATGAATTATTTGATTTCACCAACACTTATGGGTAGATCTCGTTTGAGGAGAAGAGGAGAGGTGCAGTTAAAATGAGGAAAATTAGTGTTTGCAAAATATGAAAGTCGAACGGAGTTGCAAAAATGTGACGAAAAATAGTTGAGTTAAACAAAACTACTAACAAAACGGTCATACATAATATCAATATTTGCTTATATCAAATAAATTAAATTACACGGAAGTAAAAGTTAAATATTTCATTAGTAAATTGTAAACAAAAATCTAACAAAACTAACAAAACATATCAAACTTCCAACACAAATATATTTTCTTGAGTAACGAATATGAAAATCGTTTAATAATAGCACAAAACGTAGCCATTTTTAAAAAGAAACGCGTTTAATTTTGTCCAGAAATATTTTCATGGATCAGTTTAAATGACTAATACTCAGTCGCAAACAAATTTAAAAAAAAATTACCTGGCATAAATCTCAAAGGTTAAAATTATGTATTAAAATTTTATATTTTTTTGTAAATTTCGGATTCAAAAATCAAAAATTCAAAAATTCGAATGCAAAAATTATCACATATCCGAACCAAGCTTTCAATGCAACACGTTGAAATCTGTTTTACCCATGGCCTTTTGTAATTTTATTGCGTATAAGTTGCATATTTGCGAAAGTTTCCTTTTGGTATTTAAATATTTCATAAAATGATGTAAGTAAACAAAATTTATTCTGATAATTGGCAATTTACATATAATACATAAATTTTTTTACACTAAAAATAGTGAAACATAATTCCAAATTAAAAAAAATAATAATGAAATCTTGTTACTTTCAATACACTTTTTTTCAATCAGTACTTGAACTATTTGAAACTTTTAAATTTAATTAGTATTTTTCGTATGTAAAAAGCAAGAAAAATATATGTAATTTTTAACAATTTTAAAAATTATTACAAATTTAAATCTATCCCCATATTTTTGAGATATTAAAAATAAATTAGAAAATAGTTGACTATATTTCTTTTCGACACTATAATTAAATAATTTTAAATTAAAAAAAAATTTGTTTTAAATTTCAAAATTTAATAAATTAAAGTTTCTTTTAAATTTTTTTTCATTAGCATAAAGCTCAAAAATTTTTTTAGTTTAATAGAAATATTTCGTATATATAAAAAGCGGGTAAAATAAATATAACTTATAATAATTTTAGTAATTAATTCAAAATTTAATCTGTCCCCGTATTTTTGAGATATAGGAAAAAAAATTAGAAAATTTTTGACTTAAAAACATATTGTTTTCGACACTATAAATATCTAATTGTAAATAAAAAAGTCTTAAATTTCTAACATTAAAAAATTTTAATTTTTTTTAAATTTTGGTCAAATTAGTATAAAAGCTCAAAAAGTTTGTAATTTAGCGAATATATGTCGTTTATAGAACAAGTGGAAAATTACGTACATGTAAGTACGTACGTATAACTTGAGTAAAACTTAAGAAATTGTGATGAAACTTGGTACACGTGTACTTTGTCACCTAGAGACGGTTGGTATTGCAGATGGGCGTAATTGGACGTCTGCTACGCCCACAAAATACCGTTAATCGAAAACAGATAACGTGCCATAACTAAACAGTAAATTAAGATATAAACATGTTACTTGGTATAGGGGATCCTAGTAGGGTGGAGCATCTGTGGGCAAAAATTTTTTAAAAAGTTTTGGGTAACTGCTTCGCCTCCAATAGGTTTAATATATATATCTCGGAAACCGTTAAAGTTATATCAATGAAACTTGCTCCGGGTAAGCTTTTCTAGCATTTCTTGATATACTGAGAAATTAGTTATATACTGAAATTAGTGAAATTGGAAAGTAACCACGCCCACCTCTCATACAAAGGTTATGTTGAAAACCACTAAAAGTCGAATCGAAAATGTCGGGAATTCTGTAAGATATTGCAATGAAATTGGGGGATTATCTTTATATGATAGTAATGTGCTCTTGTGTTTAAAATGGGGAAAATCGGGTAAATACTTCTCATATTTCGGTCAATATGTAAGATATGTTAGCAAAACTAAGTGAACATGTAATATCGGATATACCACAGTTTACTGCCGAATATGTGTGAAATCGGTCTACGAATTATCCCAGCTCCCATGTACCACATATAATGATTTCCGCTATTCTAGCAGACTTTATGCCGAATATGTCTGTCACGGTGTGAGTTATCTTCAAAAAATTGCCGGAAAACATCTTTCCTAATATACTTGATTAATGAAAGGTGTTAATGTGATCAGTGCGGATCTTCCTCAATAAAAAATATGCCCGATATTCCCCGATAGAATTCCCGACTTTCCACCTGACTTTAAACTGTTTATGTGGGTCCATATGTGTGATATTTCAATGCGATTAAGTGGATATGTTTTCTTAAATACAATGTGATTTCGCGCTAAATATGAATGAAACCGGTCTAGACCGTGGTCTAAGCCCCATATTCCTAATATAATGATTTATTTTTCTCTGGTTGACTTTTTTCTCATGTATCTAATATTTTCAATTAAGCCACTTTGGTTGAGTTTATATCGCATATATCACTTTTGAGTTAATTTGGTAGATTTTAATATAAATATCTCTGACACGAAGCAAAATATAGCAATGAAAGTACATGAGTCTATGGCCTGTAATATAAGTTAATAAGATACCAAATATGATTGCAATCCATTGAGAATTCTTCGAATAATGAATGTTGAATTCTTCCGCAACATTTTTTAATGTTGTGTTTTTAAGTTATTCCAGCACCTGAAAGCATTTCATCGCCTCTGATACTTGCACATTGCGAGAGTATAAAATGTTCGGTTACACCCGAACTTAGCCCTTTGTTACTTGTTTTATTTTCTTTTTTTATTTTATAAATTTTTTTAATTTTTTTTATAAAATAATTGAATTAAAAAATAAAATTTTAACAGTATTTATTACCATAAACAAATAAATTTCAAAACTTTCGCAATCGCTTTTGCCAACAAAATTAATTTATGAAGCAGAAGAGCAAAATATAAATAATAATAAATTATGAAAATCTTGGGAAAACATTTCAAAATTTTAACTTAAAAAATTGAGTTTATGAAATTACAAATTTTCTTTATTACAAAATCCAGTGAAACAAGAGAAAAAACTTTTATAATACGCAATTCATGCAAAATCACACAAATAACACGCTAACTACACTAACACACCAAAGCTAATGAGCGGTAGCAAAATGCGAGTCCGACTCTTAGGTCATCGTCAAATCTACGCTGCCGCTTACTAAATACCAGATATGGCACCAACTTAGTATTTGGGCTACCAAACTGAGATGGAATAACTGAAGATACCGCAAACAGGAGACAGCAGAGGAATTGTTGGTAAGCACCGAAGATGGCGAAGCTGTCAGGTGTCATTCGTGTTGTGTACGCGCGAGAAAAGGCATGACCAAATAACTGTTAAACAACAATAGACTATTATAAATGTAATATGTAATAAATTATTTAAATTTATTCTCAAAAAAAAGAAAAAAAAAACCACATTAAGAAACCGTTAAATAACGTTGACAGTTATGGCGAACAGGTCACAGCACAGCATAGTTGAGAGAGCGGGGGTGTGAGGTATAACGGCGGCTGAACTAATTCATTTTGGCGTATGACAAGTCGAAAAGTGATTCAAACCACTAAAAAGTCATAGTTAAATATTAAAATATTTGGCGATTACGTATTTCGGGCGTTTCAAAAGGAAGCAGGTTTTCGCCCCAATGCGATTTGTAAATGAATGTGATTTAGCAATGCGCTTAAAACAAAGCCAATAACATAAAAATGAATACTTGCTATCGCTTATGAGACAACTTAGTTATAATTTTTGGCGAATCCGTTGGTTTTTTGAAATTTTTTTAAATACCTATTTTATTTTATTATACTTATTGCAACTACATGGTGTCTTCGTTGCAATTTTGGTAATAACGGATATGCATATCATAAATAAGACAGTTTTCGAAATTAGTTTAGGTTTGGTCCAAAGTATAGAGAATTTGTGGTACATTTTGTAGCATTTAATTAATTTTAATTAGCAATAAATAACGTAAATTAAGCCAGTTGAAACCCAAATTCTGCATTGTATTCGATTTGCATACAAATTATCTAAAATTACGTCCTTCAGTTCCTTTTATAAGCGTTTCAAATTGTCTCTTAATTTAGTAAATTAGCAAACTATCTACCGCTACATTTACTAATCGAAAATTAGCAAATTGGCTACATTTACTAATTGACAATTAACAAATTGTCTACATTTAGTAATCGACAGTTAGCAAATTGACTAAATTTAATGATCGACAATTAGCAGATTGCCTACATTTTTAGTAAATTAGTTTAGTAGTAATTGCTTATATTTTCAATTATCAATTCATTCATTAATTTTCATTTCAAGTGATCCAATTAATAGTGCCAATTAAACAGTGGAAATAAAAATTTTTTCCGAAATCCAGAACAGTACAGACAAATTCGTAAAGTCGTGAGCGTGCTTGGCATTTATTTAGACATTACTCTAAGTACGATATACGACTTTACTCCACCATAACTCCCTTGATACTTTTGCGTTTGGCTTGTTGGCGAAATTTTAAACACCTGAAAAAGCTGAAAGAGCTGAAAGGACTTCTCCGTTTGCTCCTTCGAACGCTCTTTCTCGGTTACCGCTAGCTAATGTCTAGTTCAATACTTACCGAACTAGGAAAATAAAGCTTGGGTGTTTCTATCTGACGTTGGCACCCGGTTGAACTATGTTTTTGTCGTTATAAAAATATAAGCATATGTTTATGTCGACAAAGGTCCCACAAATGGGATACAATAACTGCTCCTATCAAAAAATTAGCTCTTTCTATAAACTTCTAAAATACTCTTTAAGGAGTTTTATAGGTAAGAGGTTAGGTTAATATTTTCGGTAATCGCGAAATCTTTTTTAGGGCTTAAAATGAAATGATTATACCATCTTTAAAACTTCTATGATGCCAAGTAAATCACTCCAAACCACTTCGTATTTGTATTTTCTCGTTCTCGATGAAATCTTTAATGACTTTCTGGTGACTCTCTTCGACAATTTTACTTGATCGCACACGCTCCGATTTTGACGGTTAAAGTTTACGTGTACTAAGTGTGCGTTGAATAAATGTTGGAATTGTGGGAGACTCAAGATTTTACAGCCAATGAATGAAACCTACGAAAGTTGTATTGGTACAAGCTAGTATGGGCTTTAACCAGATTGATTTTCATATCAGATTTAGTTAAGCATTTCGATTCGAGGCACATATAGATGGGTTTTTGAGTTGAAAAATATACCATGCTGTCAATACGAGGAGAGTTTTTTTCAAACTGAGTTTGTTTCCAAGCTGAGAGAGTGTTTTTTATGGCTCATTACCATGGTCGTGAGTCCTTGCTTCACACTTTCTCTCGTCGTTACCCAGGAATTCACACATTCTTTTTTATTTAAGAATTATGGCACTCAAGAACCTTAAATTGTAGGTATTTATGATTTGACAAAACGTATTTATTTTACCCTGAGAGTTCAATTACTTTAAATTACATTACTGATTCCTTTTAAACACAAATTAGTCAGAAGTATGGTATTGTTTGACAATTAATTTTTAATGATATTGAGTTCAGGCCAAATGAAATGCTAATTGCACACATCTAATTGAGAGTGAGGTAAAGAGGCAAGCTCTAACAATATAGGGAAGATATGAGAGACCGTTGAAAATAATAAACTGCATATTTTTTGAACACATTTTGAGTATCACTCACCGCTACGTCAAGTACAAGCGTTTAGCGAAATAAATTACAGAATATTTTAAATTAGGTTTAAAGGTTCATTGAATTACAAAAACAAACAGCAAGCGCAAAAAATCAACAGCGGCGCATTGAACCAAGCAAAATGTCATCGAATGGGCACAAGCAAGGCAACAACAACATGAACAACGTTGAACATTACTTCAAAAACCAGCAAGCGACTACTTTATGAGCGTTTAAGTCCACTTATCAGCCACAATATGAATGAATGCCACATAAAATATACGACAAATGCAATATAATTTTAATGAGTATATAACACATTGAAGGCAATTAGTGCTTTTGACTAAAAACAAATGCCACAATTTGAATAATGGTCAGCGAAATGTCAACTTTTAATTGGGAAATGAACTTGAGAGTTGCCGAACAAAAACAACAAATATTGCACACAAGAAGAAAAAAAGTTGAAAGCATATTGCAGCAGGAGGGCGGTGCAGCGGCAAAGTGACAGAGTGGCGTTTAATGCATTTTGAGGCCTAATAAATATGCGTGGAACCGGACTAAGCAATTCCCTTGGGACAACGCCGCTTTGGAAAGTTCAATAGACTTGATTAAAGTAAATATGTGTATATATGACAAAATTATAAATATGGACGTCAATAGGTCGGTGACTTTTCTAAAATCTCTGTTCTGTTTTGCTTACGAAAGCAATACTCTCTTCTATTTGAGCATGAGAGGAAAACAAATACATTCAAAGTAATTAATTACACTTTAATTACTGTAAAGGTAGTAAGCGCCGAATTTTTTAATTGAATACCAACAATTATACTTATGAAAAACCGTTCGCAGGCTATAAATTTTCTAATAGTACTGTTCCGAAGTTTGCAGAGTTCCAGGCTCGGGGCATACGCCACAAAAAACAAAGAGAAGCTTTTTTAATTGTGCGATCTTTAATTGAATGACCACATTCTAATCTTCTACCTCAATAGCTTTCTGAAGTATAGGGCCTTAACCAGAGCTGTTCCACCGCACACTGTTCAGAGTTGTTTTTTTACTGACTTTTTCCAGGTTGTTTTTGGTTGGCCACGACTTCTGCTGCCTTGTGAGTTCCAGATCGAGCTCAGAAATAGAATCCAGGTAATATTGATTAACTTAGAATTGTTGTGCAACATGGATAACGGTGCGTACTAGTTATCGATTTTGAATATATACAAGACTGCTGCTTTTAAGCCCACAGATAACGTTCAGAGGTCTCAAGGTATGATATAAACTACAATAGTAGGAAGCCGAAATATGTAATTTCTTATAAGTATAGGTGTTATTTTGTAAGCGGGTATCCCTGCTGCCGACTGATGTTTCTGCCGGACCAAAGGCACACAGTTGCTAATGGGTTTGATCACAGAGTTTGGGATTCAGAGAATTCCTTTTGATAACAAAGCCCAATTTTCATTGTCTTAAACAGTCTAAATTAGACAGTCTTAAATTGAAATTAACTGATCGAGGTTATAGGGGTATTTTGTCCAATGTATATCTTCAGCAGAAATTTAATATATAGATTATCTATTTGGAGACACTTGGTTTGTGATTCTTGAGTTAGCGGATAGCCTGTGAACTAGTCTTAGGAACAAAAATATTAAAATTTTTTATAAATTTGAGGTTAAATTATATTTAGTTAGGTTAAGTAAGATTAGATTTAAAATTTTATACGTTTGAGGTTATGTTATATTAAGTGACGTTAAATAAGGTTAGATTAAGTTAGGTTAGGTTAGCTAAATCTATATTAAACGCGAATTTGCGTTTGATAAGCTTTGTTAGACTGTATGAAGTTTGGTTAGGTAAAATCAAGACATGGTGATAGGTTGGGTTAGGTTAGTTGGGTTATGTTTCCATGAGATTCAATAATATTAAATAAGGTTATTTTATATTATGTATATTAGGATTAAGTAACCGTTTTGTTTTTAACGTGTCTATGAATTCATCCGATTATTATTCGTTGGAAAATAATTTAAGTTTTCGTAGTTTAGCCTAGTCGCACTCAATCGTCTTGGTACTGAGAAAGTATCTAGAAAATACGAATCCATCAAAGGTCAGTATACTTTACACACACCGTACGTACGCATTGGTGGCTTAGTGGATCTTTTCCTCTTTTTTGCGGCGTTTGCTTCGACGTTATTCGACAAATGAAGGGCCCTACAAATTTAAGGGCTGCTCTGAGCATTTGATTAATTTGAGTGGGAATTTTTTTCATGGCAAAAATAATCTAAAAATTTTATTATTAGCAGCCGAGTTTAACACTCAAGCAATAGAGAAATTTTTGGCAATTTTTACAGTTCTCAAGTAAAAATATTAGACTCTCTCATACAGGTCCTATCAAATTAACTTAACTTAATGGAATCTTTCTCTTCTTTGCTCTTTCTTCTGACATTCGTATTTACAAAAAATTTTGCTCCTATAATATAATATACAAGTGGAACCATAGTATTCTCTTATTCTAATATTTAGATCAAGCCTTTTTTCTACCTTTAGAAGGAGCCTACTTTTTTCACTTTCCTTTTTTCACTACTTTCTATCAAATTAGCCTTACCTAAAATGAATTGAGTACTTCCGTAGTTTAATTAAACACGGTTAATTAACTCATAAAATCTTTGGGATATTCACAATATGGCAGAATCATCTGAAAAAGTCTCTGAAGTTAACCTAACCTCAAAAGGTTTGCGACTTCTCCATTGACATTCATTTAAGGTACTCAAATTTAGAATGGAATCATGGAATTCTTGGCTATATAGTCTACCAAACCCAGCTAACCTGGAAACTGTAACGGTAATTTGAGCTTCAATTGAGTGAAAATAGCAAATGAGTGGAAAATGTGAGTTACAATTCGAAATAAAAAGCAACTATTTTCGCTTTCATGCTGCCAGCTCTGTTTAACTACTTGGCTAGGTAAAAAAAAAATTTAACTAAACAACAATAGCAAAACATGCTAAAACAAAATTGCAACACATATATTTACAAATTTACACTTAGCACGAACTCCGAAACGAGTGAGCGTGTAAATATGCGAAACTTACAAGCGAGTAACAATAACAACAATTGGCTAAACTTTGATTAGAATAATGGCGGCTGTGAATGATTGAATATATTATACATATGTATATACATTTACATATATTTACATATATATACTGTTATATATTAATATATGCAGCGGTAATTGTTGTATTTGTAATTAGTTTGTGTTATAAATATGTTTTTTTTTGTTGTATTTTTTATGTCAATTGCTCAGCTGTGCCGTAAACTTTTTAGCAAATGCGCTTGCGTAGCACTCTCCATAGTTTGGCAAACTTTTTTTTTCGCATACTCTCAGCTACAACTACAACACGAACGGCAAGCGCCGCTTTAAGAATGGAAACTTTGATCTTTACTAACTTTAAAGCGAGCATTGCTTTTGCAATAAGCTTTACTTTGAATAATTAGCATGCTTAAGAAGCTAAATAGTTCAAAGAGGCAGCGTAAAAGAGAGAGAGCGAGAGAGAGTGAGAGTTAGACAAATTGAGTAAATGCTTAAACATAGAAGAGAGAAACTCGAATGTGAGCATACGCACATAAGAGCTCAATTTAATGAGCGCCGCATGCGACTCTACCCAGCGACTAGACAGTGTTTCCCAAATTTGCTAGCCAACAAGCCTTGCTTAACTGTCCAATAAGCAATTGCCACAGCTATGGCAACAAGAACAAATATGAAATATTAACAACAACAAGCTGCTTACCACTTTGGCTAACAGTTAGCCATCACTAATAGTACACTAAACAACACAGAACTGTTGTTTTAGTCTCCACGGCTGCTAACCAGCGAGCCAACTCGCCAACTAGCCAACTCGCCTTCGCTTTTGTACAGCTTTAATGCGCTCTTTGACATGAGTCTTGGCTTTTTGGCCACAAGCTGTGCGCTTACAAGTCGTCTAGCTACCATTTAGGTATGCTTGTGTGTGTCTGTGTGTGTTTGTAGTTTAGCTTAGCTTTGGCGCTTTGTCTATTTGCTGAGCGCTCGAGACCGTCTCTCCAAGCATTGGCATTTTGATTGACTTGGCGGCGCTGCAAAAGCGTTCGCTGACTTCAGTGTGCGCCGACCAGTTTAAGCAGGCAGACGACGGCCACAAATCGGTTTGTCGACGAGAGGGTGTATGTGTGTGTCGATATATATATATTATATATATATATATATATATATGTGTGTGTATGCGTGTATATATATACATATGTGCGTATATGTAAATGTGTTAAATACATACACAAGCGTTAAACGCGTTCCGTTGAATATTCTTACTTTCGTTGAGTTGAAGAAAAATGCAAAAAAAAATGTTTACTGAATAAAATTTACAAAATTCTCAAACGCTCCAATTCGCAAGTGTACGCTTTTTACTTTCGAGCAAAGCAGTGAGTGAGTGTGTTTTCGTTGCATAAATTTGTGTTATTTTCGTGCAGTAAGTGCAATAATTAATTCGCACTCGAAATCAACTTGCCAACAAACGGAGCGAACAACAAATGCAACAACACAAAAATAAAAGTGCAAAAGTTAATAAAAGCGAAATAAAAAATGAAATAAGCAATAAGAAAACGAAATATTAATTAATAATATTGTAGCAGCAGTAAGCACGATCGAGCCATCACGACACAAATACAAAAACAACTTCAGCAACAACAGCAAACAACAGCAAACAACGAAACAAGCTACTTGAACAACAACAACAGCGTGCAAGCAGCTGCTGTTTTTCCTTCTCTGCTGTCAGCAGCTCGCACTCACTTTTGGGCTGCCTGTTGCAAAATTTCAAAAAAGTGAAAGAGTTGACAAATACAAAAAGCAACAACAATAAATATGTTGTTTTGAATTATAATTCGAGAAAATTACCGCAGCGGCGCAGGGAGGCGTGTGTGCAACGCGCAGCATTCGAAAGGTGACGCTGCATTTGTTTCAAAACAGCAAACGAAGAAATAAATGTGCAAAAAAACTGAAAAAAATTTAAAAGCCAGTGGCATTTCAGAATTTTTAATTGAGTTTAAAAAATTGTGACAAAAAATTCACTAAAAAAAAATTTTTTTTTTTAAGTGTGGAATTGTGTGTGAGATTTTATTTGGGTCTGCTGATGTTTTAAAGCAAAATGTGGATGCATTAAAAGCAGAACATATTTCAAAGTAAGTTTTCGGAAATCCATTTCCTCGCAAATTTACCAGTATATACAGTAATACTTATGAAACTATGCTAAATGCTAAATTATTGTATTAGTTACATTAGTACAAAAAAAAAATATATATATTTTTAAGAAAAAAGGAAAATGAATAGATATGTTTTTTTTATATGTATTTCGTGGCACACTGCCTTACATTTTCTAATGTGAATATTTTTATATGCAAATTTCAAAAATAAGGAATTTCTGAGGGTATTAAACTATCCTATTTAAGAAAGGAAACGATTTTTAGATTATGGTTTTAAATAAAATTAATTTAATAATAATTTCCATAAAATAAATTAAAAATTAACCAACAAGTAATTCGAAAAGAAATTTTTTCAATTAGAAAAAAGTGTCAGTTGCGATTAAAATACATTATAAGAAAATAAATCTTAATTTAAAAAAATTTAACTTAATTTTAATTTGCTTTTCAAATTTGTAATTTTAATACCCTTTTCCTTTTTTAATTGTAGTTAACTCAAATAGTCCTTTTTTTGATAACTTTTTAATTTTTTTAAGTAGTGACATCAAATAAAAGACAATAAATTTTTATTTTCCCTAACTTTAAAAAAGTTTAGTTCAGAAAAGTTAGCTTTGAAAATTTTACATTGTTGTAATTTTAGAAAAAAATTTTTCATTTCAATTAAAAATAATTAAATTACAGTTCTCACGCTGTAACATTTTAATTAAAATAAAAAATTTAAATTTAGTCTCTGGCTTTGTAATATAAAAATTAAAAATTATTTGAAAACAATGTAAATGTTTTATTATTTTTATTTAATTAAAATTAAAATTGGTTTTGATTCAATTATTTCATTTCAAATTTAATTATTTCAGTAGCAAATTAAAATAAATAGGTGCATAATAATATTTAATGAAATAATAAACAATTTTATGATAAAAAATTTTATTTCATTCTTTAATAGAAAGTGGTAAAAAAAAGTTTATATTTGAAAGTAATTTATAATTTTTATTTTTTCGACTTTTATTTATCAAATATCAATACAATAATATAAAATAATTATATATTATAATTAAAAACAATTGAAAATACTTTTTAATACTATGAAATCAATAATTGGTAAAATTATATTGTATTAGTATTAGTATTAGTAAAATTAATTGAAATAAAATTTAATTAATTTTTTTCAGTTTTTATTATTTTTATTATTATTATTATTATTATTTTATTTTTATAATTAATTAATTGAAATAAAATTTAATTAACTTTTTAGTTAATTTTTTTTTATAAATTAAAATACTTTCAGATTCAGATTAATTGAAGATAAAAAGGAATATTTGTTTAATCAACCGAACTGGAAATTAGTTTTTCATAAATAACTAACGAAAATGGAAAATGATTTTATATAAATTGCATTTATTTGAATTTAAATTTAATTGATTTTATAAAATAGCTGAACTGCAAAACATTTAATAATTTAACAGATAAAGTTAAATAAACAAAATTATATTCCGAAAAATTTCCCAACCCTAACGAAATTAATTCGAAATGGTTGTATTCAGAATAAAATAATGAGAAGTAGGACAAATACAACAAAAATACACATACCCCTGAAACATATTTTACTTAAAAGAAAAATAAATAGTTTTACATATAAATGCCAAACAGAATTTTTTACTGTTAAAATTAGTTTTTACTGTTAATTTTTAAATTTGTCTCAAATACTTTTTTTTAAATTTCTTAAAAAATTTATTTGGTTAGATTTAATTATTTACGTTTTTGAAATAAAATAACTAACACATTTTTTAATTTTACTGCAATACTTTTATGCAACATTTTTAAAATTTACAATTTATAAAAATAACATAATTTTCTTGAAACAATTTTTTAAACTAATTTAAAAAATTTACTTCTATTATGATAAAAATATTTTTAGTTTTTGTTGTAATTTTTCAATTTTCAATTTCAACAACAATAAAAACAAATATCAGCAAAATATTACAAAATGTACAAATTGTCAAAACTTAGCGGCAAAATTCAAAAATTAAAAAGCATTTGAGTTTTCAAACGCCCGCTAGCACAGCGCATATACGCCCACATTCAGTACGTGTGTGCAAATGTACACGACGCCAAGCCAAGCTTTCAAGCGACAACAACAGGTAAAACCGAGAGGCAACAACGTCATTGGGGTGCGTTCATCCTCACTTAGAGCGCAATTATAAACAATAACCGTAAAAAATAAGCAAAATGAAAATATCGAATACAAATTTATTAATATAACAACAACAACACATATAATTACAACAACAAGTAAAAGTAACAACAACAATTAACAAGCAACAACATCCAATTATTTTAGCATCTTTCGCGCTCATTACAATATTCCTGTTTGCTGGCACTCATTGTTGTTGTAAAATTACATACACAGGCAGGTGTGCATGTATGCGTGTGTGTTTGTCGCTTTTTGACGCTGCAACTTCTCACTCAATTGTCAGAATAAATTTCGTATATTCTTTGTTGTGTGGAATTTCTTCTCAATTTCATCTGAATTTCTTGTCCGTATTGTTGTAAATTTATATTGTTGTTGTAATTTTGGTTTCATACTTGTTCAATATTTTTTTTTGTAACTGCACGAATTTCTCGCCTTACCTCATTTTGCCATATTCGAAATGAAGCGTATTTAATAATTGCGTTCCGGCCGCAGTTCGCTTATTCGCACGAGTGTTCTTAATCTGATCTGTGGTTATCCGCGACGATCGTTCCTTCACGATCCTTTGGGCAAACCAAAAAGTCAATAAACATAAAATCACGCGTCAACTTGCTCCTATTCGTAACGTTTCGTCAACCGTACGTTTCTCGTAAGACGGTGCGTAGCATAACGTCGAAAGCAAAAGTAAGAAAAAACGCAAGCTACTCGTATATCCTTAGTGACAAGAGAAATATTTGAAAGGAGGTGCAGGAAAGCAGTGAAATGTAGTGAAATGTTAAAGATATGAAAAATAACTGTGAAAATTATATAGAAATTGAAAAATTAGTTGAAAATGCTGCTGGTGTTAGTTAGATAGTGGTTTCGGAAGATCGAATTGAGAATTGTAAAGAAATTCAATTTTGGGTTTGAATCCAGCTCCAACTGCAGCTTGATTAAAAATTAATAATTTTCAGTTATGTAGTTTTTTGCGAAAATTGAATTATCATAAAAGCAATACCTCATTAAAAAAAAATTATTTAATACGAAATTTTTTAAATTTGTTCAAGATAACATACCAATTATAAATTATTTGAAAATATGTGCTAATTTAGTATTTTCTTCACCAAACAAATTTTCGTTTCCGCCAGATTCGTTTTCTTTAGAGTTTTGAAGCATATTTCAATTAACAAATATTTTTTAAAAATTTTGGAGATACCGGCAGCGTGGATATTCAATTTAAAACAAAATTATAAATTTTTAAAATTCCAATTAAGAAAAATAAAAAAAATTTTTAATTTTAGTTTGGAATAAAATATATTTTAATTACGAAATATTAACAAAATTTTATGATGAAGAATAGTTTTTAAAATACCAGCAAAAAAGAAATGTAATAAAAAGCAAATTACGATAAAAATTCTTAAATAAAATAAATATCTAAAATAAAAGGAAATTAAGTATAAAACAAAAAAAAAATAGACAGCAAAAAAAATTAAAATAAAGAAATAAAGAAATATAATAATAATAGTAATGTAAAGCAAGTCCTCAAAAGTACTTTTGGTTAGTTGCTTAGTTAATTGATACAGCGTTAAATATCCTTTTCAAAATAGTAAAATTATATTATAAATAATGTAATATTATATATAAACATATGTGTGATTGTATTCCAATTTATCTGTGTTGGAAGAAATGCTTCAAAACAATGGATATTTCACTTTTCGTGTTTCTGGAATCTTCTGCTCAAAATACTTTAGAAATTTAGGTTTTCGAATCGAATCGAACGAAAATATCGAACTACGTTTTACCAAAAACAAGCAATAATTTTTGTTAGTTCTTATAAAAAAGTTAAAGAAAATAATCTGTTCACAAAAAATTCTTTTATTGATGAGAAAGTAAAATTACCTGAAAAGAATGCGTCAAGATCTAGTTAACATATTTTTTGTTGACAAATATTTTTAAAATATTTTTTTAAGAAATATAACAAAACATAATTGTTTTTGCCTAGGCTGAAGAAGTTCAAAACTTTTTTCGTTCCACAAATTTTAATTTTTTTCTTAAATTTGGTAAAGAAAAGTGCTTTGGAAAAATTTTTATTAAAATTTGTTTGTGAATGTAAACTTTTGAAAATTTACTCGAAAATGTAAAAAAGTTTTAAATTTTAAGCAAAAAATTTGTGTATTGATACATTTTTATTTCTTTGAAAAATTCAATTTTTGCTTTCAAAAATTCAATGAAATGAATTGCATTAAAATACTAAAAAAAATTTTTTTTGTTTAATATTTAATTCTTTTTTATATATTCTAAAAAGTAACTTTTTTGCAATTTGTGTCTTATAAAATTTTCCTCTTATATATCGAATTCATATGGCCAAACCTATATACTATATATAACTGCATTCGAGTTTATAAATATTTACATATGCAAAAAATTTCACTAATGAATCTGTGAACTGGATTTTGTCATGTAAATGACCCTTTAATGTCAGCAGTAAAATTTTTATGCGTGTTATTGTGTTTTTTTGTTTCTGAAGTTATCCATATTTATAATGCATAATTAATCAAGGTACTACCTATGAAATTAATAGGAGTCAGTTGATGAAATAATAAACAAACGTGTGATTTACTTTATCGATCCACATACGCAGAAGCGCATATAGATACATTTATACAACAAATAATTAAATTCATATTTTTTTCAGAAAATTCTGACCTCAAATTAAGCTGAAACAAAAAAGTTCATTTGAATATTAAATTCTCTAAATACGCAATTATTTCTACACATGTCTAAATTTTAATAATTTATTTTTAAAATTTTATTTAATTTAAATTTGAAATCGAAAAATTTGTTTATTAAATTCTACTTGAAAAAAAATTTAATTTTTAATCAATTTATTAGATATTGCAGCAAAGTCTTAAAGTAAGCAAGAGATAAGCAAATATAGAGCGTGAGTGTGCGTATTTGTGCTGAGCGCTGTGGCCGGTAAGCCAGTGACCTTTGAAATAAAATACATATAGAAATTAAAATTTGATGCTGCTCCTCAAAGCAACAACGCGACAACAACAAAGCCCATAAAGCGCTCAAGGTTGCTCTTGAAATCAATATTTAGATACACAAACAAGTCCACAAATATAATTTCGTATACAAACAGCAGAATGTATTTAGATACATACTTATCTAGACACATTTGGTCATACATTAAAGAAGCCCGTTTGTACTTCTACGCTCTGCTTCTTCTTCTAGTACTTCGTATCTCTAGCTGCTACAGATCACATTCATTCGCTTTGTAGTACTCTCAACAATAAAGATTTGTTCGAGGTGGGATAAATTTATTAACAAATGTTGAGAAAAGTAACGATTGGATATATATGTCCATTTATATGTAGATTTATAAATATACATATTTTTAGTGGGAAAAATTTTCTTAAAAAAAAACATTTTTGTACTTATACTTATGTTTAAGCTAAAGCTATTATCACAATTTTCGAAGCCTTAGTTTTGACTATAGAAAAAGACATCGAAGCTTACTTAACCTCAAATACCAAATAAGCTGCTTTATGTATGCAATGGAGTTTAGTTTGAGCTTAAAAAACCTATGAGAAGTAGAACTTGATACTCTCCATTATTTGTTGTTGTTGCCACATCAAATTTATAAAATCTTGCCTAAAATAATGAAGCTTTTAAAAAAAATGTCATAAACTCGAGTTTAACGATTAATTTGGTGTTTAGTATTAAACACTACTCATAAACACGGAGTTAATCACGGCAATTTTAACATGCTTTGAAAACCACATTTATGATGTTCACTGTATCAAGAGTTTACCATGTTATGCTTTTATTATTCACATAAAGCCATACCATATCATATCAGCCATTCCAGAACAATTGACAGTTTTTTATAATCTTAACACTTTAAACTCGAGTTTGTGACATCACGTGAATTTCTTGTTAGTTTATGGAAAACACGTGCAGACTGAAATATTCGGTTTAAATAATATATGAATCATAGGAATAGGTAGTTCTTGTTGCGCAGTAAACAGAAAAGGGAGGGTATTAATATCACCGTAATTTCAACTCGTCTAATCTCATGAGCCTCAAGGTACAATTTGACTAAATATGAAGGTATATATAGGTAGGAACCTATATATATATGTGTATGTAAAATAGAAACACAAATAGTGTGTGTGTAGTTCCTGAAATTCCTGTTCCTCAACCACAGTAATCAATCCGAAATCATAAGCAATAAGTTTGAGTTTTTCTTGCTGCTCTTGCGAACTCATCAACTTGGAGTCTTTCCAGAGTCATGACTCCATTACTGTTATCACACCTTCTAGATGTACAATTTTTTATATCATAAAAGTATTACTTCCCCTCCATATGACATTTTTGCTTTAGCTTCAGTTTCAAGGAAGGTATTTAAATGTTACCTCCTGATACAAATGCGGTTACCCAATTTTTTCTAAACTAACCTAACCTCAATCTGTGTTTATTTTATGTCTGAGAACTAAACTGTCGCAAAACATATGTAAGCTTTGCAAAACGTATTTTTAAGAACATATGAAAGTAAATTGTTATTTCATCTTATTTAACTTATCTAACTTATTTCTCAATATATGAAGTTAATAATTAAGAAAATTAATCCCTTGAAGAGTGCAAACACTTACTGTTAGTGGAGCTAAACTTCGAACTGTATTAATCCACGTATGAACTATATAAGATTAATTTTGCTCAGCTGTCACTTAAATTCTCAACCAACTTATATATAATGCACTACAAGTCTAGTAGCGATAATTAATATGGATTGGACCAAATTCCTTATTTTCTCATTATTTATTCCGATTGCATCATATGTCTATATCCTATGAATTATTCTTATAAGCAAAACTGCGCCTATTTTTCTTTGCCTCTTACTCATAACCCCTTACTTATATCTCATAATGTGCCTTATCGGCTTATTTTCTGCCGCACTTTGAACGATAGCACGTTACTCGATATTGATAGACATTGGCTCACTGAATAATTGGGTGTAATCGTGTTTTTTGTTGTTACCGTTTTTTTCTTTTTTTTTGTTTTTTTTTTCACTTTTTTTCAAATGTTGTTATTACCTGTTTTTCATGTTTGTTACTTGTTAGTTTTATATTACATTTATTTGCTACATACCCACATAACTTTTCACTTTATTTTTATTGTTATTCCTTGTATGTGTTTGCTTATGTGTTGTATTTGCTCACGATGTTGTAATAATACGCATGATATTTGCTTGTTGTAGTTGTTGTATTTTTTTTTTTGTTTTTATTGTATTTGTTATTATTGTTGCGATTATTTATTTTCCAATTTGTTATTAATTTTACTATTGTAGTTTCATTTAATGTTGCATTTGTTTTGTAGCTCTGTTGTTTAACCATTTTGTTGTATTTTCTTCTAGTTACAGTTGTTTTTGTATCAACAAATGTTGCAATTGTACAGCTGCTTTTCTTTTCTTTAACGATTTCATTGCATGAGATTTTCATTTTCCAAAAATTTTCTTCCTCTTCAATTGAAGTCTCGCTGCTGTTTGCGGTGAGTTCACTTGAAGTGCGTTCGATTTCGGTTTCTCGAACTAGTTCCATTGGCAAACATGCAACTCGTTAGAATAGTCTACATGTGCTTTGAAATATGTACTTGAGTCTTAAATAGTCTCTCTTCGAGATCTGAAAAAAATCAAGACTTTTAGAATCATAATTGTCTTGACACCTAGCATTTAACACTTATAAGAGTTAAAGTTATAGTGAGTGATTCCATGCCATTGAAGCGGTCTTCTACTACTTGATTTGATAGACTGATTTTATAGACTGGATTTTGCATACCTCTTTTCCTCACAGAAGTGATAGAGGATATGCTGTTGAAATTTGAAGGACCTTTGAATATATCACTTAGTTTCAACTAGTGATTTTGTTCGCTCTCTAAAAATAATACTTCAGAAATTCTCATTAGAATCATTTCTTGATGATCTTCATGAAATGACTAGTTCTTCTATAGCACGCTTACAGTAACTACATGCCTTTAAAGAGTTCGCAGTACGAATCAAAGTTGAATCAAAGTTTGTGAATTCATTGCTTCTTAGTGCTCTAACCTCAAATTCTAAAGAGTTATATTAGCTTAGCATGCGTTAATATACTGAACTTATAGTGAGTGATTCATTAATCATTAAGAATTTGTCCTCTTTGATTACAATCTTCATCAATCTCATTTTATTATAAGCTCATTGAGCACGTTTATGTCTTAATTTACTGCTTAGTTATAGCACTTTATCTGTTTGCGATTAATGGCATTTTGTGGGCGTGACAGATTTCCAAATCCGACCATCTGCAATACCGACCGTATTACGCTGACAAAGAACACGCATACCAAGTCTCATCAAAATATCTTAATTTTTACTCAAGTTATCGCTTGCACGGACGGACGGACGAACGGACGGACAAACAGTCACTCGGATTTCAACTCGTCTTTTCATCCTGATCATTTATATATATATATATATAAGTCTATATCTAACACATTTAGTTCTAGGTGTTACAAACAACCGTTAGGTGAACAAAACTAATATACTCTGTAGCAACATGTTGCGAGAGTATAAATATGACGCCAAGCTTCCCCGCCCTTTAATTTATTGAATCGACTAAGTCAGATTTTTTTTTGTGTTTAATCCACCTTAAATCTGCTTAAAAATAAATTTACCCTATAACGGCTTATTAAATTACAAAATCCATACCCTTTTACATATGTCTATAATACATTTATCTGGCTTTGAATATTGCATTGCGAATGCAGCGATTGCTCCAACTGGTTTTGCGTGTCAATGAAAATTTTATTGTACAATAATAACAACAACTGCATAAATGAATAAAAAAAAACAACAACACTAAAATGTTCGTAGCATTATAGCAAAATAGATAAAAAAAAATCGGAAATTATTTATTAAACTAATAATAGTAGATGTGCATACGAATAGAGAGTCATACGAAAGAGAGAGAGAGAGACAGTGTGAGAGCGGGTGGGAGAACACGAGCGTATGAAACAGCTGGTGAAATCACTGAAACGCTTAACAACAGTAGGAAGGGGAAGCAGCAAAAACGTATTGTGGCAATATTGAATACAAAAAATACTATTAATATATTATTAACTGTACATATCTATTGTTTATATGTATATACATATGTATGTTATAGGCATGTGGGTATTGTTTGAAATTGTTTGCATTGTATTGAATGCACGTTTCTACAAAGCTGAAATAAGGCTTTATAGTAATGTTTTAATTGGATGCATCAATAAATGTGAGGCATTTGTCTATCGTATGATATATGGTTAAGCATATTTACGGTTACATCTTACTTACTTGCACTGTAGGAAATTGTAAGGAATAGCAGTGGGGTCAGTTGGAGCAAATGTGGCTTTATTGACATTTAAAGTTTGTATTTTCTAAAAGTGTCTAATTGAAACGTATTTTGAAATGTTTTAAACATTTTTCAAATTTTTTTTTTTATTTCCTTTTATTAATAATATTTAAAAACATTTATATTAAAGGCATTTTATATTCATGTAAATTTGTAATAACTTATTATTATTGTTAAAAACGATATAATTGGTTAAAATAAAAGGGGTATCGAGTTTTACTTTTATAAATTCATAAACTAAGTCCCTAATGACAGTTTCGTAAAAAATTTTAGAAGACATCAAACAAATTTTTCTCTCATATTAATTTAACATATTCTACCGGAATGGATTTCAAGAAATCAAAGCATAAATATATTTGGAATTATTTTTATAACCTTGTGATATATATATCATTTATATTTAATTATATATAATTATGAATTATATTAAAAGAAAAATTATTATTTTATTATATTATATAAAAATTATATTATATATTATACTCTATTTTATTATTGCATTTTCAAAAAAATTTTGTTAACGAATTTCAAAACTAAATTTTTCAATTATGTACACTTTTTCGAGTTGGCTCATATAGCCCATATAAATATTCATACCACATTCTACAAATCAATTTATGTCTTAATAGAGTGTTGATGCGAGTAGAAACGATATCTCAAATAACAAAAAATGCAAAGGAAAACATAAATAAAAAGCAGTTATTTATTGGAATTCCAAAGCGTATTGTAAAAAGTGACGAACACTAAATTTCCACATATTAACACAGTGAATTACTTTTAAAGTAAACAAAATTAAAATACGAACTTTTATTGAAGAGAAAAAATTTTAATTATTTCAGAAAGTCAATAAAAAGCAAAAGGAAAATAGATATTGTTTTTCAAAATTCAAAATTTTTTTTAATTTGTTCCGAAGAAATACGTTTTATATGAAATATTTTATAAGTTTTTGAACATTGAAAGAAAGAAATGATTCATATTATTGAATTTGTTCATAATAAAATTAAATGTTTGTATTAATTTCGATTAATGTAACTAAATTTTTTACTTTTAGTTATTTTAGTTATAGTTATATTTTTGATGCAAATTTTTTTTGGAATTAAGTATTTGTATGGATTTCGTATAAAAAATATGCATTTTGTAGAATAATTTGTAGAATAATGTAGAATAATTTTGTAGTGTTAAAAGTTCCAGGAAATCATAATTTCCTGGTATGACAAAAAAAATTTTTTTTTTTTTAAATTTTGAATAAAAAATAAATAAAGTTTTAAATTTACATCTCTTTAATTTATTTCACTATAAATTCTATAATTTATGAATTGATGAATATGAATGAATATTAATTTTACCTTTCATCTAATCTTCTCATTTCAGCACACTGAACTCCTTTATTGAAAATAAAGTGAAATTTTATGCTTATAATTAAGAACAACTCGCGCGGAGAAAAACAAAATATAAACTTGATTTAAAAAATAAAAATATTTAATTTACAAATAACAAACCTAAAAAGAAAGCATAACACAAGAAAATTGCGAGAAAGGGACTCAAAAATAACAGTTGCTTTTAAAAATCATACACAGTTTCACTTTCCGTTGGTGCTGTTGTAACAGCAAAAACAACAGCGCTAATTGCCACAAAGGTAAAGTGCGAAGTGCGAAATTCAACGCCAATTGTGAACATACACACACACACAAACACAAAGAAAAACATTTTCTAAATCGTGCATTTTCCATTTTTCTTCGGTGAATTTTCGTCGTTCCGCTGAAAATCGCGCGTGACGCGTCGTCCTCTATACATCTTCTTCTGTGTTATCGCTTGCCACCACTTCGCCTTCAACTGCCAATTTGCCACCTAAATACAAAAAAAAAAAAAACAATAAATATACAAACAAATTTACCAACCGCTTGCCGCTCACTGTTTACGTGTGCGAACTCATTTTGCAGAGACTTTTGCGCAGGCCTTCATACTTCAGACTGTGGTGAGTTTACTTATACACATACTTCAACACACATACATATCTATACACACATAGCTTGCGCCTATGTGGTAATGCACTCCATGCGCTGCTATGTGCATATGTATGTTGTTCTTATTATTATTTAATTTATGAAATTTTATGCAATATAAACATACCCATATGTGTCCACATGTGTGTGCAGAAATGTAAAACAATAGACAAGAAAAATGCTAAAACGAATGAGTGTGGAAAAAATGTGCAAAACAATGACTGCAAAAATTTAATTAGCTTGTGTTTTTATGCTCAGCGCTTTTTTGGTGTTTACCTGGGTTTTAGCACATATCTATGTATGTATGTATTTCTTTGCATGCGACCAGAAAAAACAGTGTTACGTATACGTCATGCTGCACATTTTGAAATTCATGTTTTTTGTTAATTTTTTAGGTTAGCTTGAGAAATATTTGTGTATGTTTTTTAATTTATTGTTCTTCAACATAAATCGTTTTTATTTCTAGTAATTTTTGGAAACATTTAATTTTTTTTATTTTTTCTTTCAATTCTAAAGATACGAGTTTCACGATTATTTGTTTATGTTATTCTCGTTTCAACTACATTTTTTTTTGGGAATTTATGAGCAAACGTTCTAGTAGCTATTTTTTCTTTAAAACATTTTTAAAAAACATTTGGATAGCATTTTTTTAATTAATTTTTTTTAATTTGTTAATTAATTAAATTTATTTTAAATTTTTTTTCAGTTATCAATTTGATTTTTAATTGATTTGAAATATTTATTTTATATTTTTTAAACTTTTTTCTTTTTGTTTTTTGATTTCTTTATTAATTATTCTTTTTAATTGACTTTCTGTTAAACAATTTTAATTTTAATTGATGAAATTGAATCACTTAATTATTTGAGTACTATAAGAATACTTTTTCATACAGCTGAACTCAATACATTTATAATTAGGCAACCAAATAGAGATGGATTTTAATGAAGTAAAATATATTTGAACTTACACATTCAAAGCAATATTAAATATAATATCATTAAAACTAAACTTTTTAAAAACATGTTTGCGTAATTTCTTTACGTTTGTTGGCTACAACTTAAAAAAATTTTTTCATAATTTTTTATTTAAATTCTTTTTTAATGATAATTAATAATATAAAGAAACTTTATATATTTTTTTATTATATATGAAGAAAGTCAATTTATATAAGAATCATAAAAGATTATTTACTAATATGATTGAGAAGACTTAAATCGAAATTTAAATAATGTTAAAAATATTATAAATTTTTTAACACAAAATGGAAACCTCTTTTTGAATTTTAACTAATTTTAACAGAATGAAAGTTTAAAAATATTAGAAAGCATTTAAATAAAAATAAAAAATAAGTAAATAATATTAACAAAATAAAATTAAGAAAAACATATTAAATTTAAAATTTAATAAAAAGACAATGTTAAAATTTAAATTAAAAGAAAAAAATATTAAAATTTAAAATACATAAAAAATATGCGAACTTTAAAAAAAAATTGTATGCAAAGAAATTATAAATTAAATTTCAAATGTCCATTACATTTTTTCTAATGAGTTGAAGTTTTTTTTTATTATTGTTCGGATTCTTAATCCACCAATCTTCATCTTTTGTGGTACTGTTTCTCATCTTGAAATTTACTTTGCGCACGTTCTAAAATCACGTGCTAACAATTTGACCTTGCAATGTAAGCGTTTCTAAAAAGTTTGCTCTCAGCATTCATAAAACTTTTCAAGGTAATAAAAAACCTTAAATAAGCAAAAAAGCGAAGTGAAAAAGAAGTGTTTGCAATTATTTTACCCAAAAAAAAATTGTTCTTAACATTTGAAATTGGAAATTTGGAAATTTCTTGTATATTTTTTTATTTTAAACAGTTTTTAACTTTTAAGGCTTTTTTTTTTAAATACCAGAAAATAATAATTTTTATTTTTTTTTTAATATATAATTTTCTAATTATTTTAACTTTTCGTTTTATTTCCGTTTTTTATTTAGTTTTATTTTTAATTTTGTTTTATTGGTGAAAGTGTATTTGTCATGAACTTTTACTGAAATCCAAAATCCGAAAGCGTACGAACATGATTTTGTGTCTTTTTTTTTTTTTTTGGTTTTCTTGAGCTTTCAATCCATGTCTGCCCTACCTGTCAACACTGCCTCCGATTTCCGTTTGTAAAATTTTATTGTTTTATAATGTGTTTTTGTATGTTTTTATTTCATTCATTACTCGCAAACAATTCGTTAAATACCGTTATTGCTACGGCTCTTGTCTGCTGTTAATTATTATTGTTATTTCTATTTTGTCCGTCTCTTTTCGAACGATTTCGTTTTGCTGATAACTTTCGGCAGATAATTTAAATTCAATTACCGAACAACTGTAAAATTGTGTGTTGTTGTCATTTATATTTTGTTATTTTGAGTGTGTTGATATAACTTTGTAGTTGGCGTCTATCTGTCGGTCAACTCGTCAATCAGTTAGTGATTGTGTGAGACCGATTTCGTGAATAATGTGAGTTGAGGGGGTTAAAAGTTTTCATTTTTACTTACCAAACGAATACTGACGAATGCAAAACTTATTGCTCGACTGGGAGTGGATCAGAGTTCTCTTGTTGACAAGGAATCTTGATAACACGGGGTGATTAGGACTCTTTTAAGGTCAGCGATATCCTGGTACCAGTACTTACTTGCACGGTCCCGAGGTCCGTTTGGACTGGTATGAATTTTAGGAGGTCCAGCGAAATGGCACATCTTTCTTTAGCAATACGGGTTATTATCCAATAGATGCACCTATAGTAAGACTAAAAATGTTGTCCGATCTACTGTAGAAATTGTATAAAAATTAGATATATATAATCTTTTAAACACTACCTTCAATACTGTACGATTTTGGCGAAACTAAGTTTGAATAAATCGGGTTCTCATTTCTTCAACGTCCTAGCTGAATTATCCGCTAGATTTGTGAAGTATTTGGGATGTTTTTATTCAGCTTGAATCCAGTTAGGAACCATATCACTTTGACCGAAAATCAAAATTTGTAAATACTAGAACGCACCATAAATCTCGTCACTCTCTGAAAAGGACGTCAATGTCTTCAAACCGTTAATTGTTGATCGATTGACAATAGTAATTGCCTCAGGCATAATCCTGGTAGCTTTTTTCATTGCGTCATCAAAATGGCTGAAGGCTTTAGTCAGGTTTCCATTGTTGTTGTTGTAAATATATCCAGTATAAGTTCAACACATCAGAACTCAAAGTCCTTTACCGGATATAAATGCGACCAATTTCGATTTCTTAGGCCCGACCATATCCTCAAGTCAGTTTTTGTCTACCGATTTCTACATAACCTAACTTTTAGATAGTACGCTCAAATGCAAATATTTAGATTCTTTCTAAATCTAGCCCTTCTGCTCCATTATTACTCTCCTTTTCCCCTTCTCTTGTGCCATTATCACCAACAACTAAGCTAGTTGGCCCACTCCATTCAAGGTGCAGGCTTCGCTTCAGGCCTACAAGTCGGACAAAAGTAAACACCTGACAGACAAAAAAACTCACAACAAATGCATCGCCTTCTTCGTTGCATTGTTTGGCGAACAAAGGCTGGGAAAATGCATACTTATTTCTACAAATCTAATTTATTTAGATTTATTTGAATTTTGATTTATACCCCCCTCCCCACCAGCTTTTGTTTTGAGCGCCGCACTGAGGCACAATGCAATTGTTAAATTGTTGCATCAACATTGCAAAAAGCCAATGGAAATATGTATCGCATGCCCAGAAAGCCAGATTGATCAGCTGATATGTATTTGTGTGTGCGTGTGTGTGTGTGCGAAGACAAAGTGGTGAGAAAGACAGCGATAGGCCGACCAAAGTCTTGCCAAAGCTGAAAACGGTGTTGTTCGGACAGTTTGTGGTGTTGTTGCTGCTGCCTTACGTAATTTTTTGATGCGGTCATTGTTATTGTTGTTGTTGTATCTAGTAATTCGCTTATTGTTGCACTTTTTGTGTCGCTTTCTGTGTTTGCATTTGCATTTTTGTTTGTTTACAAGGCAACTCTAGGCATATTTTCATGTCACTTTTCACATGGCTGCTCTCCTTTCTCTCCCGCTCTGCCTCTCTTCCTCTAATAAACATTCATGGTGTAGTTATTTAGTTTATGGTGCCTTAAAGTGTCTGTCTAAAGTTGCAAACAAAGGCGAAAGGCTGATTAAATGCATGAAATGTACAAAATAATACAACAAAAGCAATAAAGTCGAATGACCTTTTTTATGATCATATGATTATATTATATTGCTATTGAAAGTTAAAGGTGAAAATTGCTGTTACACAATAGTTCAGTGAGATCTCTTCAATGACTTCTTTTTTTTTTGATATTTTTAGAAATATATGAGGGAACATTTAAATACAAATATTTCAATCGTTTTTCAAGGTATTTCTTACAATAAACTATAGAAATTATGAATTTTTTGCGCAAAAAATAAATAATTAAAACAAATCGAAACATTAATTTTCAAATAATATTTTTAGTTTGAAATTAAATTAAATAAAAGAAATAATAAAATTAAATAACACAAAACTGAATTAAATTAAAAAAAAGTTAATCAAAAAAAATTGAATGCAACAAAAAAAAACAAAGTAAATAAAATGAAATAAAGTAGAAAAATATGAAATAAATTTTAAAAAATAAAATACGGTAAAATAAAACAGAAGTAAGTAAAATAAATGAAAATTACAATAAATCAAAATAAACAAAATAAAATAAATCAAAGTAAAATAAAATTGAATTAAATTATAAGAAATGAATAAAAAAAAATTTTATTAAAATAAAGTTAAATTAAATAAAATTAAGTAAAAATTAAGTGAATTAAAACAAAAATTAAATAAATTGAAATAAATTTAATTGAATTGAATTAAAACAGATAGATAGTAAAATGAAGTAAATAAATTAAAATAAAATAAATAATAAAATAGAAACCAAGAAAAATTGGTTAAAGTAATATGTTTTAAAATTGTAAATGGTTCTGAAACTATTTAGAACAATTTAATTGAAGAATTTAATGAAAAAATTGATGAAATTCAATCAGAAATTGTACTAAAAGAAATATCACATAATCTGAATATAAATTTATAAAAAACTTAAAACATTAAAAAAATGTCGAATTGATGAACAGAACTTAGTAAACAGAAACATTCTTAATAAAATAAATAAGAAAAATGTAAAAAAAAATAAACATTTTGTTTGTATAATACAACAATACAGTTCGTTTAATCTTTTAATTATTTTAACATACTTAAAAATACAACTGGAAAAAAACATAAAACATTGCATTTAACATTTCCAATGGGATAATAATAAAATTAAACGAATCGCTTCAAGCAACATTTCAGAAATACTTTTAATTTTATTACAAAATATTTCATATAATTTTCTTATATATGTTTTTATATTAGGAATTTTATTAACCATTTTTTTATATTAAAACACATGATAATTTTAATAAAAAAATTTGGTTTCTAACGGAGAACAAAGTATTAGAAAGAAAAATATATAAATACAAAATTTAAATAACTTTGATAAAAGAAATAATAAAAATGGTTAAAAAATTAAACACTTATTGGCTTTTAAAAAATATTTTGAAAAAAGTATATGTATTGAAACATTTTCTAAAAAATTAAAAAAAGTGAAATAAAAATATTTTGAAAAAATAAAATGTATGAAAAAAGTCTAACAACGAAAACCATTTCCATTAATAAAATTTTATTGCTTTTTTGTATGTTATAACTCCTACATTCAAAAATGGATTAATAAATATAAATATTTTTCTATAATAAAATATTTTTCTGAGGAAAAATTAAGAGATACTTGAAATAATTGCTCTGGTTTTTTATTTTTTTCTTGCTTGCGAACATTGTTACATTTTTATAAGATATTTTGTAACAAATCGCTATATAACATTATAGCTTCAACACTTCAAATCACAAACTCTAAGTAGCGCACATAGATTTCGACGCTCGACATATATTATAGAAATAACTGAAGTAGCATTTTGTGCATTCCAACTCCACCCAAGCCACCAACATTCTTATCACATATCAATAGATTGTATTTTCTTGTCTCATTTAAAAATTCTCGATACCACGAAATTCTTTAGCCTCCAACAAACAAAGCAGGTGTCACCTTAATTCACCGCTACCTATGTTGGTTTCCAATGACATCAGCGAAATTTTTAGTGCTGGAAAAAAACGAAAGAAACACAACAAAAGCAATATGACAAAAACAATACCGTAAGCATTGACTATCACAACAATATCATTGCCTGCATATTTATTTAATTTAGCAGCAAATGTTGCTGTCAATGTCAATTAATGCCAGCCGAGCCAAATCAAGACAAAACCGAACCAGCCAGACTAAGAGCCAAGAGCCAAGAGCCAAGAGCCAAATCAAACCCAGCTGAGTCAAGCACAGCTAGCTGTGCAGGGCTATAACGGTATGATGGTGTGTTGCAATGTCAGCACTTTTCTTCAAATCATAAACATACGTACATACATACATACATACACACATGTAACCAAATAAATTTAAATATAAGTTTTAGTTATGCATGAATGTGTGTTGCTGCTGTTGTATGGAGAATTGGTGACACGCGGTCAGCAGCGCATTTTGTATAAGCGTGTAGATTGTTTCGCTTTTTGAATTACTGGCGCTGAGTTGAGAATTTTAAGTTTGGCAATTAATTTTTTTTTTTTTTTTTGTTTAAAAAAGTTTAAAAAGTTTTCATATTCATAGTTTTACCTTTAATAAAAATTGCACATACTATTTCAACAGTATTAAATATCAGGGGAAAAATATGAAAATGAATCCACAGTTTAAAAAACAATAAAAGTTTTGAAAATAAATTTGTGATTTCAAAAGCGGAAAATTAGTACAATTAAATAGTATTAAAAAATTTTTTTTTTGGAAATTTCGTTTAAAAATTTACAAGAACTTTTCAAATTCTTTTCCAAAAATAATTTTTTAAGAAATTTAAATTAAATTCTTTTGGAAATTTAAGTCAAAATATTTAAAAGCATGAGCATTATAAATTTTTTTAGCAAATTCTCAGATATGATTTTATTTTATCAAATCAAAATTCAAAATTTTATTTTTAAATTTTGCCAAAAGTTTGAAAATAAAAAAGGATTATAAAAATAAAAATTGAATGTTAAAGATTTTTTGGAAATTGAATTTTAAATTCCAAAATTTTATTTCTTATTTTAAAATTTTTTTGTTTGCTTTTTTATAGCTTTGACATAAGTGAAAATTTGGAAATACGAAATGTGAAATTTTTTGCTTTTAGAAATTTGCGAGATTTAGTTTTCAATTATTTTTGAATATTGCCAATTTTCAATAAGATTTTGGCTTTATTTGCATTTTTAAGTGTGATATAGAAGAAAATATGCTCAATACTCTAAATTTGCAATAAATTTCAAATCTTGCATTTCATCAAGCATTTTAATTTGAAAAAATTTTTTAATTTAAATTAATTGGTTTTTCTTAAACTAATAACCAATTGTCTGTTGATAGTTTTTTTTCTTATAAAAAAATCTTAAATTATTGCTCAGCAACGTGGCATATAAGTACTTTTTTACTATTTTCTAAATTATTTTGATGATATAAAAGAATATATATATCAAATTTTGATTCTAATACAAAAAATGTCTTTCCTAAAATTAGCGCAATAATATCGTATTTTTTTTTTACTTACAAGACTTTGATTAGATTAAAATATTTTTGATTTCTTTGAATTAATTTTAAAAATATTAAAAGTAATATATTTTTTGTAAATTTTTTTACCATAAAACAAAAATAACTAGTAGTTGACTTGATACTTTTACAGTTTTTGTTTATTAATAGTTTTATAAGACAAAAAATTTAAGTAATTATGAATATAGTTTTCGTTTCATGTTTATAAAGAAATATTTAAAATTTTTAATTAAACAACATGATAAAATAAAAAAAAATTTGCATGGTTATTTTATATCTCTTGCATAATTTTGTTTATTTTCAAATTAATTTAGTTAATGGTAAGCTAGTCTCAAGTCTGAATTTTAAGTTTCAAAATATTTATTATTAGTGCAAATTTATTTCATAATCTTTTTTATTAAAATCCAAAAAAAATCCAACGTATTTAATAAAGGTTTAAGTTATGCAAAAATGTTTAAACAACAAAAGTTTTTGATGAGTAAAAAGATGAATAAAAGAGATGCATTAAAAAAATGTGCTTTTATTTGCAAAATAAAAGTGAGAAATTGATCATTAAGTAAACTAGCCACTTAACTAAACTTAATATCGTGAATGAAAGTGATTTTTATTACTTGTGTGTATAGCAACAGCAACAACAAATAAATTTGAAAGAAACAACAGTGTTGCAGAAATTGCTACATAACCCATACAAAATGGCAGAGGAGTAGCAACGGAGAGCAAGTGAAAAAATGCAAATAGTGCGCCAAAAAGTGCGCATGTATGTGTATGTGTATGTATATTTGGCCACATGTGTGCATAAATGTGTTTGTTGGTGTGCGTGCGCGCGATGCCGAAAAGACATTACTTGGCTTCCGCATCATTATGCCAACACTTGCAACACGCCGCCAACCTGGCGACCGGCGAAGTATTTTTTTTTAATGCAGAGGACCTGTGCGCTGTGCATATATATATGTGTGTGTGTGTATTTGTAGCTTTGAAATGCTTTTATTATTGCTTTCTTATTTCGCTTTTAATTTACTGCCTCAATCCGCCAGTCTCTCGCTTGTGCGCTTGTGCGCTTGTCAGCTGTTGGTTTGTTATTATTTTGCATATAGACTTTTTTCATTTAGAGTTTTTGTCTCACTGGCACGCGGTTAGCTAACCAGCCGGATGGATAGACAATCACAATTCCAACAAAGCTCCAAAGACCGAGTGAGTTGTTCCACAACAGCATTAACTAAACAAATCCAATGAATTTAATTTCGTCTTTCACCTTTCTTCTTCCTGCCGTCACTTCACTTCTTTGTTGTTGTTGTCACAAGTAAATGTTGTTGTTGTTGTTGTTTTTATTATTTGTTATACATTTCTATTTTTTTTTAATTGTTCACTGCTGTGATTTAATAAAAGTGGGCAACATTTGCATTCCACATGTTGATTAGCGCAAGTGAGGTGAATTCGGTGGTATGGTGGGATGGGTTAAGGTCTTTAGGTGAGTTAGGGAGAGAATAACGTTGCTTATTGAATTATTTCATTGTTCATGATTTCCACTTTAAATAACAATATTAGACACTTTCCAGGGAATCGCAAAAATATACCGTTACTAATACCCTTGCCTTCGATAATGAGCTAAGTTTCTTATGGAGTTTATATTTTGATTAACTGTGCTTTAATATCGAGCATTCAGCTGTCACGTAACATTTTTAAAGTAATTTAATGAGAGAAATTTTTCTCAATATTATATTGTTTAGCCAATCTCAAGACATTTATTATTGAAAGATTTCAAACCTAGTCTTAACCGGATGTAATTACCTTTATTATCTCAACTGGGTATGGAGTAGACTTCTGAACACTTCCAAGAGAGCGCATTCTTTCTATATGGTGGATTCTAAACTTAGTTTTCTCACTTACTTTCCGAGAGAATTTAATTATTTGTCTATATCAGCGTCAGGTCAGACTGCGTGAATGGACTTTAAAGAACTTCCGTGAACCCTTGAAAATTTTTTTTTTGGATTCTCTTCTCGCAAAGTCTTTTTACTTCTGAAGTTCCATTAGGCGAGCTACCTACTTAAAACGCAATTCCAGGTTCGCATCAAAGTATTGGAATGCCTCAGAAGTAGCTACGGACCCAAAAGAGCTTAAAGTGCTCATCTCGAAATCATTCCAAACCGATGTTGATAGATAACCAATATATAATAATTTCTAGGATAGAGAATAGCGGGTCAAAAATGTTAGCGCTTTCATTATCAGTGATATGTTTGAAAATTGAAAAATGTTTACAAAAGCGGAACTCTTGGCTCAGCTTTTCTTCGAAGAGCAAGACGTCATACGCATAGAGAAATACTTTGATTTGATCTTCGTCGCTCTCAGGTGCAGTGTTGCATTTAAAGTAATAAAAAAGTAATCAAAAAATACTGAAAAAGTTGATGGGTTAACATAGAGTTCTCCCTAAGGATTTCCACGGTCTTCATATATGTATGTATTAATGAAAAATTTTGAAAAAATTTAAAAAATCTGTTTACCAATTTGAGATAATACAAAAAACATTAGTTGTTATAGAAATATATAATATATATTTTTATAATATTTGTTATAGAAATAATGTTTTTTGTATTATCTCATGCTCATGATGGCAACGGTTACTTATAAACCTAAAACTTCAACATCTAATTTGTTTGAACTTAAGAAAACGAGCTGGTTGACAGCTGTCATAAATCATTTAGATGTTAAAAATTATTAAAAATTTACAAACATTTTTAAAAGGAATAGAGAAAATAGAAATTTAACAACAAACTGAAATGGATGCTGTAAATTTATTATAAACATGCTGTGATCTTGTTGAGTGCTTATTATAAATAAATACTAAATAAACAGAGAAGATTAGCGAGAGGCAGCCAAATAAATGCTTTTTGTAGGTATATGAAATAAGTATCTGTGCTAAAGTATAAAAAATTCTAAACGCATACGCTGATACTGCCATAATTAGCCAGTTCGACTCGTTTAGGATGTACAACAAAAAAAAATTTCTACAACAAAAAAATATACATAAAATTTAAAATATATAAAAAAAAAATTTAACTAGAAAAAAAGTTAAATAAAAAACAAATTCATAAAATAATAAAAAAAGTAGAAAAGATTATATGTTAAAATATTTAGAAAAAAGAACAAATATCAGTTGACTAGCAAAACTTTTGCCGCTGTAGAATCAGAGCGTAATCGGTTGTGCGGTGAAAAAGAACAGCGGTTTGACGCTGTGGGTTTAAAAATATTTAGCACTTAAATATTTGAAAACAAAAAACAAGTTTTAAGAATCTCAAATGTAGCTTTTTAGAAAAATATAAACGTAATTAAACATTTTTTGCATCGGCTTATTTAAACATTTATTATCACTTTAAATATAATAATGACAAAATTAAGCAAGATTATTTTACGTTTTTGTTGTTGTTTTTTTTTGGTAAACAATTTAAGTTTTTAGCAGCACAGAGCGATAAATGCTAACGAGATTTAATAAAAACGAAATACAAGTGCGAGGCTAAACGCCGGCTCAGCTGAGGCTGTGTGACTTTTCACTTACTCACGCCAAGCAGAACAGTCGAAATATTAAAAAACACACCTTTGAAAAAAATTAACTAAATTGAAGATGTCAAATGAACGCAAACTAGTAGAACTTTTAAATATGCTAGTGCTGAACTAAAGTTGCTAAACTAAAACTTGTATTCGTTCGCATGCGTATTTCCTGGTATTTTAATTAATTAATTTTTTTTTTTATGATGGTGATTGAACGTTTTTTGTGGACACAATTTCTGTTTGGTTTGAATTTGATTTGAATAAAAAAGAAAATAATTTTTAAACAATTTGTAAAAATTGTTGAACTATTTAAATATTTAGAATTTAAATTTTCACAAATTTAAAAATATTTTTGATTGAAAATATTCTTTAAAATTTTAATTTTCTTTTCAAATTATATTTTTTGAATGAATTTTGATCAAATTGTTTCCGAAATTATAATTTCCTTAATGTGCGGAATTCTTTGTTTTCAAGATTGCGAACACTTTTTGAATAAATTGTTTACATAATATAAATCTTAAATAAATATTTATAGAATCATTTGAAAAATTTATTATTGTATGTTTATAAAAGAGATATTTTTAATTTAATATTTGACATTTTTAATTTGATTTAAAAATTTTGCTTCTTAATTTGAAATTTAGAAAATATATTAAAATTGTAACTAAAATTTTTTGTTTTATTTCCTTCTTCTTATTGAAATATATCTTATATTTAAGCCTTTAACAATTTATACTAATGAAAATTTAAAATTTGAAGACAACAAAATTTTTAAGAATTATTTTTTGTTGAATTTTTAAAATATGTTCTAATATGTTTAAGAAATAAAATCTGAGCAGTTAAAAATTGTTCTTGTTAGTAATAAACAGCTTATTCCACTCTCCACGTGCAAAAGACTTAAGCCACAAACTTGTTACAAAATAAATTGCAACTAATGCAAAAATATTTAATTAGAATTTCATAAAAGTTATTTTTTCAATTATATTTGTATACATATTTCAATATTTACCAGCTTATACAGGTAGTTCAATGGTATACTATATTTCCCCAAAGCAAACAATCACAACAATAACATTTACGCGTTCGACTTTCAATGATTACCTAACTTTCACACTGACCTTGTTAAACCACGGGAAGCAACAATCTATTTCTTAAACTGAAATTTAAAGAAATCAAAATTATACAATTTTCCACTCAAGCAACTAACCGCTGGAAATTGTAGCAAATTTACTTTGATTTGCTTACAATTTATGACAGATAATCGCATGCAATTTTTTGCACCACTTACATAACTGTATAACTGTAGATATGTAAATTGTGTGCTATAATTTGTTGAATGGATGATGTGGAAGTAGTTCAAGCAGAAAATGTCCATAAAAAATGTTTACGAAGAAAAATCGAAATTAATTTGATTTTAATTTTCAGTAAATAGAAAAGTGACAGCAAAAATATTTTTTTTATGATAAATTAATTTCAAAAAAATTTAACGTCTCACAACTTAAGGTTTTTTTTTAATTTCAACGAAAAAATTTTTTTAAATCGTGTTATATTAGTTCTACTTTGCTTTTCTACCTGCCATTCTCTACCACAAATTTTTAAATGTTTTCACAAGTAAAATTAAAATCGCATTTGTGAAACGCAGATATCGCCGTCATTATTGCTGGTATTCCAGAACCTGCAAAAATTACACTTTTATTGTAATAATAAAAACACAGCATTGCATTGCGTGTTACATCTACTACCTTAAAGACTTTCTATATGTTACAAAGCGCAAATTATTGCCAAATTCATTAAAACTAAAGGAGGAATAATTCATGAGAAGTTGTAAAAATTTTAATATTAATCCATTTAAGATATTAAGTTGTAAAATTACATAACATATTCGAAGATATAATGAAAAATTAAAATTTTTTTAAATATTTGAAGACCAAAAAAAAAACAGAAATTTTTATTTTAAAAATTAATTCTGCAACACTCAAACAATGAAAAAAACATTTAAAAAAAGTTTTTCTACTTTTTAATATTTTTTTAGTAAGGAATTTTTATAACGAAATTTTTTTATTAAAATTCATATATAATTTAACACATGGAATGAAATTCATTTAAATAGTTGTCTTAATTTCCGTAAAAGACAATTATGTATAAAATTTCATAAATTTCATCAAAAAAATTTTTTATTATAAGAATTTTGATAAACAGCTGTCATGTTTTTCACTAAAACTTATAAAACAGAATATTATAAATTTATTCCTACAATATTTTTATAACCGAAGATATGTGAGCTAATATACAAAAATACCAAAACAAAAATTGCGTTCAAGTGATTTATAAAAAAAAATTCCATATTGAAAAAAATTTTTTTTAAAAATTAAGAAAAGTAATTCCGTGAAATACATTCTAATTATGAAATTCAATTATTTTATGTTTACATAAATTAATGGAGGTTAAATTTTCTTTAAAAATGCTTCTAATTAGTAATAAAATATTGAGTTGTAAATATATCAAAAGTAAAAGAAACTGGAGTTATTTCATTAAAAGTATTTATATCATTCAAAAAAAAATTTCCGCGCTTCACTACTTTAGCAGCCAATTTGTTTGTATGCCAAAAAAGTATGTTATAGTTACACTCAATTACAAATGTACGCACAAAAATACTGTTGCGCTATAAGCCATGTGCAAATCTATAAACATACCTATGTATGGGCGTATGTTTATATATGTGCAAAAAAAAAATTAATTGTGTATGCCATTCACTCTTCCGATTCCGTGTATTCCAAGCAGTTAGCTACATAAAGACATAGCTGCATGCACACCTATGTACATAAATGTTTAATAGATGCACGTGTACGAGTATTTATATAGACAAAAATGTTCATCGGGAGCGTTATTGAGACTTAAGCCACCCACACATGTTTCGCCTGACAACTGAAGTAATAAAGTGCCTTTGCTCTGGCCACATCGCAGCTTATACTTGATGAGCTTGCAAGTACATGTATAGATTGTACAAAAAAAAATTAAAAATAAGTAAAAAAAAAAGCTGCTTTTTCATAAAAAAAATTTTTTTTTTTTTTTGTTTTTTTTTAATACCACAGTCCCACTGTTTGTGGCGCTGTGGCGTGTCAAACTTTAATTGAAAGTGAAATTTTACTACTGCCTTGCAGCGTGGAATATATTTAGTTACTACTGTTTGTTTGCGATTTTCTGCGATTTTTCTTTAACTTTTTTTGCTAATATTCATTTTATTTTTATGGCCGTCCTGCTTATACTATTAACGGGGTTTTAATTTTCTGCGGTTTTTTGGCCAAAAATTTTATGATTCCTTACCTGACACAAACGTAACATAATAACCTATTTATCCGATTAGCTGAAAAATAACTTGTAAGAGAATAATAATGAAAGGACACAAAATTAAATTTTCCAAAAAACAAATTTACATTAAAAATACATACAAAAGTTTTTGCATCATATTTCATTAAAAACTCATTAAGCTTTAAAAAAAAAAATGTGCTTTGTAGCATAACAAATAAAAAAATTTGGAATTTAAATTATAAAATGTTAAAAAGAAAATTAATAAAATTTTGAATTTGATTTTCTTCAATTTTTATAATTCCCTAACTGACAGGCACACTATTACTTAATTTTCGATTAGCCATAAAAATGTATAAAGTAATAAATAGCAGAAAAATAAAATTTTCAAAAAACTTTAAATCGTTTGCTTCGCATTTAATTAAAAATACATTAAGCTTTTGAAAAAGGGTGCTTATACAAGTACTTAGTAAACATTAAAAAAAAATAATAAAATATTTGAAAATTGCAATAAAATTTTTTTTTAATTAAAAAAATAATTTTGTGAACAAAATACGCATCTATATGGTATATAAATTTGACCTTCACCTCATATAAAAGTATTTAAATATAAATAAACTAAATATAATTAGTAGTTGTAAAAGAAACTCAGTTGCTGCTGAAAAAACAACAAATACACACACATGCATAAACATGCATAAACATGCATAAACATACCATTGCATGCACTGGGAGGGGTTTGGCGCTCACCACTTTAATCACCTAATGATTATCACCTGCGCAGCTGCCATTACCCAGCAGTTCCTCGCTGCTTCTGAACGCAGCGTTCAAATAATCGATTGTAGTCCAATTTGTGCTTATGTCTTTTTAAGAAGTATATGGGCTGCTTAGCAATGATTACTGTAATAACGATTAATATTTTTTGTTATTGTTGATTGAGAATAAATTTTAAATCGCATATAATGCTGCAAAGTCTTTGACTCAGTTGAAAAAAATTTGATTGTAATGTAAAATTTGTTTATAAAAAAAAACAAAAAATAATTTCTTGCATTGTATTTCACAATTAATTAAAAAATTTAATTAAAAAATAGTAAATTATTTTTATGCAACTAAAATTTATTAAAGCACTAAACAAAATTTTTTTTTCTTTAATTAAAAAAAGACATTTATCTGAAAATAAAAAACATGTTTGAGTGAGCATTCGAGTATAAAAAAGTATGGTTTTATTTTATTATAAATATAGATTTTTGACTGAAAGTATAATTTGTATTTTCTAAATTATAAGAAAATAAAGTTTTTCAAAGTAATATTTAATAAATTTTAAATTCTCATTTCACTGATAATAAAAAAAAAATTATAATAAAAAAATCATTAAAACTATATTTTAAAATACTTGAAATAAAATTTTCTCATAAAAAAATACTGAATGTAGCATTAAGCAAAATAAATTAATTAATGTGAAAAATTAATTTAAAAAATACATATTTCCTTAATGAAAATATAATTTTTCAGCTTATTACAGCTTTGCAGACTTGCCATCTAGATTGAGTTCTATTAATTTATATACTCTCGCAAAATTTATTTTCTATTTTTTTAGTAATATTTTCGTAAAATATGTGAAAAATTGAAGAAGTTAACCTGCTCAATTAATATCTTATTACAAAAATATTATATTTTATTATCATTATAAAATGTTTTATAAAAATGTTTCTTTTATATACATGTAAGACAATTGAAGAAATATTATGCTTGTTTTTTAAATTAAACACATTTCATATTAATTTGGTTTTTACTTTCTTTTCAGTTACCCTTTAGAAATTAATAAGCATCAACATTGTATACAAAATGTCACACAACATTAGAATTTTATTCGCGATCATCGCGTCAATTGTCACAATATGCTCATCACTGCCCGAAGTAAGTACAAAAACAAACACTTATATGAAATATTTTCATAAAAAAAAATATACAAGATAATATAGGGCTTCTCGTCGCTACCAAAGCAACATATTGAGTTTTCGTAGCTTTCTTAATATAATAAAACGCATTGTAACTTCGCATTATTTCGTAGATATGAAAGCTTTATAAGCTTCAATATGACATTTAGTGAAAGCGTGTTGTTTTTGTTGTGAAATTATACCAAAAACGTGCTTAGATAGAAGATATTTGCCAAAATATATAATATTCAGAGGAAGCATACTAAGCTTTCGAAACTTTCTTAATACCAACAAATGAACTGACATTGAACTTTGGTTGACTTTTGGGAAGTGTAATATTTTTGTTGTGGAATCTTTTACAAAAAGTGGCAAGATAGAAAAATTTATATATTATTACATAAAATATTTAACCAAATAACTCCAGTTCGCACTAACACTACATAATTCGCACCCATATAATGTTGTAAAGTGTGGTGGCTTAGTACTCTAGAGCTTTCATGGTAAAAAATTTCGGCGAATACTTTTACATAATACACATATTTACAACAAAGCTTTCACCTTATTTCAAGTAAAAATTTGTGAAAAGGGAATTTTAAAGACAATTAATGAAAGCTCCAGAAAGCTTCTGCACATCAAAAAGTAATAACGAAAGTTCTGTGGAAGCTTTTTTTTTTTTTGGTTATAAGAATTATTTACTCTTTTACTCGTCACTAATCGTACACTACTACAAAATCCATATCTACATATTCTCACAGCAATCAGAGCCACTTGCCCATGACCTCCAGTCTTACTTAAGATGCAGCAGCTTTGAGTGAGCTTTAACCATAGCCTTCATGGTTTCAAACAATCACTTTGCATAACTTAAAAGACCTTTATCTCTAGTTTAAAAGCGATTTTTATATTGTAAATCACTTTAAATGCAGCATGACAAATAATTTGATATCTAAATCTAAACATTTTCTATTTACGTCCATCTGTCCAATAATTTAGTCATATGGCAGACAACTGCCTCCAAACAAACAATACTTACATAGTTACACGTATTTCTGGCAACGCTTGCTGTCATTAACAGTCAGCACAAGGCTTTGAATACTAAATAGAAACAAAAGCAACAAGCAATAACAACAACACTAATAAAAATAAAGGATTTGAGTCACAAGCGTGCAGTAAAGCAATGCCAATAATGACGTGCCTCAGAGAGGGCAATAATATGCAAATCAGCACAAATTATAGTGGACTAAAAAAAAAAAAAAATATTGCATGCGAGAATTTTTACAAATGTTGCATGTAATAAAGAATGTGTGCTTTTCTAAGCATACAAATAGTATAACAAATAAATTACTACAAAAGGTAAGAATCATTAATTAGAGAAAAACTATAAAATAGACCGAAAATTAAATTACATGCAGAAGGTTGCCACCCGCTACAAAACCAACAAATTATTGGCAGCGCAGCCGAATTGAAAATGCACTCAGTGATGGCTTTATACGAAACTTTGATACTTTTATGCTTAGAAGGTCGTCAGTGGACACGATTGCTTTTTATAAATATAGAAATAGGCATATAAATTATGCATAATAGTGAATTGTGAGTGGTTCATTCATTTAATAATTATTTATAATATTTTTTTCTGCATTGCTTATGCGTTCACATGCTTTGTAGTTGTTGTAGGACAGCATGAGCACGTAAATACATGCACTACGTAGAAAATAATTTACACAAACAATACGCACGCACTCAACATAACAGCGCATAGTACCGCATAGTAGCGCATAATATATATTACATTTAAATATAAATAGCGCTGAGGTATTCAGCACTTCAAGTAGTCAATTGTCTTGCCAAATGTCACAAGTTACACAATTGCAGTCAAATGGGCGTTTAGTTGCTCAGATAAAGTAAATGCGCTGTCATTTCGGTTGACATATTTCTAAATGAACTTAACATGAAATAATGCATATATTAAAAAAAAAATTTTTGTTTGTATTTCCTGCCTACTTTATTGCTTTTCGTACAATTCTTACTTGCCCAAACGCTTTATAGCGTGTGCAGACCGTCAAAAACTGCAAAACATATAAAGAGAAAACCGCCCAAAATAATTAATCGGTTTTTGATTGAATTTATTTATTTATGTTAGACTTCTGCACGAACTGCAACAAAAGATTTTTTTGTTGGTGCCTGCATATTTTTATATTAAAATAAAGCTCATGCTATTGCATTAATTACGGTATCTCATTTGAATGCCCTTGAAAGAGGTACGGTCAAGGTCGTGTGATGTTACTTACGGCCAAGAAGATTTCCTTTGTTATGAGCGCACGTATAATTAATATTTGAAGATTTTACAAAAAATCTAGTTTGCTTCTTTTTTCTCAGAAAGTAAAACTTTAGAGATATTTGAGTGCTGCTGGCAAAAATAAAGCTTTGAAAATGCAACAATCTGCAGAATGCCTCAAGAAAAAAAAAACAAAACGAAATACATGAAAGCTGTAATTGTTATTAATTTTTTGTAATACTGAAGTTAACTTTGCTTTTGTATTTAATTTTTCCCTTTCCTCAAATAATTTTTTTTACCCTTTGGTAAATGTTTATAGCATTGACAACGCCTTCCAAATATTTTACAAATATTTTTCATTTAATTTTTTCTTTTTTTTAAACTTAAAATTGAAATTTTTTTATATTTTGTTGCAACTACCTTGTGAAAAAGTGGCAGTTTAATTATGTTGTTTTACAAATTGTATATTCGTAGGAATTTAGAGATGGTAATTCTATCTCAGAATAAAATTTTTTTTCCGTTATTTTTTTTTATAAAATTCCACATTCCGCTTTATAGATTTCTAAATTTATTTCACTTTTAGATGACCGCTTTTACTTTAGCGATTGCTTCTATTGAAAACCCCATAATTTATACTTGAAATAAAGTATTTTATATTTTCATTATTGAATTTCAATATTACAATAATCACAAATTTGTTGACCTTTAGTTACTAACAGCTGGCAACATTTTAATATAAACTGTTATAATGAATCGTCTCAGAAGCAATTAAGAAAAATGTTTAGTAATTTACTAATTAATACATTACATAATTGCCAATAACTAAACATATTAGCTGGCAACACTGCTAAAAGCATTAACTTTATTATTTTGAATTCTTTGCTAACGAATAATTTGTATGGAAGTCATCATGAAATTATTTTAAAATTTCAATTGAAGAAAAAAGTAAAACTTTTAATGTTTCCAAATTTCAAAATTCTTCTTTCATAAATTTTTCTAAAAATTTTTTTTCCACTTTCAATATTTGTGGAGCCACTTCCAGATACTAAATTCAACTCTAAGTAATTTTTTTCCACGAAATTACTACGAATTAGTCGCTATAAAGAGTACAAAAAGTGGAAACAATGGCTACAATTCATTCCAACTTACAACCATGTTTCTGGGAAATACACAGTTACACCCTTTTATGTGTATGCGTACATTTATTTGCATAATTGTTTCTAACTGCCTGTGTTCGCTTTAATGCTTACGCAAAATTACACAACTCATCCTTCCCGCGCGTGGCCTCAGCCCGCGGCCGTAGTTGAGGGTCAAAGTCAAGTTGCCACATTCAACAAAAAAAATCATACAATGAACATACACTTACAAATAACAACAACAATTCATGTAAATGTACAAAACAGGTGTGCATACATAATTAGCTAGCAATTAGGCACAAAAAAGCGAAAGAGAAAATAAAATACACTGTGTGTTTAGAAAAAAGTCATCCAAGTTCATATATTTAGGCCCTAAGTTCTTCTTTTTTATAAATTTTTTAGTATATTTTAAAAAGCAAATACTAGATATATAACAGAGAGAAAAACCAGTATTTTTGGCATAGTTTCTCTGATGGAGAATACATAAAATTTGCCAGGAAACTGTAAAAGCTGCCATTTTTTTTCTTCTTTTAATTTTAATTGAAAAGTAGAGACCCAAATGTTGCTTCAAAGTCCAGTTTTTCTCATACAATCACATTTTTTTATTAGCAAACTAAGTTTCTTGAATCAGGCATTCAATCCAGTCATTCAATCGAGATTGAATATATTAATACCCTGAATTTTATAGGAATGCCAAAATTCAAAATTTTGAAAACAGTCCACAACATTTTGCAAAAGCTTTGGCCAGGTAGGCTTCATCTTCATATATCTGGCCTTGCACTACCGACTCAACTATTTTTAATTGTAATGATTTTTCTCTTATTGAATTTTTCATTGCATTCGCAATGCAAATGAGTCACTCTGCAGCAAACATTGACAATGGTAAAACTCAATAATATGTATATATATATATAAAATTAAGCGTTTATCAATAAAAATACAACTAAAAACCAAACTCGAGTTTAAGCCGTAATAATCTTTTTATGAAGCAAAAGCATGTTTCTAACCTGATATTTGCTTGACAGTGTATAAATGTCATTAACATGAGTGACCATCACCTTTGAGTGACATAAACACAATGAAAAAAAGAATAATAACAGTAAATTAGCGTATACGTTTTACAGTTGGAATAAGTCAAGTGAATGCATTTTTATAAACTAATAGATAACATTATACTTGAACTTTAGTGGCATCAAGTGCAGTTAGTGCATGCCAAATAAGATGGGGCATGTAATGACTAACCTCAAACATAAAACAATATGTACAATAATAAATTGATAAATAAACAACATTAAGCGCATGCAAATTCACGAATTAGTTGCTTATTTATTGTTTAACCATTGTATTGGTATTAAACCTTCGAGCTCTCCAATAAAAGTGTAGCAAAATCTCCATAAAAAATTAATTTTCTTGAAAAGTTACTAAGTTTTCGTTCAAATAAACACTTTATAGCATTTTTACGTACAATAAGTAGGTACTATATTTTCGGGATTATAAATAGAAATATTTCTCGCCAATTTACAGTTTTATACAAATTTTTACGTCAAATGCTTTCGGTATCACCTTTTCGGGATCCCGAAAATTCGGGATTCCTTCCAAATCATTTTACTTTCAGCTGCTTTCATTCGATTTTCTATAGTAATGCGTTATATAATATATTTGAACTTTGTTTACATGCAATTACTAACTATTGACACAAACGCAAACCTAAATTTTTTAATATTATTAAATACAATTGCGATTTGGTAAAATATTTATAGCTGGATGAAGAACTATGTATATATATTATATATAGTACAGCAACATATATATGTGCATATGTCCACGGGATGTATTTAATTGCTGTATAAAAACTAGTTCATTATGACTAATTGATGCAAATTATTTAACATTTTCGTATGACAGGTGACAAAGTCAAAAAAACTAATAAATAAAGGCATAATATTGTAATATTTTCAAAAAAAACGTATCCTATTTTGCTCTGGCTCTCGAATTTTTCTCATTAAAATCCCGAAAGTAACAAAAATAAAGAGTCAAATACTAGACTAGAATAATGAAATATTTCTCTAAAGACTCGGAATCGCGAATTTTTCTCATTCAAATCCCGAAAGTAACAAAAATAAAAAGTCAAATACTAGACTAGAATAATTAATAATGTCAAAAATATTTCTCTAAAGACTCGGGATCCCGCAAATTTCACATTAAAATTCCGAAACACATAAACAAACTTAAGTAACGGTGAGTAATAAAATGCCAGAAATAGAAAAAATTCTCATAACTTTCTTAAAATTTTCGGAATCCCGAAATTTTCACATTGAAATCCCTAAGCAATTTATAAAGCAATTATAAGCAATTATAAAGTTAAATAATTAATACTAGCTGAATAACAAAATAAACAAAGTAATAATATTTTCTACAACATTTCTCAAAAAATACGGGATTTCGCAAATTCCGAAAATCGGAATACTAATACACCTTAGCTGTTATTTAGTCAATAATTTTAAACTAATAATATATAAAGTCCAGCATGGGAGCCAACCAACAGGGTCTCTTATATGACAATTTTTCATGTTAAAAGTTTTGCTTTAAAGATTTTGGAATTCCCCTGCAAAGCTTTTGTACAAACATTCACAGCAAAAAATGGCGGCAGTCTATCAAATACCTCAGCACGTTTGGCTAAGCTATATTCATATGAAATTATGTGACTACACAATTAACTGAATCCAGCTTACCGCTCGAATTACTTAGGTAATCGCAGCAAATCGAAAACACAGCAGATGCGAATGCCCGCAGGATAGACAAAGAGTAACAGGCAAAGAAATACACATGAAAGTGAGCAGACTACATGACTGTACTTAATTGCAGAAGAAAAAAAACACACATCAAAATAAAATTGTGCAAAAAGTAGTCGAGCAAAGTAAAAAATCAGCGCAAGCAATCAAGCAGCGCGTCAAATGCTGAAGCAAAAACCAAAAACAGAAAAAAGTCGTAACTGAAAGATAAAAGTAGGTAATTTAAAAGCAAAATGGGAATGGTAAGCCAGTCACTTGAGTGTTGAATTTTGGTGCGCAGTCAATCATGGGGCGAAGACAGCAAATGGCAGAGAAATTAAGTATGTGTGAGAAAATTTAAAAAATCACAATTGAAGAAACAAATTTGAAATGGAATATACAAAAATTTAATGTATATGAATATTTCCCCCAAAATGTCATGAAATCTAAAATAACTTCTTTTGAATTAAAAAAACGCACTTCAATTAACCCAAAAATCCAAAAGTCTTTTACGGCCGCTCGAAATCACGCAGCGTTTTGCTCCAAATTCCCATTTTTAATACCTCTCAACGAATGATCGGCAACACAATAATTTCATATCATTTTCATTATTTTTTTTTTTTTTACTTAACTAAGCTCCACCTTTGGTAATTTCAACAGTTACTTTGACACAAATCCTAATTGTTTACTTCTTTTATTTACTCTTTGCTCAATTGTAGTCAATTAAAATGCACTCAACCTGTCAATTGTCACTCAAACGGTGTTTGTTTTTGCTATTATTGGCGGTATCTTTGCCAATCAGGAGTCAAAGTGGGTTAAAAAATATTTTGGACTTATATAATATTCCATGCATTTTATTAGGGGTAAATGGGTGACAATACGGCTATATATCACAGTAATAATTATTTTATAATATTTCAACCACTTTCATTATATTTTAAAGTCATTTTTTAGTTTATATATACTTAAACGTCTTTAATTTGGACTTTATGTTTAAGGTTAAGTATAAGTATAAGTAAAGGATTAAGTTAAGTATAAGTTTAATTGTAAGTTTCTGCTTCAGAAGTTTCAAGTTTCAGTAAAAAAAAGAATAAGTTCAATTTTAAGTCTAAGTGTAAGGTTAAGTTTATGGTTAAGTTTACTTATATATATTTAAGTTAGAGATTAGAGATTCAGTTCAATTATGAGTGTAAGCTTAAATATTTGAGTTAAAATTTAAGTAAGGATTAAGTTTAATTTTAAGTTGAAGTTTTACTTTAGAATTAAATTAGGTTTAAGTTTATGTTTCAGTAAAAGTTGAGGAATATGTTTAATTTTAAGTATAAGTGTAATTGTATGCTTAAATTTAAATTTAAGTCTACGTTTATATTTAAGTTAAAGATTAAAGATTAAGTTCAATTTTTAGTGTAAGCTCAAGTTCACGTTTATATTTAAGTTAAATTTTAAGTAAGGATTAAACTTAATTTTAAGTTTAAGTTTAAGTAATGTCTAAGTTTACTTTTGATTAACTTTTTAACCCAGGTTATATAAAAACTTTTATAATAATTGAAAAGGTTTAGGAGAAATGCTATTCAAATTGCCTGATTACTGATTATTATCGCAGACATGGTTGCCAACTATTTCAAAACAAATTTCTTTTGTTTAAAATGAAACTTAGCAAATTGAGGAATCCTCAAGTAATAGGTGCATAAAAGACAAAACTATGAATAAAATTTCCATCAAATAACTACAATTTCAACTAAGACTTAATTAGTAGTACCTCTGCAAACGTAGCTGGTAAAATAATTTCTAAATACCTTAGCCACATAATTAAGCCACATTAATATTGCTATAGGTTTAGTAAACAAAACCAAAAGAAGAATATTCATAGCTGTAAATAAAGCAAAATTCTTAATAGAGTTGCCAACGTCTATTCATAACCAAAACATTTTTTATTTTTTTCATATCTAAAAACTATTTAGATAAATGAGGCAAGTGTATAATCCTTAATTAGACCATCAAGTTGGAAATAATATTATAAGAGTTGCCAACTATTTTTAAAAAAGATATAGAGAATAAGTTTATAATAATACACAAGACCTTAAAGTACATGATTTTAATTAAGTTTCTTGTTGCATACAAATACATTGTAGAATTATTTCAACCGAGAACCTCTTAATACCAAAAGAAAAAATGCATTAGACTGTCGAAAAATTGTTGAATTTTGAATTATAATATTTTTCCTCTGGATATAGCAAATTTTACATTTTGCCACCAATTTCGAGTAGACTTTTCCACAAGCAAAATTTTGCATGCATTTCAAGCCCTTTTCAAACGCTTTTACTTTCATTAGAGAGAATTATATATGGTACCTTTAATAATGTAAAGAGAAGAGCATTTGTTGAAAGAGAGAAAAAGGAGAAGGTGTGAGGAAAGTAAATTTAGTTCATAGTGATCGCTTAGTTAACTTTAAATGCACTAAAGATCTTCAAGAGACAGAGAGAGCCTGATTTGTTCATCATTAATAAAACCAATTGAGAGAATCATTGGACAAGAGAAAGCAGCGCTGGATATTAGAAAAATGATGTAACAAATGTTAAGTAGGAGAGAGTAACGCTTGACTAACTAAGCTTTTACTATGAGTCAGTGAGTTAGATGGGTAAAGGTGGGAGAGAGTGGGAGAGAGTGAGAGAGAGCGGAAGAGTTGCATTTAGTATTATGTTAGTATAGAGTTCATAAAAAGTGCAAGGGGCTCTCTTTTTTTGTGATTTTTAACATTTGCAATTTCTGCAATTTTTAAAAGTTTTTGCAAATGTTTTCTTTTTTGTATTTTACGATAAATGGCTAACTGTAATTTCTTTCAAGTGTTTTTTTTAATATTATTTTCCTCAATTCAAGTTTTCCGGTGCTAATAACGCCACTTAATCCCACATTTAATTTCATAAGGCTTCAAAAGGGTTCCATTGCTTATTTCTTACTACTCACTTCTTCAAACGCTAATGCCTTTTTGAACTCTTTTTGCTACTCTCCGTTATTTATATGCACCGAAAAGTAATACCGTAATTTCTATTGCGCCATGCATGTCTCCGCTTTCTAACAAAACTGTCTACAAATCGTCCACCCGCTTCATTCGCTTGCGACTCTTCAGTTCTTTTTTTTGTTTTTGTTTTTGTAATTTTCACAAACTTTTTTCCATTTCTTTAAATTATGTATTTTCGCTTCAACGCTTGCTTTATGCTTTTTGGCATTGCTGGCTGTCCAACGCAACGCTTCTGGTTTTCTGCTGTCGCTTGCACTTTTTCATTTCATTGCTTTTATTATTCCGTTTTGTTTTTTGTTTTTGTTCACTATGGTTGCGACGTTGGCTAACATATTGAAAACACGTTTCAAATGAAAGTAAAATTCGTCGATATGTTAACATGTGGTTGGAGTCAGCGCGCGTCCGCATAAATGCGTGCTGCTGGCAAAAGCAGCAATATGAAATGAGCAAACGACCGGCCAATAGCCAACCTCAACCAACAAAACAAACAAAACAAAACAAAACCATATGCAAAGTCAAAAAGCAAAAACAAAAGCAAAAGTAAAGGCACAGCTTAAGTTAATGGCAGTAGTTAGTTGTCTACGGGCTGTTGCGCATGCGCAGTCATTTGCCTCTACCGGTCAGCCAAACTGGTTGTTCGTTGGTTGGCTGGCTGGTTGGTTAGCTGATTTGTTTATTTGCAGACGCTTTTTTTGTTTTTGTCTAGACAGTTATTCCTTCTTGGATGCACTTTCAGCTACGTTACGTTGGGTGAAAATATACAACTATATATGCATGTTTGTGTAGCATAAATATGAAAGCAAATGTTTCTAAAGAATTAAAAAAAATTATAAATCAATTATAATCATAATTTAATTTACACACATTTGGAAAACAAATTTTATTTTCTGTAATATGTTCTTTAAGAAAAATGATAATAAAATAGAACTTTTTAAAAAAATAAAAGTAAAATAAAATTTTACTAATAAATAAGCTAAAAGTTTTGCTAGCAATTTATTTACTGAAAGTAAATTTTATTCTATTTTTATTTGTTTTTATTATTTAATACTGAATTATTGGATGAATGAGATGAGCTTGCTCCGTAGGAAATTAAAACTAAATAAATATGCTTTAAAATTCGTATTAAAAATTTTTGAGATATAAAAAATATTTAAAAGTGTTTTACAAATAAATTCATTAGAAGTTTAGACTCTCTAAAAATATAAAATAATAAAAATAATGTAATGAATATAATAAATGGTATGAATAATGAATAATATAATGAAATAAAAATTAAAAAAAAAAAAGAAATATAGAAATTTAAAATGAGTTAAAATAAAATAAAATAAATGAATTTTTTTTTAAGAAATACTAAAAATTATCTACAACAATTTATTAATTAATTTGTTTAAGAAAAAACTTTGGATAGTTGTAATATTACGCTATATTCAAAACCAGTTTTTATTTTAGTGATTAATAATAGTTAAATCATTTTTTATGCCCCTTGAATTATGCTATTTAAAAAATCAAAATCAAGAAAAATTTTAAAACTAATTTTATAAAAAATTGATGAAATAAAGTCAAATAATATTTTTTAGAGATTAGAACATATTTTTAAAAATTAAAAAGTAGTTTTAGATTTTTTATAATATCCTAGCGATATTCCGAGTAAATTTTATTTTTCATATAATTTTTCGTTTACTGAATAATTGCATTTTTAAATTTAGCTGAAGTGTAACAAAAAGTTTATGAACAAGTAAATGCCAAAAAATGCATACGTATAGCAATAAACAAATCTTCTTCTATATTTTTATAAAAATTTTATACATTTTATTTTTTTTTTTTTACTTTTAGAAAAATTTTAACATTTTCATTTTCATGAAAATTTTGATATTTTTATATTTCTACCAAGCTAATTATTATTCTATTTGTTTTCCTTTTTATATTTTTCACAGTTTTTACTTTTCTTCCTTGTATTCGAGTAGTAGTACGCTCTTATATCTGGTTATAATTTTTTCTTTCCCCCTATTTTCATTATTTCAGCAATATTACTGCATTAACTAAGCACTTATGACCTTTCCCGTTTTGCTGCCTTTTCTTGTCTCTTTACATTCTGCTTCACTTTCGATTAGTTTCCGCCAGCTGCTTCTTGCACCAGTTGGCTTAATGATTTTTGGAGCGTAAATAAGAAATCAATTTTTTTTCACGCACAAAATCTGAGTAGGGCATGGAACGTGATGCATATTAAGGTCAAGTTTATGAATATCAAAAATTTTTGTTTTGAGGAAATATACACATTTGTGCATTGTATTAAATCGGCACATTTACATAACATTGTATAAAAATTCTTATGAAGCTCAAAAATTGATGGAGAGTTTCGTGATCTTAATTCTAAAGACTTACGCAACGAACTTGAGTCATATTTAGATCATAATATATATACATATGTTAGCAATATTTTTAGAGGAGTTTTCTAACAAATAATTTGATACAATTTTACCGACTTTTTCATCAAATTAAATTTTGATAAATTATTTTATTTATTTTTCGCACATTTGGTACTTCCCTATTTTTACTACTTCTGTATATACATACGTATGTACTTACGTATGTCTTACGTATGGTACATATGCCACAGCTGTTGGTTTTGACTTTTACTAGCTGCAATGGGTGAAGTAAAAACAGTTTGCAATTGCATGAAGAAGTGTCAGCAAAGAGCAACTGAAAGAGAAACCAATAAAAATTATTTTGTGGCAAAATGAAGGGGTTAAAGATCGTTGTACAGCTCGGATTGCAAATGTGTGTGCAGATGAGACTTAAACTTTGTTTTATAACGATTCGATTCTTTAGTAGAAATCACAAAAATTTAACTTTTAAATATTTGAAAAGTTTAATAACTTAATAACTAATTAAGATTAATATTAAATTTAACATGATTTAAACTTTTTATGTACATTTATTTGTTTTTTAAATAAAAATAAAACTAAACTCAATTAAAATTTTTTGGCCTTTTAATTTCATTACTAAAACAAAAAATTCAACTGATTATAGCAAAAAAATTAAAATTATAAAAAATTATTAAAAGCAACAACTCTGAAAGCTTGCAAATTTATACTCAAAGAAAAAATAAGGATTGAATGATTTATATAATAACACAAGCCCAAATCCTACGGTTTTCTAAAAATATAGTTAGTGAAACTATAAATGATCATGCTAATTTCTTTCTAATAAACAATTTAAGCAATTTAATAAAAATTAGAAAATTTGAGCAAAAAACTAAAATTTCATTAAAAAATATTTGTGGAAAGTGAAAAAATAAGTCTTGGCAAGTTAAAAATTTCCTTAAAAAAATCAAGGTAATAAAGTCAAATTAAAAATGTGAGCAAAAATTTTTTAATATACTTAAGGAAAATGTTTATTAGGAACAGAAAAACAATACTGCTTTATTTATCTTATGCATAATTAAAAAAAAACCGAAATTTTAAATTTAAAAAAAAAAACAAAAACAAAAACGGTTGGTATCTTTGAGAAAAACATTTGCAAAACATTTAAAAAAATAAATATCCATAAATTAATAAATTTAAATGTAAATAACAAAAAAATGCGAAAATTCGAAAAGAAAAGATATGAATGCATACCAAAAATAAAATTTAAGCAATTTGAAAAAATTCATTGATTAAAAAATTTTTTTTAATTAGAAATATTTTTTTTGAGAAACTCTTTTTATATGCAATGTCTTAGAACATTTTTGATTAAATTGAAAAAACAAATTTCTTAAAATTTCTGAAAGTTATGAGAAATTCATAGAGGAAAAAAATATAGAAATATCTTTCCCAACTAAACGGAGCTCCCTATAGTGTTTGCAAATACCATATATTCTTATGTGTGTGTGTATGTATATGTGTCTTTATAGGTGCACTTACTTCCCCGCAAGCAAACAGTTATGCTACGATTGTTTGCGAAACTAGGAAACTACTCGCACACAGTATTGGCTTGTTTATCAACTCGTCAACTGCAGTATTTTACAACTCTTCTGCTTTCCGCTTATCTTTACAGTTATATGTATGTTTTGAATTGCACTTTTGTAGCGAACTTATTACTTTTGCTTTTTGCCGCAAACGCTGCTGATTTTTTCACGCATGCGATTTGAGGCTTGGCAGGCAGAAAAATTGCCGTTTTTGCTCACCGTTATTTCACGGTTTTTTTTTTCGTTGCTCTTCTGCTTCGTCTTATCTTCGTTTGCGTTCCAAATTGCCATTGCCCCCTTTGTTGTTTCATTGGAAATATTTTCGAACCAAAACATATAAACATACAAATAGTTGAACATATATAGCAACAATAATAACAACATTATGCAATGCGCTGCCAATGAGCAACGTCGCCGCTTTGGCTTATGCGTAGAGAATTAAAATGACTCCGCCTTTAGTCTGAATTTTAGCTGTATCTTAAATTTGTTGCTATTCACTTTGTTTGACTTATGGCTATTGGCCTTTGTATGTGTGCGGTGCGGTGCGATGCAGTGGGGTGGGGTGCGGTGCGGTGGTTGGTGCAGAATGGTTACAGGGTCATTTGCGGCGAGTTTTGCTCTGTTAATGGAATTGTAAGAAGTGTTGTGATTATGTTGCTTTGTTTCTTTTTTTTGCTGTTGCTGTTGTTGTTATTGTTTTTCTTTTATTCGTGGAAGAATCAGCGCTCACTGCGCTTGAAAGTCAACTTTTGCTTTCGTTTTTATATTGCTTTGTTTTCAAATTTTGTGGTCTGGGTTATTATTATTTGTTTGTTGTTGTTGTTTTTTCTATAAGAATTTCCGTTGCTATTTATGACTGCACAGAGACAAGCAGCTGTTGAAGTAGCATTCTTATTTTATTGTGATGAATTTCACATAAACAAAATTTAAAACCAACTCGAAACTCGAAACTTTAAACTTCGAAATTTTTAATTTCGAAAAACTAACTAACTTAAATTAGATTAAACAAATATTTTGTACTTTTATGAAATTTTTTTGTACCTTTTAAAAAAAAATACCAAAAAAATTTTCCTTTTCATAAATTGTTCAAAATTTTTATCATTATAAAAAATATTTTTAATGATATTTAAGTGAGAATTTTTTTGAGTGAAAAAAATTAACATATCTAGAACAATTCCACACTTTTAAAGCTCAAATTTATGCAATGGTTTATTTCAATTACAAAACTTTAAAAAGTTGAAAATGTTTTAAAAAATTTTCAATTTCATTCAAAACCAATGCCACAAAAAATATTTGGAAATTTGAAATGAAATAAAATATTAAATAAATTTTTTTATGTTTTCACATTATATCCTCTAAAGAGAATTTGCAGGAAATTTAAAATAAAATATTTTATTAGCAAAATTTTGATTGACTCTTTTATAATAAATAACTCATTCATGAATAACAAAAAAATAATAATTAATAAATATTATAATTATATAGAACAGAATTATTTTAAAATTTATGCAAAATAAATTAATTATAAATTGACAACGCTATTGGGAATTTTAAATTAAAGTTTTAAGATTTTTTAATTTATGAAACTTGAATTTACTTAATTTAACTTTTTACTTAAAAATTAAGTAAAAGCTTTAATTTATGAAAAATAATTTCTAAATAAATAAACTCTACAACATAAATTGCATTAACTACATTTTTTAAATTAGAAAGAAATTAGAATATTAGAAGAAAATTTTGAAGGAATTAAAGAATTTTATAACTGCGGATTTAGAAATTAAACCGTTCAATTTTTGTAAAAATTTACATTATATTAATTAATAATGCATATAGTTTCAAAGTTCATATAAGAGTATATGAGTGTTCATATATTTTTAAAATCGCTATAAAAACAGTTTTAATATTATCCATATTTCACGTCCACAAATGCACCGCGCAGTCTTTTTTCATTAAATCTGCTTGTAATCTGTGTGCGCATGCGATTTGCTGCACTTCAAACTGCTGAGTGGCGATAAAAATCGAAGACAAATTTTTCGAAATTATCAAAATTTACATAAATTTGCATGTACGTAGCGATTGACGGGCGCTGAGTGCTGTTGGTCAACAGTTATGCTAATGCAATGGGGCGTACAGAGATTTTGTAATATAAAGAAAACTTTTTTTTTAAATTAAAATTATTTTTGGCTTCAATATTTTGATTAATGTGCAACTGTCAAAGCGCGCGAAATTGAGCGTAAGATAAATGCATTCATGTTAATCTGAGATAACATAAAAAATCAATAAATATGAACAAAGTATAACAACAATAATAATAAAAAATTAATAGTAAAATGAACAAAAATAGTAAATTACTTGCAAGTAAAGCGCATTTTGTATTAACACAGCAGGCTTCATAAAAAAAAATTTAAAAAAATTAATTTAAGGAAAATTTGTCAAATCTGATGCAACGTCAACACTTGACACACTTAACATTTGAGCAATATGCGAGTTTGCTTGCTCTTCGCCGACATTAATGTCAAATCCACCCAAGTTTGAAGATTGAAAATATGGTCTTGTGGTTACAGATACACATACAATAGCAAAGCTCTAAGCAGGAAACTAATTTGAATGTTGCGATAATAAAATTTGTTTTGCTTTGTTTTCAATTATTAGAAAACAAAAATTTTTTATTTTTTTTGAAGGCTAAACTCTTTTATAAAGGCTTAAGACATCCATTTAGATGAGTCTGTGAACACTTTTTATTATAGGTATTATAAGTAAACAGTCGTTAACTGACTAAATTAAGGAGCTATTTGAAAAGACTTTTAAATATATAAAAATTTAAATATATATAAAAAAAACGAGATATATTGTTTCAGAAAATTAAAATACAATTTGGCTGCAAATTGTTGAGAAACGAAGTATTTTATGTGAAGAATTTATTCGGTCAGCGATTACCAAAAAAAGTTTCGGTAGCAAAAGTTGTCAAGAAGTGTATATAAAGAAATGGAGAAAGAAAATAGACAAATTAAAGGTAAATTAATAAAGAGCATAGCAAATGTGCTATGAATCAGTTTATTATTTTCTGTAAAGATTTCTCAAGTTTATGAGACATAGTTCTAGCATCTTTTTTAAGTTGAAAGTAGTTTGGCTTAATATTTTGAGGTTAGCGTTGATATTATATATGGAATTTCAACTAATTAAGATTTCTGATGGAAAAACTTTGAGAAAAAATTAAAAAAATGAAATCAAGTTGTTGAATTTTCCTTACACATCAAAACAATTACAAAACCGAAGTGTTAAACGTCGACTTTAGACATGTGTTCGAACAACGATTTGAACAAAAAAGAAAAAAAGAGAAAGAATAAAATACAAATATTACAACAATAAAATGAGATAAAAGATCTGTAAGAAAACATTTAAAAAATTAACCAAAAAATTAAACAGATCAGTTAACAATAATCAAACAAGCTGTTTTAAAACTGATATTAGGCGGTCGGACAACAAGTACAAGCGAAGCCAACGCGCACAAAAACAAAACAATAATGCGCCATGTATATAATATAAATAAATATTGTAAATACAATAATCAAATGTGCGATAGAGTTCAATATCGATATAGATACTTGTATTAATTTGCGAATTAGACACCTCAAATGAGTGATTTTGAAAAGCTAAAGGCAAAAGTAAGATTAAGTAGAGCAAAAATCAGTGAAAAATAAGAAACAAAAAAAAAAACACACAACACACACAAAAAGTCCAAAACAAATAAATTCCAAAATAATTGTAAATGCTAAGCTTTGATTCGAAAAAAATTAAAAAAAAAATTTTTTTTTGAATTAAAAAAAATTTCAACTTAAAACAAAGCCATGCACCCAGCCCGTTTTTGCGCTGAACTGCATTAAACGTAGTTGAGGCGAATTGTATTGCGCATGCGCAAACTGCTGCGCACGATTTACTTAAATGTAACAGCGCCAACGTACAACCGGCCAACGGTGGGTAACTAAATAATATAAATAAAATTAAACTTAAAACAAATAAAAAACAAAACTAAAGCTAAGTAAATCGAAAACAATGTGCTACAACAACAACAATAGTGTTGCTATATATATTCTCATGTATGCATATATATATACTTAAGCTTGTTGTGACTATGACGACAATAGCAACGACGCCGACATGGGTATCGGCGACACAACGCAGTCCAAAAAACCCTGCAGCGACAAGGCAAACCACATTTTGTCAGACCAAGTCAAGCCAGCAATACCTTAAGCTCAGCGGAGCTCAATCACAGCATTGCTAGTAGCATTTGCTTGGCTTTAATGCTTTACAACAATAACAATATATCGATATGTGTACTATATGTATGTATTAAATGTGCTTAAGGTGGGTCTCCTGCGTTTGGACTTAGCCGCTGTTGCTGATTTAAGGTTTTGTAGCGCATTTTACTGTTGTATACAACGGTTCATTTACTGTTTTACATTTCGTTTTATGATTTGCAATGTTTTTATCGATATTTTAAACCGTTGTCATGCGTTTTTCAGTCATTTGCTGTCGCAGATCTTCAGTGTTGGCGCAGCATCTTCAGTTTCAAGTTGTTGTTGTTGTTGTCTGCATTTATTTAAATTTTCAAATGCTCATTTTGTTGACTGTTCATTTGCATTTTGCTGTTGTAACGGTCAATTAACGGCATTCGCTAGGTAAATGTGGAAGTAGTTGGTGCCTTTTATTGTTGTTGTAGTAACATAAAGCACGTCTTGAGAAATGCTTATGGGTTGTCATTCCAAGTGAGGTTACAAATTCGACTTCCTATACATAAATTCATCTATTTCGAGAGAGACTTGTTAGTTACTCATACTTTATTTAAAAATTTTAAATTTAAAAAGAAATTTGTCAAGTTCAAAAACCTCAAGCAAACTTTTGTTTAAAAATATCGCAAAGCAGCGATATTTTCTTTTTCACTGAGCATTTTTAAATATTTTGATTCACTTTGTGGCATTTAGTGAGCAAATGTTTCCTTAGAAGTCTCCACAACATTTTATTTTAAAAATTTGATTTTGACAAAAAAGTTCTTAAACAGTCATTAATATCATTAAATATTATTTTGAATAATAAAAAGATAATTTTTCTAAAATATTTTAATTTTTAGTATTGTTTTTTATTACTTAATTATATTATTACAGAATTTCTTTTTGAAAAATTTTTGAATTTTTGTTATTGTATTATCTGAAAAAAAAACATTTATCAAAAATTCGGTTCTTAATTTTTTAAACATATGACAAAAATTTTAAATTATTTCTTAGTTTTATTTCGAAAATTTTTTTTCAAATAATAGTCGTATTTTTTTCCGATTTAATCCCATAAAAAAGTCTAAACATATTTCAACTGTATATAAAAATATTTTAAATGTTTTTACAATTTTTATGCCTCATAAAAAATTTTATATATATTTAGAAAATTTTGTACGTTTTCATAAAAAGGAGTTTATTAAAATTTTTAATTTTATTTATTTTTTTGTTTTTGCTACTTTTAAAAAAAATTTTATGCGGTAAACTTTTTTCCAAAAATTGTGAGAAACGTAGACTTTATAAAAATGGAAAAAAATGTTTTTATTAATACAAAAAAGTTTTTAGATCTGTCGAATATAAAAATATTTCTATTATTTCTTTTAATGTTTTAGGCTATTGACGCTTTTTTCAAACTAATTTTCGTTCTGTAAATATATATATTTTCCTTAACTTATGAAACATATAGCTTCCAAACGTTTTCAGTAAAATTTTGTTAACACTATTTTTTTAATAATTTTCCTTTCTGTTACATTTTGCCTAACAAAAAATTATTTTAAATTTGATTAAAAATTTATTAAAATTAATGAAACGTTTTTCGTTTCACTAATTTGCATATAATACGAAAAAAATTGGAGAAATTTTTCTTTTCCGAATTGAGTTTGTCATAAAATTATATTTCGTAGGAAATTTCCGAGTCTAAAAATCTGCTTAATGTGCAAATAAAGTACTACGAAGCCATAATATAACAGACAATTTTTCAAATAATACTCTAAAAAATTTGGAAATTCCCAATAAAAAATATATCTAATATTAACTTTATTTTTAATTTTTTACCAACCATTATATAGTATAATTCTTTAAAAAAAGTTAGTATGCAAATAAATGTATAGATACATTTTATAAAGCGCAGTTACAGAGACAAAAACTGAATTATTATCTAACCATTTGTATCAATTAAAATGCTAATTCAATCTGGCTATATTTGATTGCCCGACAAACCGTGAGAGTTTCTCTTAGTATGCCTAGTTAGCATCATCTAACTTAGCAGCACTTCTGCGCCGCCAACTTCACAACTACTGTAACATAATATTTTGCCTTGACTGCTCGTCTACTTCGATTCTTCAAGTACCTTTAACTATCATTGTGTGACCTACGTGGCAACATAAAATACCCACACTAATCGCTGCACTCTTTTGTTATCACTCCCGCCACATTACTCACTCTCACCTTCTCAGCTTCTAAATGCTCACTTACCCTGCCAACCTCAAGAGGTTTATTTATTTCAATAAAAATGCTTTTTTCTTTTACTTCGTACTTTGGCATTGTGTGAATTATGCCAGGGTTAATTGCCTTAATGGCTTGCTAATGATATACCCCCCACCGTTCGCCGCATCAATCTACAGTCATTTGAACTTCTGTTTAATCGCTTTACATTTGTACGTGATTTGCGGTAAATTTAGGCTAATCACTGCTTATAAGACAGAGGTCTATTAAATCAAGGCAAAAAAATGCAAAGCGAAGCGATAACAAATGAGTTCTTGCTGCGTGAGCATTGTGAGTTAGGCTTTGAAGTGCTAAATTTGGCAGCATATCTCAAAATATAGTCACTCGAGAGAGGATGGGTATGTGTAGGTGTAGGGGTAAAGCAGTAAAAATGTTGAATTTGAAAATTCATCAAATTCATACTGAAGAATACGAAATTATTCGAGAAATTAAAACAAAAAACGTTTAAAAAATTTATAAATTTTTTAAAAATTTGAACTCAAAATTATAAAATTGATTTTTAAAATTATGCTAAACGCTTGCGGAAAAATCGTCTTTTTAGCAAGTATGTAATTTGTAATATTTAATTCAATTTTTAGGTTTTTTAATAGGCGGCATCACAGTTCTTAAATATGTCCAAAATGAAGGCTTACCGTTTTAATTTGAAATATGTCCAATTGAAGATTTTAATTTCTTTCAGTTTGAATTTTTTCGATAGGTGGCAACTCTATTCTAAATTATGTTCAAATAATGAACTTCTGAAAATAATCAGAAAGGTAAGGTTTATGGCTAACACACTGTTAGTTATCTTCCAGTTTTTCATTTCTCGAAAGGTGGCAACTCTGTTTCGAAATATGTTTAACTCAATGATTTTCAGAATACATTTCTTTTGGTTATATGTTTATACGTATTATAATAGTTGAGTTGTCTCAGGTGCCGTTGGAGGTTGGGAAATAACGAGGCGAATACGCCTTTATTAGAGTTACACCACCGTCCATATTTCATAACTATCGGCCATATCGGTATATAAATATATGTATGAATGTTAGTTTTGATGTAAAACTTTCGCCGAATTTTCACCATTTTAATGTGCAATTATTTATACGTATTGTAGTACCGTTGCACAAAAACCTATAACTAAATCATTCACTGCTTTTCTCTTTACAGTATCACAAACAAATGTCACCCACACAACTGCAATCGGTGTTCCACGTCGACGATGTGAACGCCGTGCCGCACTATGAAGTCGTGCAGCTGCTGCATAACAGTTTCGACGACGGTTTGGCGTCACTGCCTGAACATTATCGCCGTCGTCGGCGACGCAGCATCAATAGCGATGCATTGAATGCGGATGCTCGTCCAACCATCAAGGAGCCACATCATGTGAAGAAGGATTTGAGTAAAAATCCTTATTATAGTGAATTGAAAGCGGCCGCTAATACGCCAGGTGCTGGTGGTGTGAATAGTCTACACCAAGCGGCGAATGGCAAATTCGTTGGTGATTTACGTGAGTTAAAAGAGCACAAAGTTTCTTTGAATGCTTTTGGTGAGAATTTGAATTTAACCTTGAAGAGAACAGATAGTCTATTCAAGGGCGGTTCACCGCATACGTTGCGCATGTGGACCGTGCGCGATGAGGCGAATGCGACGCAAGGTTTGGATCTGCAAGAGGTTTTCGATGAGGTAAGTGAATGCAAAGATATTAAACTAAATATAAGAAAAATTTAATACTTGGAAAAGCTTTGTGAAGCATTGCAACATTATATTTTATTTTCGATTATTTGATTCGATATTGTAATTTTATCAAATTCAACGCTATTCAGCAATTAAGAACTCAATTC